>OY101449.1:99707421-100307421 GCA_956483635.1 Panzeria rudis
ATATATATATATATATATATATATATATATATATATATATATATATATATATATATATATATATATATATATATATATATATATATATATATTATATATATATATATATATATATATATATATATATATATATATATATATATATATATATATATATATATATATATATATATATATATATATATATATATATATAATATATATATATATATATATATATATATATATATATATATATATATATATATATATATATATATATATATATATATATATATATATATATATATATATATATATATATATATATATATATATATATATATATATATATATATATATATATATATATATATATATATATATATATATATATATATATATATATATATATATATATATATATATATATATATATATATATATATATATATATATATATATATATATATATATATATATATATATATATATATATATATATATATATATATATATATATATATATATATATATATATATATATATATATATATATATATATATATATATATATATATATATATATATATATATATATATATATATATATATATATATATATATATATATATATATATATATATATATATATATATATATATATATATATATATATATATATATATATATATATATATATATATATATATATATATATATATATATATATATATATATATATATATATATATATATATATATATATATATATATATAGCAGGTGTATATTTTTTAAAATTTCCGTGAGATAAAAATGGTTGTTTTCAAACTTCAACCCGATCCCTACGTGAACTTTTTTAACGATCCAAAAATATTATCATATTTTTTATTAATAACTTTTAATGTTCTACACGACTATACTATGTCGTTTTTGATACTCGCAAAAAGTGTGAAAAAGTTATTACCCTAATGTGCATGTCATTTACACAACATGAGAATATCATGCGAATTACGTGTAAATGACATGTAAACAATGTATAAATATTATGTCAACAATATGCAAATATTATACAAGGAATAAATAATAGGGAATTTAGACTCTGAGTTTTTTACATGTTTGTTCAGTCTTGTGTTTTTAGTTTATAGGTGAAGGGTGTAGAAAAGCAAACGGGGTAAGAAAAAAATCTTGATTTGAGTTTTCATGTTTGTTTTTGACATTTATTTTTAAACTCATTTGTATTTTTATTTTTTTCATACTAAAAGTTAGGATTTATTTCAGTTCAAAGAAAATTTAGCAATTAAACTTAAAAAAACAAGGTATAAATCGTGGTACAAATGTTTGATTTTCAGTAGCAACTTTAAAAGGAAAAGTAAAAAAGGTGTTGTCTGAAAACTCAGCGTCTGAATCCCATATAAATGACATGTATATTACATGTGTCTGTCATATAAACAATGTGTAAATGTCCTGTCAATTAACTGTAAATGTCATGTAAACAATGTACAAACGTAATGTAAACAATAGGTAAATGCCATTGAATTACATGCAAATTTCATGTAAGTTATTTAGTAATGTTATGTATACAATATGTAAATATCGTGTAAACAATATATTAACACGTAAATGTCAAATAAACAATATGTATGAAAATGTCGTGTAAGCGTGATGTAAATAACATGCAAATATCATGTACAATTATGTATATGTCATGTAAACAATATGTAAATGTGCTGTAACCAGTATGTAAATATAATTTAAATAATATAAACGTCATGTTAAGAGTATGTGTATGTCAAGTAAAAATATGTAAATGTCATTTAAACAATATGTAAATGTTATGTAAACAATATGTATCTGTCATTTAAACAAAATATAAATGTCATATAAATTATGTATAAATGTCATGTAACCAACATGCAAATGTCATGAAATCAATTTGTATATGAATATGGAATAATGAGCCGATATTTTTAAAATTGGTAAAAGTGCACTTTTTAAAAAAGTTCTAAGTTTGCCACGTCTTTAAAACATCTTTAACGATGGCTACAAGACAACAGTAAGTCGTAGAAGACATACTAAAGACAGCTCAATACAAATCGTCGACGGAATATTTACACAAATGGTGGCGAGATCACTCACACGCACAGAGTAGATGAGCGATAATGTCGCTCATCTTGTGGTTGATATTTTCGCAATAACTTGTCCTTTAACAGTTTCGTCAACGACTACAGAAAAGGCAAAATCTCCACATTGTCGCTGACGACCACATATCCGACAATACACATCATCCTGTCGTCGACGATTACGTAAGCGATATTGTTACAATCTGATTGTTAACGATCATTCTGGTGACATTGTCTCTCATGGTGTATTCAACGATGTTACGAGCGTCATTATATCTAATGGTATCGTCAACGACGCTGTGAGCGACGTTTCATTTCTCTTGTCGTCAACGATTACATAGACGACAATTTCGGTTATTTAATCATAAGACAGGCTGTATTTAATATTTTTGATACTCAAATTTAACGGAGGCTACATGTTTACAAGTTATCACGCTTACCACCTTGCTGTCTACAACCAAAACTCCGGAAGAGGAAATGGTTTTGTGTGGGTACAGATTGATGATGTCACAATCGTAAGCTGCTATCTCACCCTGGGCGACTCCATCGATGGCTTTCAAGACAGACTTGAAGCGATAGAAAACGCCTTAAGAGACTTAGGGCGAGACCTCTTAGTGGCAGGCGATTTGAATGCTAGAGCTGTGAAATGGGTTATGGAGACCACAATTCAAGAGGCAGAAGAATAGTTCAGATGGCAGCAAGAATTGGATTAACCGTCGCAACGTCGGTAGCGTTCCCACTTTCAGGCGACCACAGTGTGAGCCACAAGAGTCTTGAATTGGAAGGTGTTCGAAATATACACGAACAGTGACCACCAACACATTTCCTACTCCCTCCAAGCAAATGTCACCACGCGACCAATGAGCAAAAACAGCAGCACCCGCACGTGGAATGTAAATAAGATGGACACAGCAGCACTCATAACAGAACTTGATAACAAAACACTGGAACTAGAAATAGAAGGAGACGCCACACATATAGTAAAAAAAAGTTATTAACATCATTCGAAAAACTAAGGTGTACTGGTAGAACAGCACAATAGATGAGCTCAGACGAAGCTGTACACGTCAGCGGCGCAAATACACCAGATCTAAGTATACAGGTGCAGCAGAGGCGGAGCTCGCTGGCTATAAGGAAGCGAAAAAATAGTTGGGGAGAGTTATACAAGACAGGAAAAAGAAACCGTTCGAGGAGCTCAGAGAAGTTGTAAACAGAAACTCATGGGGTCTTGGCTACAAAATAGTCATGAAAAAGCTCGGGACGAAAACCCCCTATTCAGGAAATGGAGTAAAAACGCTTTTTCCAACGCACGAATTAAAAGATGAGTCCAGCGTCAGTGAAGAAACAGCAACACAAACTCCGTTTACCCTAGAGGAGCTCAAAGCTGTAGCCAGTAGCCTCAAAAACAAAAAGGCACTCTGTCCCGATGGCATATCAGCCGATGTCTTGAATGAGATAGCAATGATGCGACCAGAAGTATTGCCACAAGTGTACAACAGCAGCTAGTCCTCATAAGCAAAGGGAAAGGAGACCCGCACTTGCCATCGTCACACAGGCCATTATGTATACTGGATACGGCAGGAAAATGATTGGAGAGACTAACAACGCCCCGACTAGAGCAAGCTATTCACAGAAGCGGAGGTTTGTCAAGAAGACAAAATGGATTTCGGCCAGGCAGGGCCACAATACACGTCATAAAAAATAGCTGATGTTTTCAAAGTCGGGCAACAGAAGAACCATCACACTAGACCCAGTCAATAGCCTAAGATGGACAGCTGTACTCAAAGCTCTAGAAGAAAAGTTCGCAGTGCCAGCATACTTAATGAAGATAATTAAAAGCTACCTAAAGGGCAGAGTTCTTTTATATGACACCACTAAAGGTCCGAAGAGGGTGTCAGCCACCTCGGCGGCTGCACAGTGCTTCAAGCTAGGACCCGACCTATCGAACGCGAGCTATGATGACATCCTTAGAATAAATGCCCGAGTACACTTTTCTAGTCGGCTATGCAGATTATATTGATGCAATCAAGACAGCAAGGAGCACGGAAGACGCCAAAAGGAGAATCCGACAGGTGATGATAACAGCCAGGGCTTGGCTAGAATCTCACAGACTGGAGCTAGCAGCACACAAAACAGAGCTACTACTCCTCACTAGCCGGCAGATCCCCATAGAAATGAACATACGATTCGACGATGTTTCAATGACTACCAAGAGAAGCGTAAAATATCTTGGCATAACACTTGACTCGAAGCTGTACTCGGAGCAGCTAAGCCACGCAGCCACAAAAGCTACAAATATAACAGCGCAATTAAGCAGATTAATGGCGAACATTGGAGGGCCCCTCAAATGCAGGAGAAAGCTACTGATGGAGATCTCCAACAGCATACTTTTATATGGCTGCGAAATACTGGCAGAAACATTTAATGTCAAAAGGAGAGCAAACACATTACTCGCAGTGCAAAGGACTGCGATACTACGGATACAGCGGATACCGTACGGTGTCGGCATCCGCTGTCTTTATAATATCAGGAATGATACCAACACAGAAAAAAATAAGTTTCGTTTTTGATAACAAAAATCCCGGTATTCCATAATTTTTTTTTTCAAATTTCCTGTGATAAAGAATTCCCCTATATTGATAACAAAATTATTTCAAAATAAAAATATATATATAAATTTAAAAAATGTTGACATGGCTGGAATACGAACCCGGGCTTTCCGGACGTAAAGCATACACTCTATAGCTGAGCCATATCCCATTTATTTTTTTATGGGATACAACTTGTTTTAAGTACTTATGTATAAAAAGAAAAGAAATAACCGGCATGGAAAAGAAATACTTACAACGAAATATTTTATTATGTTAAAGATAAATGTTATTGAAATTCATATTTTTTTTAATAACATGGTCTTATTGAATATAATTCTTGTCTATTTTTTTCTGTGAACCGACCTTCAAGCTACAGAGCGCATGAGGACTTTTGCCACAAGACACACATCGGTCGAAAATACATCGCCCCCACCAGACTTTAGACACGAAACCATCGAGAGGTGGCAGGCTCGATGGAACGAAGACAGGTACGGTAGGTGGACAGCTAAACTGATCCCCGACATACGGAAATGGATATACAGAAAGCAGGGAGAAGTAAATTTTTACCTAACGCAGATGTTATCTGGCATGGATACTTTAGAAAATATTTGCACAGAAGAAGCCGAAGTAGCTGACGACGCAGAGCACACGTTTTTCTCGGGCCAACGCTGGTCGGACGTGAACAAATCGAAACGGAAATCGGGACGATCACAACCAATAATCTGATCGAAAACATAACAAGCAATGAAGCAACATGGGATGCGGTAACAAAGTACTGTGAATACGTGCTCCGGACAAAGAAGAAAGATCTGGACAGAATGTCGTTAGATCCAGACGCAAGTCAAAACAATGGCAATTAAACAAATCAAAAACAGCTGGGCCCTGGACGCTGGCAAAGAGAAAATGGTTACTTAAGACCAAAGAGGGAGGCATCTCGAAGTAATGCGAAAGCGGTTTCGAGGTCGAAATAGCTCCCAGAATTCCGAGGTGAGCTTTTAGTCGGTATGCCGATTCGGGAGAGCGCCCGACATATCACGATGGATGACGGTCCACGTTTGAATGCAGTAATGCAGTTCCACACCTCGCCCAAAAAAACACCTTGCTATAGCACCACCCAGATCATCGACAACAAGAGGTCAATATATTCATTTGTTTGATGGACGCCAAAACGTGCCACATTGTCGCTCAAATTGTCCACAACAAAGTTTTATTAAAGACAAAACGTGGGACATTGTCGCTCAGTTGTCCACAGCAGTTTTATTAAAGACAAAACCTGGGACACTGTCGCTCAGATTATCGTAAACAAAGTTTTATTAGAAACAAAATGTGGGACACTGTCGCTCAGATTGTCCCCAGCAAAGTGGGAGATTGTAAAGCAGATTATCCCTAACAAAGTTTTATTAAAAAGAAAACGTGGGATACTGCCGCCCCTCAAAATGTCGGACATTGTCGCTCAGATTGTCTTCAACAATACTTTTTAGATCAAATTTGTTCATTTCCCCTGGAACGACTCATTTGTCAAATGATAGTTAACAGCAAAAATAGTATTACATATATAATGAATTTAATTATAATAAACGAGCAATAAAGAGCATTTAATCATAAAAACAATTTAATTGTTTAGCTAAATAATTAAATATAATTACTTGTATGAGTTTATTATAAGTACCACAACAATGCTGCACGTTAAATACTGCAAATTTTAATAGTTTTCACCTTTTTATATAAAGAATTTATTAGATGTGCCCTCGATATTTTTCGGCTTAAAGTTCAGAGTGTGTGTGTGCAAAAATTATGTTTCATATAAAACTATATTATTATAAAGTTATTTACATATTGTATAAAGTTGTCAGTTAAAAAAGACAAAAATAACTTTAAAAATAAAAAAACCTGTAAACTTTCAAAAACAGTGTCACTTACGGCCCTTTTCACAATGTATGATTAAGAGTTAACGTGGACTTTAACGGCAAGTTTTGTATGCCGAACTTGCCGTTAAAATCCATGTTAACTTTTAACCGTACATTGTGAAAAGGGCCGTTAAACCGATAAAGTTAATTACGTAACTTCGCTAAACATGCTTAAAAATAAAAGATGAGTAAACAATTAACAAATTAACGTACAATTTTGTACGTTACTTTTCATTTCGGCATAATGTTAAACTTGTAAACAAAAGTAAAAATTTTGAAAGCTTAATTCAAATGTTAATGTGGTTTTCTTCCGACGGGGTTTGTTTGAATTCGGAACGATTTTCCGTCATGCCACGTCAAATTTGGTTGATAAATAGACCGGTTTCGGCTATATGCCATCTTCAGTGTTATATTGAATATTCAATAGAATACTGAAGATGGCACATAGCCGAAACCGGTCTTATTAACCAAATTTGACATGGGATGACGTAAAAACGTTCCAAACTTAATTTAAATAGTCTTAAGAGCATCTTCTTGCGTAAAAGGGGGAAGAGTCCGAGATACCAGAAGTGACATCAAGAATTTGATCTTATTTAAGAAAATAAGCTGAGATAAAAAAGTTGTAGTCAAGCCATTAAGAACGATAAGCAATATGTTGTGATCGGACTTGAAAAAAGGCCGGCATTTTAGCTATGACCAAAAATTAATATTTTATATGCTGGAATTACATAGTTTTAAGGAAATTCTCTTGTGGCTTGAAGAAAATGGTCACTAGCGAGGAAGGATCTGAGATATCGGGAGCCGTATGTAGAATTTGAAGTCAAGCACAAAATTGAAGCTGCATTCAAAACCAGCAACAACGGTTTACAGTATATTCTGATCGGGCTTAAAATTGCGACCCAATATACAAAAAAACTAAATGGGCTGTATTTTGAAGAGTGGCAGACATTTTGTTTGAAGTTTTATAATTCTGAGTATTGTGTTTTTCTTCCGACGGGGTTTTTTTTGAATTTGGAACAATTTTCCGTCATCCCACGTCAAATTTGGTTTGTAAACAGACCGGTTTCGGCTATGTGGCATAGAGTGGAGCGTTGCTGTATGAAGGGAAAAAAAACATCCAATAAATTTCGAATACCTCCGGAATGTTGCATCTAGCTAAATTATATACAAAAAATATTTTTTTAATTTTTTGCGACATATCTTTTAGCCCTCTACTATGGCTGGAAGCTAGAAAAGTTATATGAATTTTATTTTAATTTGCTTCATTAATATAGAAAAAAAATTTTAATAATTTTTTCAAGGCAACACGTAGAAAACATTTTTGTGTCGAATGAAAAAAGTTTAAGATCGAGGATATCTGATAAAATATAAGGAAGTTATAAGCCATTAAGTGAAAAAGCTGATTTTATTTCCCATACAAAATTATTTTCAATCAAAAAAAAATTGTTTAATAAAAACTGATTTAAATTTATTTTGTAAAAATAACTAAGAAATAATATATCTGCTTTCGCTTAAGGGCTAATAACTTTCTTATTTTTTATCAGAATCTAGCGATTGCATCCATCATGTGATCGTCACAAAATTATCTTTGAAATACAGCCCGAAAAAAAATATACTTGTTATAATTTTTCATCTTAATGGAGCAATTTAAAATTATAGTTTTTGGGAGAAGGTCTAAAAATATACTTTTTTAAACTTTTAATGCCTGTAACTCTATACATTTTGTATACGATCGGCACAATCAGTGTATTGAATGAAAGAATGGAGAGATATCTATACAACAGTGTGCAATTTATTTTATTTAGATGAGCCGTTCTCGGAATTTTTGCCAATAAGCGAAAAAACTAAAAATAACCAGAAAAAACTTGTTTTTCGCGAATATCGGGAAAACGCGCATTAAGAAAAACAAATGAATATCATTTTCGTGTTCAGCGACCTCAAATTATCTTAGAAAATGTTTTTTTCTACAAGATATGACAAAGACCTAGAAGTTCGAAAATTTGCTTCATTATTTCATCTTAAGTTTGTCTGAAATCTGACCTTGTATGTATAAAATAGTGGATATTTTGAGTGTAATGAGTTATAACAGCTATAAAGAATATATAATGTTGCATCATATGATGTTTCACAAATTAATTAATTTGATCTCATATTCAAAATCTTGATGCTGCCGTAGAGGGCTAAAAGTATGTCCCAATATTTTTTTCATTATTTTTCCCATGTATCTAAAAATAAAATGCAACCTTTTTTTGCTATTCAAAATTGAAATTCGCAAAAAAAAACCCACGGTCCACCCTAATGTGCCATCCTCAGTGTTCAATATTCAATAGAACACTGAAGTTCAGTATTGAATAGAACACTGAAGATGGTACATAGCCGAAACCGGTCTCTTTACAAACCAAATTTGACGTGGGATGACGGAAAATCGTCCAAATTTTATAATCTTCATTGAAATATCTTTCCCATAAGGGATGACTGGCACAACTTTTTTTTACCCACTTTATTATACATTGTAATGTATGTACATTAGGGTGAGATTTATTTTGAAAAACTTCAATTTCTCCCAGTCTAAATATATTTTTGAGTTTAAATTACATATTAACAATTCGAATTGTTAGTTGCAGTTTGATGATAGTTTTTTCTGTATACGAGCTCTACAGTCGCCAAACTAGCTTTAGTACCAACTTGTTTCTTTATTTTCGCTGCTTTCTTTCAGGTGCTGAGTTCTCTCCTTTCGTGTGCTTTCCATAGTTAGTCTCATTTACTGCCAGTTTTTGTAAAATAAAACGAAAATTTCGTGTGAGAATTTATGTTAAAAACAACAATAAAATACAAAATTTTGTTTTTGTTGGCAATATAATTTCTCACACAAAATTTTCGTTTTATTTTACAAAAACTGACAGTTAATAAGAAATTACTTAGACTACATTTACATGATGAAATATTTTATGAAATTTTCTTCGTGAAACTTTTTTTATTTGCTTATTGCAAGCACGGAAAAGAAAATTTGGCAAAGAAAGTTGACAAAAGCGAACTGAAATTTTATTTTCTACCACTTTTTCAACACAAATTGCTTCCATGCCCATTCTATTAATAAATAAAGAAAGTCTCATGCCACAAATTTCATGAAATACTTCATTATGTAAATTTAGTCTTACACAGTTTTCATGTATTTTTTTTTTCAAATTTGATCATGACTAAGACTTTCTTTATCATAACCTTTAATTTTGACCCTTCAACTTCAGACAAAGAACTCGACCCATTTAAATTTCAAATTGTTTCATCGGCTCAGAAAGATCAAACATGTATTAAAAACTAACAATTCGCGGGGAAGTTATAATGTAAACTAGAAAATTAATCAGAAACCTATTCTGATTAGGCACTGCTCTTGGACAAAAATTTGTTTTGCAGCAAATATTTGATAATGGTACAATATTCCCGTTATTTCCTATTTTTTTGCACAGATTTCACGTAATGTATATTATTTATTAATAAGTCCAATTTTATTAGTAGTTTGAGCAATAGTTTTTGATAGCACTTCCAAAAAGTATTGCTAAAATGTTAAACCTAATCAGTTGAGCGGCAGTTTATGTTTGCTAACCTTTATTTTTAAAACATTAAATAACTTTTTTTACATTTTTCTTGTTGTTGAAGTTGTCCCTTTCTTTTCTTAGAAATCCCCTTCTTGTGCCTCTTTTATTTTCAAAATCCCCTCTTTATTCCATTTTTTGAAAAAAGTTAACGGTAACGCTAGCCGAGTGTGCCCTCTAAAACTAATGATGTTGGGGCTAGGGGATTTGGATGCGATTCGAGTTTTTTCTATATATGTTGTCACATGTTTTGAAAACACAGTCTTTACTAATCATTGGCGTAGCTGGAAGTTTTTCTAGAGGGGAGGCTAAAGACTATATTTGACCCTAAATTTCGATTATATTATCAAAATTACTCTAATATTTTGAATTTCAAGGGGGGGGGGCTAGAGCATTTCTGGGGGTGGCTTAGCACCCCCAAAAGGGCGTCGCTACGCCAATGTTACTAATGGAACATCTAGATCTTTTTGAATACGATGGTTTCTAACATACCACGGTGCTGGTGTAATCAAACGAAGAATTTTATTTTGTCGCCTTTCTATTTTATCTATATTTTATGGCGAGGCAGTCCCCCATAATAGAATACCATAGCACCAAATTGGTTTTAATATCGAGTTGTATAGAAGAAGTTTACAATCTAGGCTAAGTGTAGAGTTTCTTCCAATTAGCCAATTGAGTTGAGCTGCTTTCGATTTCATTTGGATCAAGTTTGTATCTATGTGGGCCTTCCATGTTAGACGACTATCAAGGTGAATTTCTAAGTATTTAACCTCGTTTACTTTTATTATCCACTGCTTAAACAATTTTTCTAGCTTCAATATATATTCCTGCAGTTTTCTGGATGCTTCTTGAGGACTTGAGTGTACGCTTAGAAAAGCTGTATCATCAGCAAATGTTGATTTGGGAATGTCACTGCCTATTGGCATGTTGGAGGTACATATATATCAGATATAATACCGGACCTAAAATGCTACCTTGAGGAACCCTTAAATCATATGAGAAAATTACTATATTAATTTCTGGATTAATCCTTCATGCCATACTTTATCAAAAGCCTGAGAAACGTCAATGAAGAGAGCAGAACAATATTTATTTTCTTCGAATGTTTTTCTAACCACATTTACAAGTCTAGGCGTCTATGTTGTAGTGATATGTTATCTCCTGAAACTAAACTGATGATCTGGGATGCAGTCACTCTCATTTGGTATTAGGGTCTTAATGACATATGGCTTGTTTTATTTGAAATACACTTTTCTTTATGTCAATGCAAAAATACTGAATTTTTTTAAGCTGATTCAAAAACAATAGCGGTGCGACTTTAAGATAATATTGTTGTCGAATTTTAGTTTTTTGTTTTAATTGAATAATACAGCCCGTTCTCCAGTTATGTTAACATTTCTTGCAACTGTAAATCAATTAACGCATTTTTTTTTTGTTCGCTTATAATTTTCTTCATATTTAATTGTGAATAAAATCACAAGTTGTTAATAGATTTTGATGAAATATGGATTGTTTTGTTTGAAATATAGTTTTCTATAAGTTGTACACAGAAAAATAAAGCAATGTAAAATCAACATGACGCAATTGTGATCGGAAATCATGTTAAATTTACAAGAAATAATTTGCCGTTTAAGTGTATTAGTGTTTATGCTACAGTTCATTGCTACAGTTCACTGTTGTGCTTAGTTGTGTGACTTGTAGTTGTTTATTTATTCTTACATGTGTCGGCTATGTAGACGATAAAAAACGAATTTTGCAAACAAATAATATATTTTTTGTTAATTTTACCATGAATTCAAATTCAATTCACTGTTTTTTTAAATCTTATTCCCAGCAAAAAAAAGTATACTCCAAAGAAGTCATGGAAATGTAGAATTTGTGATCCGGAAATAGTGCAAATTTTGATAATTTTGAATAAGAAGTTCTCTTTTTCAATTACCAATCAACGAATTGCAAGCGATGTTAAGAAAATTATATTTTTTGGCGTTCTAGGAAAAAGGATGAAAAAGTACCTATTTTTGCAACTTCTTTTTTTTTAATGCCAATTTAAACGCAAAACAGTGTTTTCATGTAAATTTAAGTGAATATATATAACCTTTTAGAAGAATATTATTTCATAAATATCCTTTAAAAATTTTATTTTTAAAAAAGTATGGTATTTTTTAATTATAAAGGAATTACAAATTTGTGTATAACTTAAATAATTTTTTGCTTGCTTTTCTACTGATTATGTGCTTATATTTAATATAGATTCTTTGGAAGCAATGAAAATGTAGTTCCTTAAAAATTACTTCCAATTTTTTTAATGGGTGAATATCAATTTTATAAATACTAATAATCTCTTGCACTGTAATTTTGTATAATAAAAAAATTATTCTACTTGAGTTTTGCTAATTTTAATTTGAATCGGTATCGTCGATATTTCTTTTTGAATATCGGTATCGTATCGGCAAAAAGGCGTATCGTTACATTCCTGAACGGTATATCTCGAAAACTAGAGCTTATAAAAGAAATGGAGTGCAGATTCGCGTTCAGCGGCCCAAATAACTAAAGAAAGAGCAATCAGTTCTACGGAACGAAAAAATTTACCGAAATTTGTAAATTTTTTTAATCATTTTGAAGTTTTAATTGTTATTGGCTTTTTGCGATATTTTTTACTGTTTATTTTATTAAATATGCGATTTAGAAAAAAACCAAAAACTTTTCAGAATAAAATTTTTTTGTAAATATGTACTATATTTATTAAGTTGTGACTAGAGTTTCTCTTTTCCCGAACTTTTTCATTTCCCGGGAAATCGGGAATTATTTTGAAATTTCCCGAGATCCCGGGATTCCCGCTCAGAGGAAATTATTGAAAAATAAGATTTTTATACTTTAGTAGATTGATTTTTAAAAAATTTACACTCATAAAATCTATTCAAAAGAAAAATATATATAAGATGATAGAAATAAGTTTTGCTTTTCTTATAAAAATTCTGAACGAGCTTTTTATACTAAATAATTCTTGCAAAAAAAAAACCGACTACAAAATAGGTGTGGTACTGCCCCATATTTTATCATCGTGTACTTTTACAAGAACTAATTGTGTGTGCGAAGTTTCATCAAAATCGGTTAAGCAGAAATAGTTATCATGAATATTTACTTTTCATGGGCGTGCACTGCCCACTTTTCTAGCCACAATAATTTATTGTAACGATAACTTAATATGCAATCGTTTTATAACAATCGTTTCATAACAATCGGTTAAGTAGAAGTAGTTAAAATGCTTATTCACTTTTCATGGACGTGGCACTGCCCACTTTTCTAAACATAATGTTGTATTGTAACGATAACTATAGGTGTATGCAAGGTTTCATAAGAATCGTTTTAGTAGAAGTTGTTCAAAAATAATATTTACTTTGCACGGGCGTGGCACTGCCCACTTTTTTAATCATGATGTAGTATTCAATCAGAAACTTAATGTGTGTGCAAAGTTTCATAACAATCGGTTGAGTAGAAGTAGTTGAAAATTAATGTGATATTACTTTGTATCCAATCTGGAAGCACATCCTTTTATATAAAGAAAATATATCTGAAATCGCTTTATAAATGGTGCAGTTTTGAGGGAGCATAAATAAAAAAATACATGACGAATTGATAACCTTTCTCCTTTTTTGGAAGTCGGTTAAAAATATAAGAGTATGTAGCTCGACATGAAAATCAATATGAAAAACAAAACGATTTAAGATCGAATATATTTCTGGTGTGTTCATAATATTCGCTTTGGGTATACTTATGTATATCAAAATAAGTTTGTAATACTTTTACCAGTACTTTTTTATTTGTTTCTTTGCCGAATTTTTTAATAGTCTGTATTTTATCTCCTAACCTGACTTTTAAGTCAATAATTTGAGATTGTTCTGAGCGTTTTGATATCCATCGTTTAAAGTGACTGGATTAAATTAATATATGAAGCTAAAAGAAAATCTCATCACATACAAACCTGGTAACAATCAGTGCACTTAACAATTCATCCGAAATGATATTTGTAATTCTTTTCAGAAGATGTACATAGGTCGCCTCCAACAGTATTTTTTTCATAAAAATTCTTTATTTCCGGTTGCATAGAAAAATTCAAATTATGTTGAATTTAACTCGACGTTGCCTTGAAAGCTTCATTTATATTACTTTCTGTATCATATGAAATATACCAAGAAATGTGTCTTGTAAAATACTAGTACTTAACGTTTACACTTACGGTGGTTATAAAACCGATTTGCATTCAATGCTATAGAAATTGTTCCAATATTTGGAAATAAATTCTAAATTGTATTAACAATGTTTTGTTTATTGAGGTATATTATCAGATTGTAAAATATATTAAGCCAAAAAAAAATTCCCGGGAATTCCCGCACTAGTTTCCCGGAAAATCGGGATTGAAAATTTAGCGGAATTCCCGGCAATTTCCGTGAAACCTCCTAGTTGTGACACATAAAAGTAGAAAATGCATTTGTGCAAACTTTGGTGGGCGTGCGACACGCCTTAATCTTGGTATGAGACTTGAAGAAATCCAAATTTTAATTCTTTACACCCCGACCACACGAGCAATAAGGTTGGCAATTATTGCCGTGGTAATCGTCAAATTCGATTGTCGACACAAGATATTTGCGTGTGGACCGTATGAATATGTGTTCAAATACATATTCAGCAACAAATGTTAAAATACATTGCTGAGCAATAAATCTTTTAACACAAGCTGTCAAATTCAATTGCCATTTTAGTTTTTTTTTTTGTGAAAAGTGAAAAAAATTAACAATAAAGCTAATTTTGAAGAGAACATCGCTGGAAAATGTAAAAAATTATTATTTATATAATTATAAATTACATACATAAAAGAGTATAGTGTAAACAACGCACAACCTTCTTCAGCAAAATTGTCAATTTAATGTTTTAAAAGTTGTACGTGTTCGCTACCAAGAAATACAAGCAAGAACATTGGCAATTGACGTCGCGGTTCTGCCGGCGTTATTGCTTGTATTCAGCCATATGCAATTGCTCGTGTGGTCGGTGTGATACGACCACTCCTATTGTATACATTAAAATTTTAATATACTCGTAGCAGGAGTCGGATGCTATCATTTGTTTCATTGACTTAAATTTGCACATATGTATGTACAATGTACATATGTATGTATGTAAATGGAATTCCCACGATAGGCGCGGTTCAAGATGTATACCGAGATATTTTACATATATTATATATTATATCCTGCAATTCCTATAAGGAACATGGGGCCACATTTTAGAGAACGGCAAATTTGAATATAACGTTTCAAAAAGATAGCAGCAGGCTTTTAGTTAATCCACTCAAAAAAAATATTAATTTATTTCTTTTAAAAATTTTCCCATTCCTTACATTCATAATGGCTTCAATAAATATATAAATTATTTTAATTAAAAACTGAAGAAATCATATATTTAGATTTATATGCGAGTTTCTAAATGGATGAACTTTACACTCAGTTTAATTGAAGTCTATTTGATGTGTCTGCGTTTAAAATAAACAATTTAACTCACTTTCACTTTAACATTAAGTAGAACTACAATTGGACAAACACTAGCAGATCAGTGAGGCAGAAGGCCACTGGTCACTGTTTTAATGTTATTCAGTATTATTACCAAATTTTTGCAAACAAAACAAACAAAAACAAGTTTTCCAGAAGTAAATAATAAAATAAGATTTGAAATTATGTTGTGTAAAGCTCGTAAGATAAACAGAAAAATATAAACAAGACAAGCTTTAATTTATTTAGTATGTGAATTTTTGAGTTTTTTTCTTCAGTTACAGATTTGATCAAATATTTAGTATAACAGTGGGGAAAGAAATAATTAAGGATGTACTATTTAGATGATAGCAGTATACTTAATGGCCATCGGTAAGCTGTTAGTTGATTTGCTAATTTGAAACGAAATTTTAGAATGGAATTTTATAATTTTATGAAAGTTTTCGTTAGTTTCATGAAATGCAATACGCATGGATTTTATATAGTACTAGATGTTCGTGCACGCTTCGCGCAAAGAGTACTCAAATGTATTCGTATAATGTACTCGTATGTATTTCATGTGTACATTAAGGTGGCTCGAAAAAAAGTTGAGCCGGTCACCCCCTAGGACTAAAGATTATTTGAAAACAATTCCAAAAATATTTTTTTTAATTTTTTTGCCACGCCCCTGTTGTTTCAGCTTAATATAACTTTAATTCAACATAATTCTTCGTGTTGTTTCAATATTAAATTCACGTTGTTTCAACTTGAAATAACTTTGATTCAACATGATTCTTCGTGTTGTTCCAATATCAATTTCACGTTGTTTCAACTCGAAATTACTTTGATTCAACATGATTTTTCGTATTATTTCAGTATCAACTTCATTTTGATTTAACTGCACTGGAATATTAAATCAACATGAAATATAGTTAATTCAAAATTAAAAATTTTCTTTCAATATTATTGTAAATCATGTTGATTTAACACGAAACACCTAGGAAGCAAAATCACTACCGAAAAATGTTAAATTAACCTGGTTTTCGACGATTTTACATTGAAAATTTTCTGTGTGTATTACATCGCTTGCCGTATATAAAAAATCAGCAAAGTGCTGTATTTTGGAGCGTGGAAAAAACGTTTTTACAGTTCTAGAAACGTTACTGATATACCTTTCATTCTAAGGGTTGACTGGAGCAAATTTTTTGTATTGATCGACCTGGCTTAAATGCTATATGTGAAAATAAAAACAAGAGGCTTACTATTGTAGGGCGATTATGCATGGCAACCGAGCCTCAGTTGGGTTGCTGAAAACGATACTACTGATGGCAACTGAGAGCTGTTAATTTCAATTGCTATTTAGTGCCTTTCTGGCAACCATTAATTTGCATTTGCCGACCGTCAACTCAACTAAAGTTCGGTTGCATTAAATAATAGACAGAATTATGTGTGTTTTATGTTTTTTCTTTAATAACAATAAAATATAATAAAAAATATTCTCATATTATTTTAGTATTGGTACTTTGTTCGTTGGTAAATGCATGTTTTTGCGCATATTTTTCATTTTTAGGTGCATTTGTTAAGCACTTAAAATCAATTTTTAGTTGCATGAAAGTCCGAGCCCTGGTTATAACTAATAACAATGTGAAATGTTTTAAATAACATGAAATTTCATAGTGAACAAGTGCTAGTTATTTGACCAACACTATATAATTTCATTTGTTGTAGAAAAATCACTCAACTCAAACTAAAGCGTTTCACAAATTAACTATTGACTTGCAACCGAGTCGAAATACAATTTAGTTTTATTTTAACGGTCAATGAGGCAAGTAGCACACTGGGCTTAAGAAGAAAATAAATAATTAAGCATGTAAACGATTAAAAAGCTTATCAAATCAATAAACAAATACGATAAACTTGCCATTTCAGCAATAAAAAAATACTTCAACTTTATCTAAATCTTAGAAAAAGATTATTGTTTAGTACGAAAGAAAAAAAACACAAGCAAAAGTCGTAAAAATATCAATAAAACTGAGTGCGAAATTGAGTAGTTTTGAAATTTTAATTAATGAGTACAAACGTCTATAAGGCAAAGGTTAAAGAAAACAGAAAATTGCAGCATACAATAATATAAAGGAACAGAAATAATTTTAAGGAAAATATTGAATAAATTATTTGATATTAAATTAACGTCGCGCATAAGCGGAAGTATTAGAGATGAAACAAAAATGTTTCAATAATAATTTAAAAAAAAATTAATAAATAAATAGAAAACAAAAATAAGTTAATCTTTTTAACAACATAAAATAAAACAACCAATGTCGAACAAAATGTCTGATAATGAAGATCAATTACAAACGCCAACAACAATACACAGTAATGGGGATATTTGCCATGCAAATACTTTATCAACATCTACCCAAACCTCCTCTACCCCCGGCTACTTTACAAGCAACAACAATTTCAGATTACATTTCAGCAATATTAATTATGTTTATAAACAAAGTAAGTTTAATAATTATAGAAAAAATAATATAACGTACTCGTTAGAATTATCAAATAATTGTTTGTGAATAGAAGTGCTTGTGATATATCATTCAATATAACCTACAACCGGCATTCTTTCAGACACAATTTGAAAGAATGTAATCTTACAAGTCTATTTTTTTTTAAAGAAACTTAAGGGAAAATTAGCCATAACGATACAATTAAAATGTATTGATAACTCATCAATCGAAATTGACCAAACGCACAGAGGGGAAAAATGCCAATCTTGCGGGAGAAAGTAAAAAATATTATTTAATAAAAAAAATTTTTAACGCAGCAACAAAGCGGACAAATCAATGTATTTAAAAATAAAATTTATTTATCACTAAGTTACCTGGTTCGGAAAATATGGCCTTTAAACATTGAGAAAAATTACAACCGAATCAAATTTGGCGTATTGAATCGGTAATGCTGGACGTTTTCGCACAAAGTAACTTTTTTAACCGAATTTAAAAAAGAATGAGGTATATTAACTTGTATTTACTATGTCAAAAATTTTTTATTACTCCAAATATGTTTGTATATCATTTAAAACTTTTGTATTTGGTATACATCAGTGTGCTCTCATATCACTAGCACTGTCACTTATAAGATATATTTTCTTGTTGTGCTAGTTATCAAATAAATAAATAAATAAATAAATAAAAATAAAATAAATGAAAATGAAAATATTTTTCGTGTGTATTTTTTTAATGTTTGCACACGCATAACTGTGTCATTTGTAAGCCGATTTTCAAAATTCTTCTTTTGTCTGAAAGGGTTTACCTGCAGTTTGGTCCCATAATTTTTTTCGAAAATCGGAGGGTGAGATGTGCTCCCCGTATGCATAACTCTGTTATTTGTAAACCGATTTTAAAATTATTTTTTTTTATCTGAAAGGGGTTGCCTTCAGTTTGGTCCCATAATTTTTTTTTTAATCGGAGGGGGATATATGCTCCCCTTATACATAACTCTGTCATTTGTGAACCGATTTTCAATTTTTTTTATTTTTCATCTGCTGTTTGGTCACATAATTTGTTTCCCAAAATCGGAAGGGGAAATAGGCCTCCATACATAACTCTGTCATTTGTATGCCGATTTTCAAAACAATTTTTTTTATATTAATTATCGAATAACTCCGCCATTTCTTTACCGATTTCAAATATATTTTATTTGAAAGGACATGAACCGTTTGATACTAGGGTATTCATTTAATCGGGTTTCTGCTTTAATCGGTTAACCGCTCGATTAATTAATCGAGGTTTTGGCTTAATCGGTTAATAATCGGTTAATTGCGGTATTAACCGGTTAACCGATTAATGAAGTTTTTTCATAAATCAAGTAATTTTAGCAAATAAAATTGCATAAATTATCTATTATTTTGAATTTATTAGTAAAAAAAATAACATAAACATAACAATTCTTGAATTTAAGCCAAAAAAATAATGAATATGTATTCATTAAAAAATAAACAAGTTTGTGAGATCATTTATATCAGTTATTTCAATAGTTTAAGGAGATCTTCTAAAACAATCTTTCAGAAAAATAATTTCTTTAGTTTTGATAAAACTTGGCTTGAAAAAATCCTTTCATTTATCGTAGATGTTGAATAAATCGAAAGTAATCCATATTACAGATCATCTAGTTCCTGTCCTTTTCCTGGATTTCTCTAAACTTATAAAATTATCCATTATGCCATTAGAGTCCTGTTTTATTTTTATTTTTTTTTTTTAATTCTTAACACTTCTAATTGTTTCGGTTAATTTTGTTAAAACATTTCTTGTATTACTATCGATAGTTTCTTCTGTTGTAAGGTAATCATCTAATTCATGCTGGCAGAGCTCAGCGAAAAAAAGTTTATTTCCGAATTCCTAGTTTCCGTTTTTGTACTGTATTTTAAAACACTGTTGCCAGAAGGAAATATTTATTCCTGAGTGGAGGTATAAAATAATTGCATTCGTCTCTCATCCTTAGATTTTTTAATTAAATAATTGGCAAAAGTATTATTAGATTTTATAAAACTATTAAACAAAAACTTAATACATAATTCCCTCAAGTTCAATTAGAGTAGCAGAGTCTTTACTAAATTCTTTTATAGCTACGTCCAAAGATTTTAATGTTTTACTTAACTTAAAACCACTGAACAGACTTATTTGTTTATATGAAAAGTAGTTTCTAAACACATACATTTTGTATGTAAGGCGAAACAAATAATTAAACACACAAAAAATACGTTATAATACTATAAAATACGAAAAAATTTTGTTACGTCGGTCAATCGGTTAATCGACTGAAATTAACCGGTTTAATCGTTAATCGAAAATCCAATTTTAAATTAACCGATCAGTTAATCGGGTAGTAATTAACCGGTTAACCGATTAACGGTTAATCGAATGAATACCCTATTTGATACTATGAAATATGGATGAGCAAGTGAAAAAATATATCGATATATATCGATATCGATATATTTTTAAATATCGATCGGCATCGATTTATATCAAATAAAAAATATCGATATTTCGATATATATCGATATTTTTTCAAGCATGATTATTCATACATAGTCCCAAAATTTTTAAAAATAAAACACAGAGTTATTTTCTTATTAACAATTAATCTGAAACGAGTTAATTTCCAACTTCCTTACTGTCTCACCAACATTTCATGGAACGTATATTACAAAAAAATATATTAAAAAACGATAATTTTTCGTATACTCAAAAGATTACAAATAAAACAAAAGATTTTGTTGATAATATTCTACTTGATGAAGATTGTGTGGAAATTAAAAAACAAACTGCAGGAAAAACAATCCCAAAGCTAAAAATATCGAATTTGATACTGTCGATATGTTCTAAAAAACTATCGATATATCGATATATTGCAATTAAAAATATCGACGATATATATCAATATATTTTTGGGAAAATATCGATATATTGATATATCGATATTTTAGCCCATCCCTACTATCAAAAATTGCATACGGAAACCCCTTTTGTAGACGGACACCCCTTTTGTAGACAAACACACCATTTCATATAACGCAAAACTGCATCCGTTTTGTTATATGATCCATAAGATCTTTGCATGGAAGTTGTTTTTTTTTTTGCTGAATTATTTTGACAAAGTTTTATGTCAGCTATTTTAAACGGGTTTTCTTTATACATTTGCTATTTCAGTTAAGGTTTAGCAGCATAAATACTGAAAAATCTTGCCATTTTTGTGGAACCTTAATATACATATTATAGAGTAATATTGTTCCAAAAATAGCTGCGAAGACGTGTGGAGGCGACTTTTAATCAGTTTTTTTAGCTATACAACTTCCTCGAATTTGCCTAGTAGTTTGTATTTCTATATGATTTTGTTCCGAAATAACTTGTTATTAAATTAAAATACCAATCAAGTAGTTGTTTTAAATGTTTTGAAATACAATATTAATTTTTAATGCATTTTGAATTTTTAATGCATTTTGATTTTTTTATGATATTCGAATTTTTAAAATTGGTCGTATCTAACAACATATAGCGCCCTCCCACTATGTTAAAAATAGATGCCTAATTTTTACAGAACTTATAGCCTACAGCCTTTGCTGTAACTCATGCATCTTTTTTTGGATCAGATTATTAGTTTGGAAGATCTGTATAAGCTTTCCGACGACTAAAGAGTTTTATCGGTAAAATTGGCCTTATATAGCAAAATATATGGTCCACAGTATTAAAAATAACTGTCAAATGTATACAGAATTTCTAGCCTACATCCTTGGCTATAACTTATCCATATATTTTAGTGGATCAGACTATTAGCTTTGAAGATATGGGTTTTTCGAAAACTTAAGAATTTTATTCATAAAATTGGTCTTATACAACAGCATATCGCGACCTCAGTCTTGTTTTGGCCCACCGACCATTTAAAAAAAAATTTGTTAAGCATGGGGTATATATATTTTGAGTGCCCTCTTTCAGAATCCAAAAACTATTTCGGGAAATTGTTCCTGGTTTCTGAGATATCAAGCATTCATTGTGCTCGATATCATTTTTAATCAATTAAAAATAAAAATCAGAAATCAAGTAAAATACGAAGTTTCATCAATATTAACTTTTTATTCCATGTAAATATCTTTTCTAATAACATTCATACCCTTATTTTCTATAAAAAGTAGAAAATTTCATCTCAATAACAAGTTACTGAATACACAGCAGTTAGTATACACATGGAGCAACAAAAGTTACTTTTTACAAATAAAATAAAAAAAGTGGCTACTAGAGCACAAAACAAGATATTTTACTTTCAGTAAAAAGATGTTAATTCCTAATCGGATTGATGAAAGTTCACAAAAATTTACATTTTTCTTCCAAACATATGCCGGAAGCAGTGGTGAGAATACAAAAAATTCTATGGGATATATTTTGAGAAAACTTTATGTAAATCTTCTTTGTTGTTTTTCTCCATTCCGTTTTTTTTTTTTTGGCATATGGGCTAAGCCAATATTGAGGTCGCGATATAGCGCCCACGTGTTAAAACGGGTGCTTAATTTTGTACGGACCTTAAAGCCTACATCCTGCCTATAATTCATCCATACATTTTTGTGGATAATGCTATTAATTTGGAAGAATGAGATTTCGGACGAGTAAAAAATGTTATCGGTAAAATTGGTCTTATATAACAAAATTTAGCGCCCACAGTGTTAGAAATAACACTCTAATTTATAGCCTATATCCTTGGCTATAACTCATCTATACACTTTCTTAGATCAGACTATTAGTTTGAAAGATATGGGTTTTCCGAAGACTTAAGAATTTTATTGGTAAAAATAACTGTTTAATTTTTTACAGACCTTATACATTATACATTTTTTGTGTATCAGACTATTAATTTCGAAGATATAAGTTGTCCCACGACTTAGGAATTTTATCGGTAAAATTGGAGTTATATAACAACATATAGCACCCACTGTATTCAAAATAGCTGCCTAACTTTTTACACACCTTATAGCCTATATCCTTCCCTATAATTCATCGACGACTAGAGTTTTAACGGTAAAATTGGTCGTATATAGCAAAATATAGAGCACACAGTATTTAAAATAGGTGTCTAATTTTTACAGAACTTATAGCCTACGTCCTTGCCTATAACTCATCTGTACATTTTCCGAAGACTTAAGATTTTTATTGGTAAAATTGATCTTATACAACAGTGTGTTAAAAACTGTTGCCTTATTTTTTACAGACCTTAAAGCCTGCAACTTTGCCTATAATTCATCCACACATTTTTTGTGGATCAGACTGCATTTAATGCAACCGAACTTTACTTGAGTTGCCAGTTGGCAACTGATAACACTATGCTAGTCGAAAAAATTGACAAAAGGGGCACCCTACGGATAAACTTAATTCGAGTATGCTGATTTCAGTGGCGTTCACCGTTTTTCAATGTTAGCTCTTAAAAAAGAGATATTTAAGATTTAAAATTTCAGTTTTATGACCATTTTTATTGGATTAAAGGCGCAATTCTTAAGATAATTAGACGAAATTCGGTTCATAAGTTAGTCATGCACTACAAATATACCTAACTTAAATTTGATTTAATCGGTCCATGTTTACATGTAGTCTTCATACAAGCATCCGCACAAAAATTTCACCTAAATGTCGATAGATCTCATGAATTGTTTTAGATTTGTCTCAAATTAAATATGTAGATAACTTATTTTCGTAGAAATCATATTGTGAATTCTGAACGTGATAGTTGCTACACGTCAAACAGCGCATATAAAATACGCACAGTGGTGTAAATTAGAAAAAAGTGGTAATAGGTATGGAACTTCTAAACTACTACATGGATTTGCATATTGGTAGCAGAGGAGAAGTCAGGCTTTTAGAATCTTGTTTCCTTAAGTTTTTAGCTGCACCAGGGGCGGAGCTACAAGGGCTGAAAGTTGGCTACTTAGGGTGTGAAACACATTGTGCGGTTTGTAACTTTCGTAAATATTAACCGAATTGTGCGTTTGATTTTGCTAGACAAAATAAAGAAAAAATGTGTTCACAATTATTTTTGTATCTTTTATAGTTTAAGAGATATTTCACTTCGAAATTAAAAATTTAAAGTTTTTGCCTCTACTTTTTGTTTGTTTTTTGGCTGTAATTTTTTTAATAACCCTCTGATTTTAGCTTTTATAGTAAAGTTTGAAATTGCTGATAAAATTCTAAGTAAACTCACGAAACAAAGCTTTGAAATATCTTGAGCCGTTAAGTCGTAACAAAGGTCCAAACTCAAAACTTTGAAATTTAACTAAAAAATCGTCTATTTTGCCAAAAAAAAAGTTTGTTGAAAATGTTTATTTTACTTTTATACACGGTGAAAGGTCATGTTTTAAAGATGAATTTAGCGAACATTTTTGTTCATTTTGGACATGTACCCTACATTTGCCAGTGGTCGAAAATCATAAATTTTCAAAATAATTTTTGAGTTTAGGTGCCTGTTAAGAACTTTGCGCAAGGTGCTCAAAAAAGCCAAGAACAGGGTTTTATTAGGTAGGTAGTTGGGATTATTCTTGCTTTAAATGAAGAAATCATGGCTATAAACAAATTTCAGGAAGGAAATGTTTATATTAAAAATTTTGTAATTAAGTTATAAATTTTTAGTCGAACTGTATGGTTTATATCCAAAGTTATTTAATTAGTTTGGCTTAAGTTCATTTGTAATTTAATCTTTCGATCATATTATTTTTTATTTACGAAAGAAATTCTAAAGCATGTGAATATTGAACATTCAAAGAAAAATTTGGATGTACGGAGTGTTGAACTGACAGCTGTTTCGTGACTACCAAGTCTACTCGTCAGAGTCCTTTACCTACACTACCACTGACAGTGGCAACAACACTGTATTTTGTATAAGTTTCTAAGCCTACACCGTTATTCCATTATAATTCTCAAATGATTTTTGAAAGTTTCTGGATAAGGTAAGAAGTTTGAAACTTTTCAAAAGTATGGTTGAAGTCTACTGATGATTTGGTAAGGCACTAATGAAATGCAGGAATATAGATACACTTAACCCGCAACAAATAAAAACTTTGTTTTATATTTAAATTGATAATTAAACATTAAACGTGACTTACCTTTTTTCTGCAGATAAACAAATTTTACATGATGCTTGCGGTGAATTTCAGTCCGGCCGCTTGACTGCCATTTTGGGACCTTCAGGAGCTGGTAAAACTTCAATGTTAAATGTTCTATCAGGTTTCAAGTAATTTCGTTAAAGTTTTTTCTTATTTTATTTCTTTTTATTTGTTTATGTATGAATTTATTTCTTCATCTTGTTAGAGCATCCGGTGTTAGCGGTAATTTTCTTATAAATGGAGAAAAAAGAAATCTGATGGAGTTTCGTAAAATGTCATCGTATATACCGCAAGATTTTGCCATGTTAGATCTGTTAACGGTACAAGAAACATTGAAAATATCAACTGATTTAAAATTGTCCACACAAACAAAACAACAGGAAAAAGATAAAATTGCAAGTACTTTAATTTACACATAGAAGTTAATTATTAAATGAACTGTTTGACCCATATTTAAATAGATCAAAGACATTATACAAATGCTTAACATGGAACGCAGTCGCAATACTCTAGTACGTAATTTATCAGGTGGCGAACGTAAACGCTTATCAATGGGCGTGGAATTAGTTACAAATCCACCCATAATGTTCTTCGATGAACCCACAAGTGGTTTAGACAGTGTAGCCAGTTTTCAAGTCTTAACTTATTTAAAGAGACTGGCCCAGAATGGGCGCCTTATAGTTTGTGTAATTCACCAGCCTAGCTCGCGTTTGTTACAATTATTCGACGATATTTTAGTAATGTCAGGAGGGAAAGTTCTGTATTCCGGTGCCCAAGATCAAATGATTAGTTATTTTCACAAGGCCAGTTTCGAATGTCCACAGTATTATAATCCAGCAGATTTTGGTAACTTTTTAAAACAAATTAAGTAAAATAACTAAAAATGTTTTATTGAAATCTTTTGATTTCTTTTAGTTTTAGAGGTCAGCAGTGATTTGGATAATCCGAGATTAATTAAACTTATTGAAAATAATAAACGAAAACATACTGTCAAATCTTTGCCTAGTGATGGCACGGAAACAAGTAAGTTATTTTCTTAATCTTTTTTATTTTTAATGAGGATTTTCTTTAATTTATTTTAGCGGGTCTTTTAACAAACTCAAGTTGTCACATATCGATGGAAATGACAACTTTAACAAATTCAAGCTCACATTGTGAACTGAGCAATTGCACGATAAGACCCAAAGAAAAGGTTTCAGTTTGGCGGCAATTTGTTGTTTTGATGAAGAGATCAGTGACATCAATGTGTAGGAATATGGTAAGAATTAGAAAACTTTCATATTTTTTGAGAGCGTTTCATTTCGCGCAACTTAACATAAAAAATTATCGAGAACAAATTGTCAAACAGACATTTGTTTGAATTACAATCTATTTTCAGTAAAGGTTTTTTAATTAAAATTTTTTTTTTGGAAATTTTGAGTTTTAAGGCTCAAGCTTTTACGATATCTCTAAAACCAATGCGCAGATTTAGAAACAATGTCAACACGCTGTCATTTTATTTTTGTGACTGCAATATTGTTGCATTATTGTGACAACCGTACACAATAGACGCGCAAACAGTTTGCCGCGCATCGAAAAACATCGGAAGTGGCAAACGTTGCCGCTAGTACACACTATCATGTTTGCTTGCGATATCATTAAATGGCTTAGTGCGTACGTAGCATTAAAGATAATTTTGTTGCCAATTTTGGTTTTTCTTTCTTACTGAATAGGGCGAACCCTTCACTAGTTATGCTAATATATGTCGGGCAAGTGCCTTCAATTTTGACACAACGGTATATCTCGAAAACTAGAGTTGATAAGAAAATGCAGTGCAGATTCGTGTGTTCAAAATATTTTTGATATGCTTTTGAGCTCAATTAAGTACGCTGGTAGTAAAATTTTTTTTTTAAATATATGGTCTTCTAAGTAACAAAAATTATTGAACACACAGAAAAAATTATCATAGGTTTTTATTTTAACACAAATGTGTTTGAATTTGTTTTTAAATTTTATTATTTTTTCTTTGGTTTTTAAGTATTCCAATACAAAATTTTGATAGAAAAAAAAACTCGATTTTTTTCTTATTAAATATTTACGAATTTTAGTGTTTAATTGTACGAATTTTGTGATAGGTCCCATTTCTGTAAAATATATATTTGAATTTATGAATTTAGTAATAGAATACGAATTATAGTTTTTTCTGTGCAGGAGTGTATGTGAAAAGATATTTTTTATGAGAACTCTGTCTTATAATCATGAACTGAAATTAAAGCACGTGAAGCCGCAAGCATATCTAGTGTTTACAAAATTTTGACTTATGGCACGTACATTTTGTAATCTTGAGATCCAATTTTCATACACACTTTGCGTTAAATTCGTATTATTCTTCAGCAATAACGCGGTGTATGTTGGCTTCCCCAGCAGCGTGACCGTTGTGCTATAAATTGTGCTAAAAATCTCCTGTATGCCAATCTATGCTATAAGCTATCTCTGTGCCAAATCTCATTCAAGTCTGTTTAGCCATTTATAACGTTAGTAGAACTAAAAATTACTCTCTGTCCCACAATAACGACAAGTCGATTTTGTTCTCATATTTGTATTGAAAACAAAAACAATTTTAAATTTGTTATTATTGTTTTCAATATAAATCTGAGAATGAAATCGACTTGTCGTTATTGTGAGACAAGCGATTAATTTTTCATTTCTAATACGATCATATTAAACTAAGATTTAAAATACATAGAATAACTCAAGAGTATTTGTAATCAATAACTTTCAATCCCTTTTCAGATTGCAGTAAAATTACGCATAATAATGCACATTGTAGTGGCCATACTACTCGGCACTGTCTTTTGGAATATTGGCAATGATGCTGCAAAAGCTTTAACAAACTCCTCGAGTATATTTTTTGTAGTTATGTTTGTATTTTTTGGCAATGCCATGCCCTCAATATTTTTATGTCCACAAGAGTGTGCGGTATTTATTAGAGAATACTTAAATGGCTGGTATTCCATAAAGGCTTATTATATGGCAAAAATAGTTTCGGACTTGCCCTTGCAATTTATATGTCCCACGCTGCTCATGTCTATAGCATACTACATGACGGGTCAACCGTATGATGTGGGGCGGTTTGTTATGTGTTGGGGCATATGTTTGCTGACGGCCATTATTGGGCATTTTATAGGTCTAGTATTTGGTTCTATGTTTGATATGCAGGTGAGTTTAATTATAATAAATATAAAAACTATTTTTTTAATATTTTGTTTTTTGTTGTATCACACAAATGTTTTTCAGTTGGGTGTCTTTTTAGTTCCCGGCGTTTCTATACCCATTATGATATTTTCTGGATTCTTTATACGCATTTATGAGGTGGCCTCATTCCTGAGATTTTTATGTGATATTTCGTTTTTTCGTTATTCTTTAGAAGGTTTTATGCGCGCCTTATATGCTTATGAACGTCCTTCATTAATTTGTATGCAGGATTATTGTCATTATAAAAATCCCCAAAAGTTTCTAAGGGACTTGGGCATGTCGGGAGATTTTTATGGTTGTGATGTTGTCGCCTTGCTTTTATGGATTTTGGCATTGAAAATTTTATTTTTTATTAGTTTAATAATACGCATTAAGAAGGCTCAATGATATTTTGTATATGTATAAATATAAGGTTCAGAATCAGGTCATGTATTTTTAAGAGAATTTGTAAAATTAACGTTATATTTTTTTAAATTAAAATTACGAATTTTTTAGAAAAATCAATGGCGCATATTCAGAAATCATCAACGAAAGTCGGAACTAATAAAACAGAAACTAAAAAATTGTTTATAGATAGTTATATATCTTATTCACAATTCATAACTATTATTTGGAAAAAGAAATGCAACCCTGCATATTGGTATATAGAGAAAATAAAATGTCGATAATATTTTGAACGATATATTATGTAAAGGTACTTTTACACACTATGTATTTTACATTGCCTTTGTCAGCTTAACGATCCATCTGTAATTGTGCATGTCTGTCAAAATTGGCAATTTACATGCGGTTTATAATTTTAGCTTTCACACTTATGTTTTTAGTTCCATCTGACATAACCTACATATAATAGTTTACAACAGCTTGTATAGTGATAATTTTTTTTTATTTGTCGCGAGAGTTTTGTATTCTTGTATTCAATTTGTATTTAAATTAATTACAAATTTTATTTTTTTAAAGAATATGTATAAATAGATTTTAATATATATTTGCCGAATCACAAACACTATGTTCTTGGTGCCACAAACAATTGACTTGCAAAACAGCTGATGCTTAGGTGCTTTGTCAGTTCAAAATAGAACACGCTCTAATTGAAAATTTTTACACTGTAAAAGCAGACTGACATTTACAGAAGCAAATTTTCTTTGCTTTTACACGCCATGTATATATGCATTTTGCAGTGGGAAATTTGACAAGCATACTGTAAAATACATAGTGTCTAAAAGTACCTTAACTAATTAAAACTTATGAAGCTATTAAAAAACAGTTTTTGATCTGTAAGAAATTCATGCAAATTCTAAAAAAGTAATTTTTTGGTTATAGTTTGTATATAAATCAATTAAAATAAGGGCCTGTATTCAATAATATTTTGTCGACCAAAAACACATCTCTAGTTCATTTTCTTTTTTGTATGTATGTTTTTTGAATGCATTAGAAATGGACGTAATCAGCTGTTCTTTGAATGTGTTAGTTAGTTGGCATTTAGTTACAGCTTTGCCCATAATTAAGTGCAAACTTTTCGTGCTGAAAGTAACTAACTGTGAATAACTTAAATAGGTACTTAACAAATTTAACACTTAGTGATGATTTCTGAATATTCGCCAATAAAATAAAAACTATTTTTTATTTAATATGATTATTTCGAACTTATGTGCTTATAAATCCAAATTAAGGTTTGTAACGTTATATTCAGAAAAAATCAGGTATGATTAATATTCCGAGGAACAAAGAAAAATTAATATCAACTTAATTTGTTCAACATACACAGCAGAACATAGCAACGCTACCGCTACACTGCCATCATCGGTGCTCATGTGTATTTTGTTTATCAGCACGCGGAACTGTGGAATGTGGGTTCAATTCTTATATATACAAACTTTTCGTGAAAATTCCATACGAGAACTAAATCACTTAAGCTAGTGTTACCTTACCGTTTTACAACAGCAATTCCCAGTGTTACCGTTGGTTTATTTTTCTTCATGTCCATTTTCTTAGATTTTTTGCTCATGAAGGTTAAATTAAAGAAAATTAACATGTTAAATGCCATCATACTCTCTGTTGTGCAACGTGGAATAACATTGTGAAAGCCATCTGTCATGATATGGACTAAGGTTCGTAACGTTATAAACAGAAAGAATGAGACATGTTCAATATTCCAATGAACAAGGGAAATCTCTCTCTTGATAAGAAACTTTTTCTAGAACGAAATATATTTCTATCAAAGAGTGAGTCTTGTTTTTCTTATTTTATTTTATTTTGTATTTTTATCGATTCCATTATATAAATTTTTTATATTTTCTATGTTTTTTGTAATAATGCGAGGTCCAAAGATAAGACAATCCCCACTTATTTGGCAACCGAATGAAAAATATTTTTATCAATCGTAGTTCAATTTTTGATATTACGACGTTGCAGCAAATGGGCGTTATGTAGGTATACATATGTATGTCGAAGAAAATTTATAGTATCAACTAAAGCCTAGCAAGAGTACATTCATTTGTTTGGCTGCACACAAAGAAAACAACATTCATTCAAATATTAAACGCTCAATGAGAACGAATAGAGTAAATGTTATCAAGACACAAGAGTGAATGAAATGCCTGTAAAACATGTCTGCTTCGTATATGTATAAAATTCATTTAAAAATACTAAACCATAGCACACTTCGGTTGCGGTTATATTCAAACACAAAAAATTCAAATATTATTTGAGTGTTTGAATGAATGAACCATACTTTCAGTGGAAGCAAATGTGTTTTTATTATGTTGTTAATTTCCTATAAACCCTGCAGACAAAGTAACTGGTATGTAGTTGGGACTACACTAGTTGCTTTTTGCTTCAGACTAGTTGCCTGTCTATCCTTTTTTCATATATCGAACTATCGATTTTAACATTGGGTTGTCATAGGGGACCAACTAGTTCATTTGTATACAGTTATATCCCAGTTGGAATCCTAGTTATTGTAAACTAGTCCGCTTACTAGTTTTTTTATCAAGAGTTTTGTAACTCCTAAAAAAACTTTAAGGCAAGTACTATACCCACTGAGCCACATTCTACTTATTTTTTTAATAGCTAACAATTGGTTTTATATAAAATCGTATACCTGAAAATTTTGTCATTTTTTGACTAGTAGCGTTACTAGTCTCGATATAACTCGTAATATGATTGTGCTTTTTGACTAGTATCGTTACTAGTCTCGATACAACTAGTAACGTGATTGTTCCTTTTTGACCATTAACATTACAACTCTTGTTACAACTAGTAATATGACTGTCGTTTTTTGACTACTACCATTACAACTAGTAATATGACTGTCCCAAAGCGTTACTAGTTGTAACTTTAGCTGCTGGGAAAGAACACATGCATACACACATATGTACATAAATATTGGCACACACACATACATACACTAAAAAGCACGAAATTACTACATAGTAGCAGTTGAATTGACCCACTTATTTGAGAAAACATTCAAATAATTCAATACTCGGGTTATAGTATAGTTGTAACTCATTTCACTTTGTTATGTTTATTTGAGTGATGAAGTATTTTTTTCTTTTCGGTTGAAGTGGCTTTTGTTTCTGTTTCGCCTTGTGTGTGCATTCATTTGATTTTTCAACATTGAATGAAATCCATTGCGTAGTTAAAAACATGTGAATGTATTTAAATGCCTTTTAACAAATCCGATGCAGACCATTAGTATCAACCCACCTACATACTTAAAATAGGAAAAAAGCGGCAAACCAACGTTATTTTCATTCCTTATGGAATGATTTTGTTTGGTTACCAAATGAGATTAAAGTTAAAAACAACTTGACCACAAAACATTCAATTAAGGACAGCCAGATCTAATTGTATTATGTCGTTTTATGAGTGCTGCAAAAGATATTTTACGCGGTTTGCATATAGTGGAAGTTTTTCTTACGTGGGATCTTAGGCTATAAGCAGTTTAATTTGATTGCAATATGTTCTGAACGTTTAGACAATATGTATATATCTTATATTTAAACATGAAATTTAAAATTATATGAGTTAAACTTACCCTGTGTTCAAATTGAAACATTTTAAATGAATCTTAGATTAGAAAAAAGTTCATTGGCGAAGGTGTTTGACATAAATTCTATGCTTGAAAAAGAGCAAAATTTTTAATCGTAGTCCAGCGATTATTGGGTTCGACTACAATTAAGATTAAAAGGTGCGATTAATCGCGATTTCGATTACAATTATAATCGAACCCTGGTGATGCCTGAAATGGATAAGAGAAGATTTAAGAAGATTCACTGCTTATCCCAGAAGTTGGGTCGGTGTTGAACCAACCCGCGTATCATATAAATTAATTTATTCCCCTTATGTCGCATTCCCCAAGGTCTGCTAGTTCGGGTAGTGGCAGATTTCCCAAGTATAACGTCCTATTTCAAGAAAGTGCTGGACATCGGCAGTTTGGCGGTCTCTTCTCCTCCTCATTCTGACAACTTCTGCAGAAGTCATTAGAAGGGAGTTTTAATCTCCTAGTATGAGCACCGTTATGATCGCTACGAGTATACGCAACTGTTGAGGAGTAAGTCCCAGTATGGCTGTACTTTAAAATCGTAAATTTTTTTATTTAAACGATAATCAGTTGCAGTGCAATAAAAGGCTCGATTATTCACTTCGAGAGTCCATAAATACAATTAATCCGTAAATGTATTTGAACTAGATATGGGCACCATTCATTTCTAGGTTAGGTTAGGGGAAGAGCAGTGTCGATACACACTTCCAGTTATTCCGTTCTACAATTATCTACAAGACATATATTGACTGTTCATTGCACATCTCGATTAGCTCTACTTTGAGATTTCTTGCAATACAAGAAATCTCAAAGTGGAGCTAATCGAAATGTGCAGTGAACTCTTCATATATATACCCCATTGTGCCCAAAAACCTTATTATCTATCAGTAAGCCACCTAATTCCCATGATGAAGCGACTGATATCCTCAATTTAGCACTTCACAATATCACTAATTTTCTCATGAAAACGTCTGCCAAACATTCAAGCTTATGGCGTTACAGTTTCGGGCAATGGCAGGTAATATGCTCGATAGTTTCTGGCTCCTCTACATCCTCGCACAGCCTACAGAAGTCGGGAGTGCCACTTTCCCAAATGGTGGTTCTCGCACTAACCGAGACTGTCAAGACTCTTAAAATCGTCCTAGTAGTTGTTCGGATATTCCACATAGACTTCCGAGACTTTACAGTCCTCCCAAAATTCCCTAACGGGATTTAATGAGAGTATCCTGCTAAACTCAGTTTCAACTACCTGAGGAGTACTCCTTATGATAGCTATAGAGGCACACTCCTGGACCTCAGTAAAAATTTCCTTACTCTCCTTCCTCAATGCCTCCCACCATGCCACACATCCATATGAAACAACCGGCCTGACAAAGATGTATAAGTCCAGTTTATCAATTTCGGTTGCAGGCCTACAGCGTTCCTCTACGTGTGGTACTCATTGAGCCCTTTCTTAAGCCTTTTCTATGTGTTCTTTTTCCATGATAACTTGCTACCCAAATAAACAACCAGGTATTTAACCTTCTCTGCTCAATTCTAGGTAGCTCAAAACTACTTTTTTGTAAAGAGAACTATAACTACAACGAATGCTTTCAATGAACAGTTTTAGATTGAACTTCAATGAATATTTTCATTTAATCAACGTATCTTTGCAAAAAATTAATGAATCGAAGTCAATGAATGTCATTAATTGAAATTATGTAAATAAATTTTTTTTGTTGTGTAGTGGAGGTTTACATATCACCGCTCTTTTAAGGCCTCTGGCTGCTCGTCATAGCGAATAATGGGTTTGTGGTGTTGCGTCGAATTCGTGTAGAAATTTTTGCAGGCATGCAGTTTTTTGGAGTTATATTAATATGTTAAGCTGCTTGGTGAATTCCTTTAGCCTAACTTTAACTGAGGGGATCTGTAGCTTTGCCATTCTCTTCAAACTCTTCTTTTTTCAGACAATAGGTGTTCCACATTTCCAGAATAAATTTTGTTAAATCTCACCTGCCAAATGGTAGAAGTAGCATTTTGAGCACCTTGCTTAATGTTTGCCTCTAACTGTCTAACAGAGACCTCTATGTCTTCAGGCGTTTTTAACGGCAAATTTCCCCTGTAATGGACACTCAAATATTTTTTGTATTTTAACCATTTAATAGGGGTCGTAATAGGCTCATCGACTGGTCACTGCTCAGTCAGGGCGAGGACCAGCATTTGGGAGATTGGCACTCCAGATTTTTGTAGGATGTGCGATGATGAGGAGGAACCAGAAACTATTGAGCATGTTATCTGTCATTGCCCGAGGCTGCAACGACACAGGCTTAGGTGGCTTGGCAGACGTTTCCATGAAAGCATTAGTGATATCGCGAAGTGTGAACTTGAGGATATCAGGGGCTTCATTATGGGAATAAGGTGGTTAAATGGCGGATAGCAGGATGCTCCTTTTCTGGGTTTTAATAGGGGGTATGAATAGAAGGGAATCACAATGGATCCAACTGGGTCTATGAGTGGATGTGCGGCATAGCACTACCCTTCCCAACCTAACCTAACCATTTAATGCGTACGTTCATGAAATCGCAGGTAGGTGACGTTGTTAAGAGTTAGTATATGGTAATAATAGTGGGTGAGTGGTCTAAAGATAAATCTACAGAAGCTTCAACTAGGATTATTTCACTGGGAACTCCTTTTAATACTGCGAAATCAATAACATCAGGAATTTGTTGTCATTTGTTGGTCAATCGGTTGGCTGTTCACTTGAAATTACATTCTAACCCATTTTAGAAATTGTGTTGAACAAAACGCGACCCCAGAACGTATGCTTAGCGTTGTAGTCATCATCGGCGGCCAAAAAGCGTGGGCCTAGTGAATTAAAAAATATTGACTCTCTGCAATAGAATACCTGGGAGGAAAGTAAATTGACGAAATCATCAGGTTTTGATGAACATTTGCAATGCAGATGTTAGTTGCTTGAACGTAGTCTTCACAATGATCACCCATTAAGTAGTGTTTTATGTGTTGTTTCCACAATGCAAACAAGAATTTCTTGTCTAAAATGTATATGAAAAGCACTGTTTTTTTAGTGATTTCCATACAAATTTTTTACTCAAGTCGCTTGTTTGCATTGTGGAAACAGCACATCATTAGACGCGATTTTATTAGTATAGCCGAGCCATTACAAGTTCTACCTTGATTTTAAAAAAGCTTCTAGACGTCAAATGCGTCTCAGAGATAGCATCAATTTGTTCATCCATCATGAAGTATTCGAGTTCGTTTTTATGTTTGCGGATGCCGTTTGCGTTCCAGAAACAGACTTTCAAGTTCGTGGTTTGTTTAATACAGCCTGCAATAATGTAGACTGCATTTTCAACATTTCCTGCATCATGCAGGTTATGTTGGTTGTAAACAAATTTACTGTTGGAATTACATTTTCTATTGAAGCTTCAATTCGACTAAAATTGAAATCATTGAGGTTACTCTGTAATTCGATTCGAAAAGAAAACTATTCGAATTTGTATCTTATTTACATTGCAATTCGAAAGCATTTGCTTTCGTTTCGGAATACAGAGTAACCCCGCAGGCTTTAGCTCAAAATATATAGACTGCTGTAAATTTAATTGAAATCAATGGCTTCGTTCGAAAAATAGCGTCGTGAAGAAAAATTTCGACAGCAGCGCTTTATTTGAATAACTCTAAAAGTTCCTGTCAAATTGAGTTTTTGAGTTTTGAAGTCCAGCTTCCTTTAAAACCTTCGCAATATATTGCGATTGCGAAATTGAATAATAACCTTGGTGAGGACGGTCCACTTGCAGACCGAGATAAAACTTTATGGGACCCAAATCGTGAATCTTAAAAACCCGTTTAAAAATAGTCTTAGTTGGTCCTCTTTATTAAATAGTCGTTTCTAAAAGCGATAAGGTTATCATCCACATAAATCAAAACAAACGCTGATTCTTCCCCTTCTGAAAGCATATATAAACATGGATCAAACTTACTTTGACAAAAATCAGATCTTATTAAAACTTCGTGAATAATGTGATTCCATGATCTCGCTGACTGTTTCAGCCCATATACAGATTTCTTTAGGAGGCATACCATGTCTTCACAACCGCTTTTCTTGAAACCTATAGGCTGCTCCATGAATATTTCCTCGTTTAAATTGCTGTTGAGAAAAGCAGACTTGCAGTCAATATGATGAATTTTTAAATTCCACTTTCCACCAATAGCGAAATATGTTCGCAGGGTAGTATGTGAAACCACGGATGCAAAAACCTCTTCGTAGTCCACTCCATATCTTTGTGCGAAACCTCGAGCCACTAGCCTGGCTTTATATTGCTCAACATCATCGTAAGGTTTTTTGCTATAAACGCACTTACAGCTAATAATATTTTTGCCTTCAGGTCTTTTTACTAATATGTATCTAATATGTATTTTTCATCGATTCGAATTCTCTTTCCATAGCCCTCAGCCAACCACTTTTTTCGCTACTTTGCATTGCTTCCTCATACGTTGTCGGTATATAGTCATTAATTGCGTTTAAATATTTTGCGGGGATTTTTCCTTTTGTTTTTCGCTCAGATTTTCTTAAATTTTGTATATTACCTGTACCATCACTGTCGTCATCAAGAGATTCAAATGAATCATCAGACTCATCACTTTTATTTTCTTCCACCTCACCACTTTCTTTAAAGAAAACTTCGAGTTCCTTAGACTGTACATTACCACTTTCTTTAAATCCTTAAATATTTCCAGTGAACTTTACATCTCTAGTATTTGACGATTTTCATGAACCATTCCTTAAGCTTTAGATTGCTGATCATACCCAAAACAAAGATCATTTTAATTGACTTTTCATACAACTTTTTTCGTTTTATTTTAGAAACGTGAACAAACCCAGTTTTACCAAAAATTTTTAAGTGGCTTAAATCTTTAATTTTGTCAAACATTCGTTCATAAGGTGTAGCCCCTGTGGTTCGAGTTATAATTCTATTCTGCAAGTAGTTCGCTGTAGATACAGCTTCGCCCCACAAATCACCAGGTAACTTAGCTTCAACAAGCATACAGTTTGCCATCTCAATAAGTGACCGATTCTTTCGCTCTGCGACCCCATTTTGTTCTGGACTATAGCCGGCTGCAACTGCATTTGTATACCTTCGTTTTCTAAAAATTTAATTATTTCTTTGTTAATATATTCCTTTCTACGATCAGATCTAAATAATTTTGGTTTCTTGCCAAAATTTCTTTTAATCAAAGAAACATAGTTCTTTAATTTTTCAGACACTTCTTATTTCTGTCGTAGTAAATTCATGTGGCAATATACATATGCTGTAATCATCTATGAAGGTTAAAATATAAAGATTGCCACTTGGTGTAGCTATTTCCATCGGGCCGCACAAATCGGTATGGATTAAATCAAATATGTTTTCTAAACTAATCCCTTTTATGTTTCATGAAAAATGTTAAAGCAAAGTGTAAAGGCCTGTTTAGAGGAGCGGTTCTGTAAACGTCACGTAACGTAACGTTAGAGCGATTGTGAAGTTAAAGAGCACTTGAAAACGTTATGGTTTTCAAATAAGCGAAGAAATATTATACAGTGTTTATTCGAGTTTTTATATTGCAAAATGTTAAATTTTTATTTTATTTTTTTTTTTTGTTGTAAAAGAAAACACATAAAATAATTATTTTCAGTGGATTTGGAAGATTCGTTTATGGGGTTAAAAACTTTTTAAATTCGCTCATTACATTATATTATTGAAGTGTTATCAATCCAAATACTAGTGGGCCCGATGTGATGGATGAAAATATCTGTTATAGAGGACAAGAATAATGTGTCAATATAATCGTGAAACTAGTACATAATGTTTAAAAAACATTAGTTAGTTTAAAAATGCAGAAACATGGGTTTTTAAACGCTCGTGTGGTCCCAGCCTTAGCAGTTAAATTAAGAAATAAATTACTTTCTGCAACATTATGGAAAGCGAAACATTTAATAATTGTACTATACAATGAAGAGGAGGAAAAAGTATAATGGAAAGCGAAAAAGAAAAATTAAATTTTGTTATGCCTACCTTAATGCTATTTGAATTTATAACCATAAATTAGATGACGAGAAGTTAATTATTACGGAATAGGAATCTTAATTATACGTGTGGACTTTTAAACTCATTAATCAATTGATATTGAAGACATTTCCATAGAATGAGTATCATCGTCATCCTCACCTCCTTCTACAATACCAGGAGCCGGATTTGTTGCTGAGGCTAAAGTACGGCGTGATAGTATATTGGAAGGTGTGTTAGTAGTGGCTAAGGAGGTATTTCTTGTCATATCACTTTCACTTAAAGACATGTCATCCGCAGCAAATGAGTTTATTATAGGTTGTCGTACATCCAGTATACTTCGATTTGCGCTAGTACCCACTTCGTTTGTTGTATTTGCAGAAGATTTAAAACTAGCTGAAGTATCACTGGTTGCTGTTACAACCCCCATACTGGCACGACTGCTTAGATATTCATTAAATTTTAAATCACTTAATTCCATATCCATGTCACCCTCAGAGGAAGTATCAGCATTTGCTACATTATTGACTAAATTTGCGGTATTAGCAGTATTTGTTCCTAGTGATATTAATATTTTACGTTTATTTTCGATAGTTTTAAGTAAGGATTTGGCTTCAGATTTGCGCTAAAAAATAAAATTTTAGCTATAGTATTTACAATTTATAGTAATTATGAATTAACTTACATCATCCGACTCTAAACATTTGTAGGCATAATGCGACGCTCGATCATATTCCTCTTTTCCTTCATAATAATTTGCTAAGGTCATATAACCATGATATAAACTTTGCTTATCAGCAGCTGCCCTTTCATCGCTGCAATACATTATGTAGCATTTGACAGCCAACTCTAGTGCTCCCAATTTTTCATGTAAATTTGCCATTTTATACATAGCTATACCTTCAATATCGCCCACATCACATGCCTTACTATAACATTGTATAGCATTTTCAAATCTTTCCAGTTTTTCATACGTCTCTCCCAAAGCGACCAACATACGACTGTCGTAAGGACGCAGCTTGTGGGCAATTTTAAAGTAGTATAAGCTGTAGTGATTCATTTTAAGAATTTCATAGGCCTGACCAAGGCCATACCAAGCACGATAATCGCGGCGGTTGACCTCTTAGGCGAAAATAAAAGAATAGAAGACAAATTTAATATTAATACTTTACTTGCTGGAAAATATAGCGAAAGCATTTCAAAAACATAATAAATACAACAAATACACAATGCTGAGAGTTTTCGCCAAAAATTTGTTTACTCATTTCGTGCCGTTTTTCAAATTTCAAAAGTTAATTTTCAATTTTAGTCTCTATATAAATTTCCAAAAATCCAATATATAGCATTCGCACATGGACCCAAACGCAAACTAAATTGCCCAAATTAAATTAAACAAACCGCAAATTAAATTAAACTAAATATAAACTAAGTTAAACCAAAAACAAATTAAGTTAAACTAAAAGTAAATTAAATTAAATTTAACCCAAACTAAATTAAACCAAACGAGTTCTACCCGCAGTTAGGGGCAGAAATACCACTTTAATCTACAGCAATGGCATACTTTATTATAACATAATGTAAAAATCCACATGAATCTCATGAAAATTTTATCAGTACTATAAAAACTTGTCGAAAAACTCCCAGAAGCGTCATATCGAGAAGGGTTTTAGATTTTCGACAATGCACATAGGGGCAGACATATGGAGAGTTCAAGCGATAAATCAAATATTAAAAATGGGATTTAAAAATATATATGTCATTTGAAAGAGAACACTTTTTTATATAACTTTTATTCTAAACTTTTTTCTAAATGTCTTTCTGTAATCCCAGGTTTGAGTCCAAAGTCAAGTAAAAAATTTCATTTTCAGTGTTAAAAAAAATTTTTTTATATATAAAAGTTTGACATGAAAAAAATTACGTTTCTCATAAAAAACTGTTATTTTGCTTTCACCAAGGCGAATTCATAACAGGTGGCGTTGTCAGCACAGCTGATTGGTCAAGGAACTGCCAAAATTTCCATAAAAAATTGTTTATTTAAATAAATTGAAAAAATTTTATTTAAATTTGTTAATTTGTTTTGACAATTGCTTGAAAAAAGTTGCTTTGTTGTATCAATTCGCCGATGACTATACCTTATTGATCTACCTTGGTTTTCACATTGTATTGGTATGATTTTTAGAGAATGGATCTGTGTAAAAATATTTTTAAAAGTGGTCAGATTCATTCTTATATGAAAAGTATAATTGTATACTATATTTTCTACATTTTAATATTTCAAAAGCGTAAGAGTTATAGAGATCCTAAACATTCCACATATCTATTATATACACAATAAAGAAGAGAATGTCTATATTTGCATCCAAGTTTAATTTTTAAAGATTTTTTGCGACATTGCATTTTATTTAAATTTTGCCCTTTATACATTTTATATATTTTCCAATATTGGTAGTATTATAGGGTGGCTGTTTCCAAAAAAGTTGCAGCAATCACCTTCTAGAATGAAAGATATGTCAATGACGTTTATAAAAAAGGAAAAAAAAATTTGCTACGCCTTAAAATACTGCACTTTTTATTTTTTATATACATATATCGCGGCTATTTGAAGTACGATTTCATCATATTGCATATCGTTGTTTATGGCTAGACTTTGGCTTAATTTTTGGTTCTGGTGGCTTTTTAATCCGGCATCAAATTCTGGGCGCCACTTAAGTCATTTTGGACCCTTCCCTCCTAATGCCCAATTTTTCGCACGTGGCAAGAAAGCCCTTCTAAAACTTTGTATGTCTAGCTTTTAATATGCTCAGTTTATGAAACGCCCCAAAATTAAGCCCATTTTTCCTTTTCATCTACCTATTACATCACCATTTTCACCAGTGATAGGATAATTACGTTGAAGACAATTGGTACAAAAGTTTTTCACAGGGGAGTAACAAAAAATAGTAAAAGCTTTCATATACAGTGAAAAATTAAAAAATATATTTTATATATTTTTTATCTTCGTATTTTTTTTAAATTTCTTCGGAAGACTATGTATGATATCTATATACATTTGATATCTGCAGAGAATTACCTTTCCATTAGTACCAATATTTTTTATCAAAAAATGGCGGTTGATTTATCGCGCTGTTTGATATACTTTTGCCCCTATCTGCAATGCGAAGATCCAGAAAATGAAAGAAGTTCGTGCTACGATTGCACATATTGACCTGCATCTTACATATCTGACCCCTTACTTACAAATACTAAATCCTATAGAAATGCTGCTACAATGCTTTGATAATTCCCCACATTTTAATTCCACATGAAATACAGAACAAACCCGTATGTAAATGTTTGGGCTACCATTTTTATGAATTTTTCAATTAAAGCTTGGAAACGAAAAAAAATCTTACATATTATTTTGTTAATAACTCAAAAACCAATAGCAACAAAATTAAATTAAGTACAACAAATTATTTCAGTTACTTCAAAAATACAAATAATTTCAAACCATTACAATTCATTTTTAGATAAAGCTAATTTTCGAATTTTCGCTCTCAAACCCGCCATCAGATTTTGAACACCTACTTCATCAACTCTTTTGGCAACATGATTCCAACTTACATACAATTTCCAGTTTACATATAATATTTTTTTGTTCTTCTCAGCATTTGTTTAATTACTGCGCAGAATTTGTCTATTGGGCGCAACTCAAGGCTGTTAGGGAGTGCAGGTTTAAGAAAATCGTGATTATATCAATTCAGTTCCCTCACTTAATTGTGAATAAAATCAAAAGTTGACGATCGATTTTAATGAAATAGGGCACGTTTTGCTTGGAACATATCAATCCAAATGCCTGTAAAAAATTAGGTGTTCTGATGGCGGGTCTGAGAGCGAAATTTGTTTTATCTAAAAATGAATTTTAATGGTTTTTAATTATTTGTATCTTTGAAGTAGCTGAAACAATTTGCTGTACTTAATTAATTTTTGTTGCTGTTGATTTTTAAGTTTTCAACAAAATAAAATGTAAATTTTTTTCGTTTCCAACCTTTATTTTTTGATATTAAATACATACTATCTTGATACTATCTTTGTAAATAAATACAGAAAAACCCACTAGGGTTAAATGAACATACACACAAATGGGCATATAGATAGATGTGTATGTATTTGTGTTATTCGTTTCTATGAATTTTATAATTATTCTTTTATTTAAAATTTCTTTTATTTTTCTGCAAATTAAACGTCAAAATTATACCATCTTTGTTTAAATGAATAGTTTTTTTAAACAAAATACCCATAAAAAGCCGGGTGGGTTTTTTTTGGGTTACCCACTGGGCAGCCAACCCTGGCTATGCTATGTGCAAGCGTTTAACAGAGTAACCAAATGCATACTTCATCGAAAAATATTCCGGGTATTATATCCCTCCCACCTCGCACAATAAATTTATACATGCGGAAATAATATCAAATGCGTTGTTGCCAATAGCCCGACTATCCGAGGAAGCTCAATAGAGCCGAAAGAAATAATTTAAACTTTTCCGAGGCCTTTTTCTGGAAAATGAAAAAAAAATATTTCAAACACAAATTGCTTCATTAGAGTGCATGGATGGATGAATGAATCTCGCAAATGGGTACTAAGTACCCCAGTGTTCAATGGGACAATGCCGGTATAATTAATTCTCATCAAAAGTATCATTGTTGAGCCGAAAAATTAATCGACGGCTTATATTCAAAAGCCTCTATATTAAATATCACACGTTTTCAGGAGAGCACAAGAACTGAGGTTTTATTGCGACATCAAAATTGAAGAATAGAAACATTTACTTACTATACATTGCAATTTTCGCGATGTTAGTAATTTTTTTCTGAGATTTTGTTTACAATATTCAATACATTTAGCAATTTTTCGTAAACATGCGGCTTTGGCGATTTCTAATAGTTTTGCAATCTTTCCGTATTTTCGCAATAGGCGTACTTTTTCCAAAGTTTTTGGTTTTGTTACATTTTTAGGGCTTTAATCAATCGTAACATTGTAATCTTTGGCTGTACGAATAATCGCCCAAGTGAAAATCGCCTGAAAAAGAAAAATGTAGAATCGCACAAAAATTTTTGTAAAAGAATTTGGGTTGTTGTTCATCGACTTTGGGCGACTCAAAATTTTTAAATATTTGAGTATTTGTTCATAATGAATAAATGCCAAATTTTTGTAAAATGTTAAAAAACCCAACAAATTTTTTTGTGCGATTATTCATTCCAAATTCGGGTGATTTTACATAATGAACAAACACCCAAATACTTCGGGCGATTCTTCATTTTACACTTTTGGGTTATTCTTCACTTTTTTGGGCGTTTCTTCACTATAACGAATCACCCAACTATTTTGGGCGTTTCTTCATTTTGCTGTTTCGGGCGATTTTACTTGGGTGATTATTCATATCATTTGCTGCCAGTATGAATATTCGCACAACTAAAATCATCTAAAACAGCCAAATGAATGAACGTCAAAGAAATTGTTCATGACTGCAGTGTCGTAAGGTCCATGGACATTATTACACTTTTTTTAGAGTGTCATAATGTCCAAAAGTTAATTGGCAAGTAAAAATATTAAAATATTTAGAAATTTAACAATTAAATAAAGCAATGTTGAAAATCTTTAGTATGAATTAATATTTATCGATTGATGGGTAATAAGATCAATGGAGATGAGTTAAATTTACTTTATTTCCCACCATGGTGCATAGCCGGCCTTCGGCCGGTGTTAAGGGTTTTTCCTCTCGATATATCGAAAAGTGGCTTCGCTGAGTAGAGATGTGTGCATAGCCGGCTATGCAGGAAACCGTTAGTAATAAATAAAGTAAAATTTATTTAATTTTTTAATTAATTTCCAATTACCCAAAAATATTTTTGGTGATTATTCATTTAAGCCTATGCATTACTTTTATTTTGGCCATTCTTCATGAAGATCAATTGGGCTAAATTGATAAACGGTTATATGAATAATAACCCAAATGAAAAATCGCCCGAAAAACAAAAATGTAGAAGCGCCCAAAAATTGTTGTAAAAAAAATTGAGTTATTGTTCATCGACTTTGTCTACTCAAAATTTTTAAATATTTGAGTATTTGTTCATAATGAATAAATGCCAAATTTGTGTTAAATGTTAAAAAAACCCCAAAAAAATTTTTGGACGATTATTCATTTCAAATTCGCGTGATTTTACATAATGAATAAACACCCAAAAACTTCGGGCGATTCTTCATTTCACACTTTTGGGTTATTCTTCACTTTTTTTGGGCGATCGGGCACTGTTTTTTGGGTGTTTCTTCACTATGACGAATCAACCAACAATTTTGGGAGTTTCTTCATTTAGCTGTTTCGGGCGATTTTCACTTGGGCGATTATTCGTACAGCCGCAATCTTTCATATATACGCAAGCTTTTGCGAATTTTCGTCATTTTCGCGATTTTTCCCGATGTCTTGACATTCCCGACAGTTTGAGCAGGTTTTAATCATGCAAGACTATAAAAAAATCAGATGATGTCAAATAAAATTAAGTTTATTGAGGTTTTTGCATTCATAAAAATTAAGTGTTTTAATATAGAGAAATAAATAAATGGAGTAAAGTGCAACTTTGACCTGCATACGAAAGGTTCCGTACGCATATCATACAAATAGCCAGCAAATAATAAATGGAATACTTCGTTATAAAGCTATTTTTAATTAATTCCAAAGTAGCTAATGGTTATTTTTAGATATCAAAGACGTTGTTTCTAATTACATACAAAATGAAGTTTTGAATCGCTACTTTGTTTTCAACAACTTCATAACTTTATTTCAATTGTGCTAATTACCAAAATTTTAATGATAAATCCAATTTGTATATGTGCAACAGAGCCATGTTAGTTCCGTTAAACTCGTTTGAATCTCACTTTCTTTTATGAATAATACTTGCAAAACAAATCGACTCCAAAACAGAGGACACAAATAGCCGAACAGATCCCAAAACAAAAATCTTTAAAAATAGGATCAATTTGGAAGTACACAATAATATCCTTTCATATGTAATACAAATTTTCCAAAATTAAATTTGAGGAGTTGTGAGTGAGTAAACATAAACAAAAATACGAACGAATTGATAGCCTCCTCCTTCGTTCAAGTTGGTTAAAAAGATAAATTGTAACAATATTTAAAATCTTACCCACAGCTTTTCTATAACTTTGTATGGCCGCATTTGTGTTTTTTACTTCCATAAATTCATGACCCATTAAAGTCCAAGCCGCCAGATATTTGGGATTTAGTTTTAAAGCTCTTTGGAAATATGTAATGGCCATAAAATGATCACAACGTATGCTATAGTAATTTCCTTAAAATATTAAAAAAAATCAGTTAATAGTTTCCATAATACAACTCAAAAATAAAATTACCTATAACGCAACATGTTTCTGGTCGATACTTATTAATTCCCTCTACCTTATGCGCCAGTTGGGCCATTTCGGTTTTCAACTCCTTAACGAATAATAAATTTGAATAAGTGTCCATATTGTCCAAACGATATGGATCAGCCTCTTGCAAAGCTTGGAAAATTTCAATTGCTTTGTCAACATCTGAAAATATTAAGAAAATTTTTAACAGGTTTCTGTTCTTCATTATTAGATATATGAGTTTATTCTTTCCAACAAAAAAAAAGAATTTTAAAAATCGGTTCACAAATGACAGAGTTATGCGTGTACAAACATAAAGAAAGTATAAAAAAGAACAAACACACGAATTGATAACCTCCTTCTTTTTTGAAGTCGGTTAAAAAATAACAATTCATATAACAAAAAAATATATAAAATAAAATAAAACAAGTGTAAATATGTATATTTTTATGTACATATGTATGCGACGGAATAAAGAAATATATCAATTTTTATAAAGATAAATATATAAAGAGGTAATATATTCCAAGAGCGTGCAATTTTAACTAAATATGACCTCTCAAAAAAAAAAAGCCGAACGTTTTCAAGGTATAAAGATTTGAGGGTTTCTGGATCGAGTGAAGGTGAAATTGCTTATGCTGACTTTAGACGACATGTATTTTACATCTGACTTGTCAAATTTTCCACTGCAAAAGTTGTACATGCCGTGTGAAACATATGAAACATTGTCAGATGACATTTACAGAAGCAAAGTCATATGAAAAATTTTCAATTAGAGCGTGTTCTATTTTCATCTGACAAAGCATATGAAATCAGCTGTATTGAATTAACAAAAGTGTGGTTTGGCTGAAAAAACATTAAAAAGCATAGTGCGCTTTATATATTTATGAAAATTGTGCAAAAACTCAGCTGTTGTGAACACTTAGAGGTTATGTCAGATAAAATTGCACATGTCATGTAAACGCAAAAATTATAAACCATCTGTAAGTGTACAATTTTGACAAACATACGAAGTTACATATGTCTCACATACCTGTCAAGCCATATGTAAAAAACATGTCGTCTAAAGTCAGCATTAGTAACGCTAGTTGTCCATTATTTTTGATTATCTTATAGAATAGTGTGATATTTCGAAATTTCAGAAAGTCTAGAATGAACAGCTGAGAAAACGCCAAACATAATGGGATATATGATCACGACGCCGCGCCGAATATTGAAAATAAACCGGACGATAGTATTCACTAACGATTTATTCTGGCTAGAAACATAGACAAAGTGCCAAATACAACCTCAAGACCATAGAGAATCTGTGACATTAGCAATGAATGTGCAAGTTTTAATCTGATATGAGTAGGAATGTACAAATTCATAGAGTAAATATCCTAGATATCAGTACATCAATGTGGTTGCTAAAGGAGAGTTTGGAGTCCAGAATTATTCCTAGGCATTTTAACTGATCTACAAATTGTATGCGTGCTCCTTTAAACATAATGTTCAAGTCAGGGAAAAAACGATTCGTAGTGCTATACTTGAAAGCTATACGGAATTGAGTTCGAGAGATATACGGCGAAAAGAAAGAAGTGCCATTGAGACATGAGAGTTTTATATGTCAGAGTTCTTAATATTCTGCCCCTACAGCTATGCGCGAAAGACAGTTTGTGGAATAGGTAATTAGGCTGGTGGGTATAAGCAATTTTATGCATAAAAACCCAAACGTTTAGGTTTAATAAGTTTTCAAAAGTTTGTCCGTACAACAATGAAGAGAACAAGGATACTCTAGAGCGTTGTTTTAGACCATACACATAACGTATGATGTTATTAAAAGTAACGTTTAATTTCCTGTTACTAGAAGCGTTGCACCTAGAGAAATGCTCACATCCATAGACTATGATAGGAACTAACTACGTTTTAGCTAGAAGCGCTCTTACTTTAAGAGGTTTACAGTATTGAGTAGGCCAAATAGTTCTCAACATAGCAAAAGTCCGGCCACAAGCGTAGTTAATGTGATCAGCCCAAGTAGGAGTGCTATTGAAAATTATGCCAAGATTCTTATCCGATTTCACTACTTCAATGTTTTGGTTGTTAATAAAAATATTGGGTAGAATATTCAAATTTGACAATCGTTTCTGAATAACGATGTATTTAGATTTCTTTGGATTGATACTCACGCCGTTTGCTGATGCCCATGCGTTAATACGATGCAGTTCCTGATTTAAGGAGGAAATACACTGGTCAACCGTCTCATTGTTACAACTAATATAAAGTTGAACATCGTCCGCATACATTCTGATCTTGCATCCCACCAATATGTTTGGGAGATCATTGGAGTACAGTGAAAACAAAAGTGGACCAACTATTGAACCTTGTGGAACTCCTCTTGTTACAGGAAGTACATTTGACTTTTTGGATTGTGTATCTACATATTGCTGTCTTTTCGAAAGTTACGTTGACAATAATTTTGTGGCTGTCGAGGAAAAATTAAAACATTTGCTTAGTTTGTAGCAAAGGTTATTGTGATCAACAGCATCAAAGGCCTTCGAATGGTCTAAAAGTATAAGAAAGGCAATTTTACCATTGTCGACTTCCCTTCGAATTTCCTCAGTAACATCAACTAACGCTGATGTACAACTATGTTCCTTTCTAAAACCTGATTGCTTAGCGGTGAGAATCCTATTAAAGTCTAGAAAACTTGAGATTTGATTATGCATAATTCTTTCGAAGGCTTTAGATAAGAAAGGCAATATAGCAATAGGCCTGTATTCAGAAACAAACACTTTTTGGCCACAAGAAAAACGAACGTTAAGAATGGATTTCTGACACCACGTGGGCCTTAATAGCAGAGAGGAAAAGTGTCAAAGGTCAACTGAACAATGCAAAGACCCGCGGATTTAAGCAACAACTGCAGCAGAGCCACAACAATTTAAACCATATGGTTAAACGCAGCGCAAGGCAAGACAAACGTAAATGGGTGAATAAAATTGCAGATGAGGCGCAAGCTGCTGGCGAAACCAATCGCAGCAGGGACCTCTACAAAGCCACTAAACAGCTAACTTACAAAACATCATTCGCCAGCAAACCACTTAAGAGACCGGATGGAAGCATCACAACGTGTAAACAAGAACAGCTGGAAATATGGACAAACTATTACACCGAAATACTAGAAAGCTCGACAACAAGTGATCCGCCATCTTGTTTATGTACCGCGCACTCCGTAAGAAATGACATCTCGACTCTGTGCCCTGACCTGACGGAAATTGCTGAGGCCATAAAAACATTAAAACCCAACAAAGCCCCAGGCAACGATAATATATCAGCTGAGCGCTTTAAGCTATCACCAAACATCAGCGCTCAAATACTTCTTCCTATAATCCAAAAATTCTGGAACTCTGGTTACCTGCCAGCCGACCTTAAAGAAGGAGTCATTATTAAAGTTCCTAAAAAAAGGGATCTCACCAAATGCCATAACTGGAGAGGGATAACCTTGCTTAGCATGCTCTATAAGATAATTGCAAGCATTATAAACAATAGATTATCAACATCGCTGTGTGGGGAGTTGCGACAAGAACAAGCAGCGTTTCGCCCTGGAAGATCCTGTGTTGATCGCGCAAATAGCCTCCAAATAATCATAGAGCAATCCGTGGAATGGCGCTCTCCCTTTTACCTAATGTTTATTGACTTCGAGAAAGCCTTTGATACCCTCTCACATACAGCAGTATGGGCGGCATTACGGTGCAAGGGTGTCCCGGAGGAAATAATAGCGCTCATAAAAAGTCTTTACCATGATGCCAATTGTCGAGTACTACATGAAAATAGCATTGGTGACATAATTGCAGTCAGGAAGGGTGTTAGACAGGACTGCGTACTATCACCCCTATTATTTAATATTGTTCTTGACGTCATTATGACAGATGCCACACGTACCAATAGAGGCGTAAGCTGGGGACTGCAGGGGTGTTTGGGAGAGATATTTGCCTTCTTGCTCCAGATACTCTGGCATGCAAGACTAACTCCGTGCGATAGAGGAAATGTCTGCATGAGTGGGTCTAAAAATTAACCTTAGAAAGACCAGAACATTGCGCATAAATGCATCAACCACCCAGCCATTTCTTCTACGGCACCAACCTGTAGAAGATGTAACTTCGTTTTGTTATTTGGGCTGCACTATTACAACAACCGGCGGCTCATCTCAGGATGTGAAATCCAGATTGGAAAAGGCGAGGCGGGCTTTTGCTATGCTAAATCCTCTATGGCGATCCACCCAGCTATCTACCAACAACAAACTCAGAATCTTTAATTCCAACGTGAATTCTATATTGCTTTATGGTTGTGAATCTTGGAATGCTGCACACAAACACATCGGTAGCATCCAACTGTTTGTAAAAAAATGTCTCCGCAGAATCCTACGTATATTCTGGTCTGAAAGAGTAAGTAACATCAACCTCTGGCATACCGGTCACCAAATGCCCATCCAGTTGGAGATACGTAAATGGCGCTGGATTGGCCATACGCTTAGAAAGCCACCCGACGACATTAGCAGAATGGCCTTCGACTGGAATCCCCAAGGTCAACGACGTGTTGGAAGACCTGCTCATACTTGGAAGAGACAACTGGATACCGAAATAAGAGCTTCAGGGCGCAGCTGGAGCGAAATAAAGCATATCGCAAGTCAAAGAGATATTTGGAAGCACTTTGTTGTGGCCCTATGTTCCTTATAGGAAGTGCAGGATATAATATATATAGGATAAAATCTAATTTTTGGTGTGATGGACTCCATTCGTGTCCAAATCAAATCGCTAAAAGTTTTAAGTATGAACTTTTTTAAAGCGACAATTATCTATAAATAAGTTAAAGAAAATCAAACTGACGACTGCTTGGAAGCGAGTTTTTGATACATTAAACAGCTCTCCCGAAAATTTTTGAGAACGACTTAGGCGGTTAAGGCTTGTTAGCACAGAAATAATTAAACAAAGAAAAAATAATTTGGAACGATTTTCCGTCATCCCACGTCAAATTTGGTTTGTAAACAGACCTCTTTCGGCTATGTGCCATCTTTAGTGTTCTATTGAATACTAAAGCGTTTTTCTGTTGTCCGCTGTTTCTTTTATAATTCGTTTGTATACCTAATTTCCTTCCTTTATCCCTTTGTATTCTGCTCCCTATATCTCTCCACTCTCTCTCTCTCCCGCCTCTATATGATTTTGTGTGTCTCTACCTGCTACCTGTTTCTCTTACTTTCGTCTTACTATTATGTTTGTGTTTAATATTTTGTTTATAATCTGCTCTATTAGTTATCAGTTGTTTTATCCCTACATAGGTAAAAATCCGTAATTGTACGTTTCTAGGTAATCCTTTTGTCTTGTTCATTTCCTACTATGTTGCCTGGAATATTGTTTTCTTTTGTGTAAAAATATTTTAATGGTTCAAATATATCGTCTGAAGCAGTGTTTATTTGTTCATTTATTATTCTCCCGTCACATATTTTTTGTTTGTATATTTCCATGTTCTCTAATACGTTCAGTCGCCGTCCTTTATGTTGTGAATGTAATAGTTTAACTGTTTTTCTAATATGTCCTGGTATACATTTGTTGTCGAATATGTGGTTTGGGAAATTCGATTCTGGTGTTATTCCTGGTTCTCTCAGTTTCTTGTTGTAGTCTCTCATGTTCCCGCGAAATCTTGCTTTTATCTTTCTTCCAGTTTGTCCGATATAACTGTGCTGGCATGTTCAAGTTAATTTGTACACTCCTTGTTTATCTAGGAAGTCTGTATCGTTTGTTCTGTTTTGCAGTATTCTACCCAAGTTGTTTCTTGTTTGGAATGCCGTGTTAATGTTGTGTTTTCTAAAATTTTTTTGCCAGTTTATATGTTGATTTTCCCATATACGTAAAGGTAGCCCAGGTTTTCCTTTCTTGTTCCTGTTCTCTGTTCCGTTTCTTACTTGCTTCGATATCCTTTCTAATCTTGTCAACTAGGTCTTTTGTTTTCCGCTATATTATATATTATTCCTACCTCTTTAATATAGGCCTCACGTGTTAGGGGTATTCGTTCAAGTCTCGTTATTAATTGCCTAATTGCTGCTTTTTTGTGTTGTTGAGGATGGTTTGATGAATTGTGTATTATTGTATCTGTAGCAGTTGGTTTTCTGTATATTTCGTATTCCATTCTATTTAATGTCTTGTTTGCCCTAATCATTAGGTCTAGGTGATTTATCCTTTCGTTCTTTTCCACTTCCATTGTAAATTTTATATTTTTGTGTTGCTTGTTCAGTAGATCCAGAATTTCGTCCACGTATCTTGCATAGAATGTTACCAAATTGGTTTTTAAGTCCTCTCGTATTTCTCTTCTAATTTTTGCATAAATACTTCCATGAGTATTGCTGATGTTGGATTTCCCATTCCTAATCCGTTGATTTGCCTATATATGCTATTGTTGAATTTGAAGTAATTTTGCTCCAATGTGGCTTTAAGCGTGCTTGCGAGTTGCATTGAAAAGCAAACATTTGGTTCAACAAATAATGCCTTGCATTGAATGTCACACCAAAATACGATAGAATAAAACTAAAGACCAAGACAGTAGCGAGTAGGAGAACTGAGAGAAGAGCGGAAAAAAGTTTCGTAAAATTTTAAATCCAGGACTTGTATACCAAAAAACAAGTAACAAACTCGAAATTACTAGACATTCATTTTGGTCTTTCGTTAAGTCCAAGAAACAATCATCAGATATTCCATCAGTAGTTCGTTTAGATGGAATAATTTCTAAATCTTGTGATGATGCTTTTAATTTGTTCGCTTCCTTTTTTAAATCTAATTTTGAGCCGTTCATAGATAATATCTCCGCTCCGGCGGCATCTTCTAAACTAAGTCTGGGCTTCTTAGTCCTGTCCGAGGCTGATGTATCTGAAGCAATTCTTGAGGTAAAAAATTCTTTCAAATCTGATTGTGATGGCTTATGCACTCATTTATTAAAGAAAACTTCAACATCCATCGGCCCTGCTCTTACCTTTATTTTCAATTTGTCGCTTCAGGAGTGCGAATTTATTAATAGGTGGAAGGGCGCAACAGTTTCTCCTATCTTTAAAGAAGGTAAGAGAGACGATGTAAGTTGTTATAGGCCCATCTCTAAGTTATCATGTGGTTCAAAGATTTTTGAACACATCGTTCACAAAAAATAGTTTTTCCTGGCCAAGCCATGGATATCTCCCTATCAACATGGCTTTTATTCTGGTAGGTCTACCATAACAAATTTTACTCTCTTCAGCGAATATTGCTTAGATGCGTTGGAACATGGTTCTCAAGTGGAAGTAATTTATACTGATTTTTCAAAAGCTATTGATAAGTTATCACACTCCATTCTTATATCCAAGTTAAGTGTAATGGGTTTCCATTCCAATTTCCTGGCATGGATTAAGTCTTATTTATCCAATAGGATTTGCTCTGTGAGTATTGGAGGTTATAGATCTAAACCTTATTTGCAAACGTCGGGTGTACCCCAGTGAAGTATACTTGGTCCATTGTTATTAAACTTGTTCATTAATGACATTGCTAGCTGTTTCTTGAAATCAAGGTATCTGCTATATGCCGATGATTTGAAATTGTTTATGAAATTGGAATCAACTAATGACGCGCATATTTTGCAAACTGATATTAATAATCTAAGTGGTTGGTGTCGGGTTAATAGTCTGACTCTAAACATTAGTAAATGAGTACATGTCTCATTTCACAGGTCTCTGACTCCCACTGTGGTTGTCTTTAACATTAATGGTGTAAATTTGAAAACGTCAAATTCAAAGTTGGACTTAGGGGTTATATTTGACAGCTCTTTGTCTTTTGCATCTCATGTTGAATTCATACTATCCAAGGCTTATAAAATGCTTGGGTTTTTGAAAAGAAATTGCTCTGAATTTGTTGACCCGTACACACTCAAGCATATCTATACTTCGTTTGTAAGATCTAAGCTAGAATATGCTTCCGTTATTTGGAGTCCTCACGTCTCTAATCTGATTTCTCATGTTGAAAGAGTTCAACGCATTTTTATTAAATTTGCTTCACGAGCGCTACCTTACTTATTTTCCGTTCCGTATGAGTCCAAATGCCTGTTCATAGGCTTACGTACTCTAGAATCGCGTAGAATAGTTCAATCGGCACTATTTGTATATGATATTATTAATGGTTTTATTGATTGCCCAGATTTGCTTAATATGGTACCGTTTTATATACCTCCTAGGAATCTTAGGTTGTCTAAGCTATTTGATGTACCCTTTCATAGGACTAATTATGCACGTAATGGTACTTTAACACGTGCCTTTGTTCAGCTCAACGAGATTAATTTCAATTTACAAAAAGTTTCTCATTCTTTTATCGAATTCGGCACTGAGAAATCTGAGTTTAAACTCTTACTTTTTAGTGTAATAAAATAACTGTCTTATGTGTTGTTTCCACAGCATTGCTTGTCTGAAATTTGTTTGAAAAACACTTGGTTTTTAGAGCGGTTTCCATACAAATTTTTACTCAGGTCGCTTGTTTGCATTGTGGAAACAGCACATTAATATAGTAAAATAGCTGTGATGTATAAACTGTAAAGATAATTTTATATATATTTACGTTTTACACATACTTCATTGTTAAATTAGATATTTATACAATATAACTATAGGTATTTTTGTTATCTTAGTCTGTAAGGATTTTTTATCCAAAGACTGAAATAAATAAATAAATAAGTATGAAAAATTTTGTTACGTCGGTTAATCGACTGAAATTAACCGGTTTCACCGTTAATAGAAAATAGCCAATTTTATATTAACCGATCAGTTAATCGGGTAGTAATTAACCGGTTAACCGAATAAATACCCTGCTCGTCCAGACTTGCAATTTTTGTTGCAGAAACTCCCGAGTTTATAGGTGACAGAGCTGAGATGATTGTTGAGGGGTACACAGTTTCATGTGCTCTACAATTCTCTTTTGCTTTGAAATTCGCAGTGCCAATTTGAAGTTGGCTGTAGGTGTATTTGACGTTTTATTTTATTTTGCAGAAGGAAATTGCAAAACTAGAATTTCATAATGTGGACACTAATGCAATTTTGCACCAGAATTTAAAAAATTGCAGCAACAAAAAATGCAAGCCTGGACGAAGACTATGGGAAACAGGATGCATTCTTGAAAATAATCAAAAATAATCAAAAGTAATCTTTGGAAGTGGTCGAAACTTTTGATTCTTTTTGTTTATTTGATAATAACCTCAATTAGGCTTGATTATTTTTAGATTATTTGCAATCGTATTAAATTAGTAAACATGCGTAACTAAATATAACGCAATTTAATCAATTATATAATTCAGCTTTTAAATAAAAGTAATGTAAAACTCTAATCTCGTAATCAAAAAGTGGCCCTTCACGTTATGCTTTTGTGCATTTTTTGTTGGTGATTTGGTATCAGCGAGTGAATAATAAATGAACAGGGGGTTTATTGTGTATTTCGATTCGAAAAGAAAATCATTCGTATTTATATACAATGTACATTGTCTCGAAAATGTTTTCTTTCGAATCGAAATACATAATAATCGGGGTTGTTCTGTATTTCATGTGGAATTAAAATGTGAGGAATTATCAAAGCATTGTTGTTGCAAATTAATATTTATAACAACAATGCTTTGATATTTCCGCACATTTTAATTCCACATGTAATACAGAACATATCCGAATAACCCTGATTTTAAAAAACATCGATAATATAACATTGGCACGAACTTATTAAAAAACACGGTAAGAAAAATAATTTGACATCCGAAATTGACTGTTGATTAGTCGCAAATTGATATAGGGAGAAAGATAAACTTTTACCCCCATATTCATAAATAAAGAAAATGTATTTGAAATCTATTTTAAGAAAATTTTATATGAAAATACATTTCAAACTCATTTTAAATTCTATGAACATGGGGGTTAAAATATTAGTATTTTTGTAGCCCTACAAAGTAGAAATATGCCGATTAGACCAAAAGACACGTATTATATTTATGCCTCTATAAATACCAATATGTATTTGCATTGGCGTAGCTGGAAATTTTTCTGGGTGGGCTAAAGCCCATATTTGGCCCTAAATTTCGCTTATATTATCAAAATTACTCTAATATTTTGAATTTCTAGGGTGGCTAGAGCGTTTCTTGGGGTGTCTTAGCACACCCAGAAGGACCTAGCTACGCCAATGTGTATTTGTAAAATTGGGTTTAAATCTAGTTTAGCCAAATTGGTCAAAATAAAAAATAGCATATGTTATAGAAAATTAAATAAAGAAGCAAATATGAAATAACAAAGTTAGCGGGAACCCATATTTTCCGAGTTACGGGCCTCTGAATTTTTCATATAAAAATTTGATTACGCATCATATTTCGAAAAAAATACCCTGTCCTATAGAAAATAAAAAAAATTGTTTCCGAGTTATGGACCTCTTGTTCTAGTAAAAAATGTGATTATGTAGTCACTATTCGACATACATAGAGGAGAAAACTTTTTAAGTCCGGCAAAGTCCGGCTAGGCAGAAAATCTTTACTCAGCGAAGCCGCTATTCGCCATACAGAGAAAACCTTTAAACCCTGCCGAAGGCCGGCTGAGCAGTAAAGCTTTACTCAGCGAAGCTGTTATTCGACATACATATAGGAAAAACGCTGTCTGGCCGAAGGCCGGCTATTCAGCAAATCTACTCAGCGATGCCACTATTCTACATACATAGAGGAGGAAATCCTACATATATAGGGAAAAAAATCCTTAAGCCCAGCCGAAAGCCGGCTATGTAGAGAATCTTTGCTCAGCGAAGACACTATTCTACATACTTAGAGGAGAAAAGCCTTAAGCCATTTACCACCTCCGAAAAGATATTCTCAAAAGCTTTTATATAAGGCCAATATTGAATACATATGTATGTTGGAAAATATAATGTATAATCAGTTTTATATGAAAACTTTAGAGACCCATAACTCGGAAAATATGGGTTGCCGCCAACTTTTTTATTTAATATTTTCTTCTTATTTTTAAATTTTCTATAACATAAGCTAACTTTTGTTTCATTTGGACCAACTTGGCTAAACTAGATTTGTTCCATTTCAAATCTTGCTTCCACGCCCATTTACTTTTGATCTCACCTCTCTTATTGTGATAGGCTAATGCCATTTGTGATGTAACATAGACACATTTACGAAAACCAGATGCTTGTAGATCTTCGTACGCCTTGAGACCTTCATCATTTAAATACATTTCGATATAAGTATGGGCCACAAAAATATGTCTCATCCAATGACCGCCCAGATGTATGTTCTGCAGTTTTTCCTTTTCCTTAATTAAAGGAGCCAGCTCCACGTAAGAACCCCATAGCATAGGTGCCGAACGTATCGACTGTGTTAACACTTCTTGGGCCGCTTGATTAAGATCGACTGCCTTTAGTACTACACCATACAAATACATGCCGTAACCATCCAAACGTCCACGGGAGTATTCAGCCTTCAAAGTAGCCAACAGATCTGCTAAATCTTTCACATGACCCGAATCATTTAGATTTGACTGATCCGTAGTTGAGTCCAGTCTGCGTTTTTCCAATCCCATATATGTCGCATATAGATGCAGAAATCTAGGGACCGGCGATTCGGCATTGCGCACCAAGTATGCAGCCCGGTCATATTCGCGCACATCAAAATAACATTTGGCCAAGAAATAATTATCATATTCCACTGCACTTATACCGTGTAGTGCGACCTCACTGAAATCGCATTTTTCACTGTTCACATCGATATCTATATCGCACAACCCATGGTTCATTTCCGCTAACCATTTGGAACTGTGCAACAAGCCGCGTTTTTGGCATTCGATTATGCCGCGACGTAGTTCACGCTTCACATCCTCTAAAGGCACATTAAAATATTCGTCTTCCATGTTTCACAAATTTGGGTAACTACCGCAAGCTAGCTTTAGATTTTTTATTGTTAAATTTTAAATTGTTAAATTTTATTGTTATATGCAAAATTATTATTTCTTCTACCGGCAAAGTTATTTTCAATTAGAACACAAAGTCAATTAAGGGAAATAACGGCGTTCAGTTATATACATGAAATCATGACGAAATAATATAACGAGTGATTTTTTTGCTATTATCTTTTTGGCAACACTAGTTTTGACAGCTCACGCACGTTTTGTATCTTGTGTCACTGTCAAACATCTTCAGTTTGGTCTATAATTTAATCATGAATCGTCTTACAAACGAACAACGCTTGCAAATTATTGAATTTTATTACCAAAATGCGTGCTCTGTTAAGTTAGATGAAGATCCACTTTTTTATCGAAGAATTGTGTTCAGCGACGAGGCTCATTTCTGGTTGAATGGATACGTGAACAAGCAAAACTGCCGTATTTGGAGTGAAGAGCAGCCAGAAGCATTGCAAGAGCTACCAATGCATCCACAAAAAACAACCGTTTGGTGCGGATTATGGGCTGGCGGCATCATTGGGCCGTATTTCTTCAAAGATGATGCGAATCACAACGTTACTGTGAATGGTGAGCGCTACCGTGCGATGATAACAAACTTTTTTCTGCCCAAAATGGAAGAGCTTGACTTGCATGACATGTGGTTTCAACAAGACGGTGCCACATGCCACACAGCACGCGAAACAATGGACCAATTGAGAGGCGAGTTCGGTGAACAGTTTATTTCACGCTTGGGACCAGTCAATTGGCCGCCCAGATCGTACGATTTAACGCCTCTAGACTATTTTTTGTGGGGCTATGTTAAGGCTAATGTCTATAGCGACAAGCCCGCTTCGATTGACGCACTGGAAGCCAACATTGCCAACATTATTCGTGAGATACCGGCCGAAATGTTGGAAAGAGTATGCCAAAATTGGACTAAGCGGATGGACCATTTGAGGCGCAGCCGCGGCCAACATTTGCATGAAATAATCTTCAAACATTAAATTATATCGACCCAACTATCGATCCAAATAAATATTTCATGCATTTTTCTGAATTTTATGTGTTTTTTTCTTTTTTACTTTCCGATAGTTCTTATAAAATCACCCATTAGGTGGCATTACTAGGGCAACAAGTACAACATTAGGTCCGTTTGCTTGCTTTCCAGTAAAATTCAGTAGTTGAGTAAATTCTGGGTTAAGCGTAGTATGCAGCTCTAAATGATATTCAGGCTGCCATAAGAAGTATGTGTAAAAAAACAAACTCCGTTTCCGTTTACTAGTACGCAGTTCCAAAAGAAAAGTACACGGAATTTTGGCATTTATTGTCTATTACAGGCATGTTATAACAATAAGTGGAGAATTTTTTCCGTCAACTGAAACAAAAATTAATGTTCAGACAATTGTTTGGTCACGGAATTTTGGACATTTCTAGTTTTTCGTACATTGTAATTAATTTTTAGTGTTTTTGTGTGTTGTAAATTAAAAAGTATATAAATTTGTGTGTGTGCAAACAAAATTCTGTATAAAATTCTACACGATTATTTTTCCGTGTAGAAATAAATGCAAAACTCAAAACCTGAATTTCAGTGAGAACTGCATACTACGCTTTATTTGAAATTTTTTCTCTCAATAATGGCTAAAACTTGCAGTTTAATCAAAACAGCTGATCATTATAAAGTGTACTGATGTAAAATATTTGTTGTTTTGACTACCCAGTGCATACATATTTTTGGTACTTGATACAATGCATTTTTATAATTAGAAATTCGTGTCGAAATGTAAATAAAACAATTAAAAGAAAAAAGTTTGTCATGGGTGCCAAGTAAAGAAAACTTGGTACTCTATGCTCTTCTGCAACATACAAACTGATAAGAAACTTGCTTAGGATGTATGTAAAATTATTTTCAGTTTTTGTTGCACTTTTAATTCAGCATTTCATCTTTTAAATGTTTTTATTATAAATTGTATTCTTTTTGATTGCCTACTTTGGTTTGTTTATTTTATTGAATCATATGTTTTTCCCTTCTACTGGATTTTACTGGCACAAATTTGTCCAGTAAAATATTGCAGACTCTGAGTCAAACAACTCTCACTTTACTATCTCAAGTGATGCTCTCTTTTGCAAATGTATGTGTAAAAGAAAGCATTTCAGTAAAATCCAATACAAATTTGTACAAATTTTTGCAAATTTTGTAGTAAACGAACACACTTATTACAAAACAAGACATAAATTTAAAAACTCAAAAAAAACCGACTGCGTAAAAAAATAAAAAACAACTTTAAGCCGTCACAGATCCTAAATGGTCTTTTAAAATTAAAAATAATAAGAGAAACCTAAAGATGATTTTCAAATACCTGTCGATTGATACCTATTTTGATACAGTTCGCTGGCTTTTTATATTTTTCGTATTAACAAAATGGCGTCTGTTGGCCGCCATATTGAATTTTGACTACTGTCATATTTTTAGTGACACTTCCCGGATTAAGACAAATCGGTTGATGTAAGAATCGTCAAAATCGGTCTATGCGTTCGGCTTATATAGTGCCGCAAAGGAACACACCTACATACATATGTAGGCTGATAAACATAATACCCTTCTTTGCGTCGCGCAGTCGGGAAAAAAGGAATTTTTTGTGCAATGTCGTCAGACTTGTCAAAAATTATTGTAAACAACAATCAAAAGGACGGGCTGCAAGTGATTACTTAAACAAATTTTTACCGTCCGAACTATTTTTTATATTTGAGTTAAAATTATTAAAAACTTTAGTAAAATAAACTAATCACAATTTCAACAAAGAACGCAACACGTGGACTTTTTATAAACATAAACAAGACTTTGACAGAAGTCTCGACAAACAATAATCGAGCCATGATCCAATAATCAGGGGCCGAATTACCGCATTCGTGATCGAGTAAAATTGTTCAAAAATTTTATTTTTGGGATTACGGCATACGATAATCGAGTAGCTGCTGTTTAAATTCCACTCGTTAGCACTAAAGCGATCGAATACCTACAATATTTTTTTATATTTTGTTTGTTTTGCAAAAAACCATGGAACATTACCTATAAACCTTATTACAATTGGCCAATCGACTTTGTTGTTGTACTAGCTACTAGAAACACAAAATTTTTCTTCAATGTATTACAAATTCTTAGTCGATTCAACAACCGGTATAATATAAACTTGGTACACTTTTTAAACATTTCCATACGTTAGCTATCGAATGCGGTAATCCATCCATTCGATAAGTGACGAAATTTTATTCGATACGAAAGCCTACTCGATAACGAATGCGGTAATTCGCCCCCAGCTGTTTATTTTTTACCATCGTACGAGCCATGTTCACGAGCCATCGACTTGAACATGACATGAACATGACGCCGGCAATGCAACAACAAAAAAATTAATCAATTTCTTTGTTGTGGTGAATACGTGCGATGGCCATGTTCTGCCTTATCAATGTACTTGGTGGTAGTGCAATAGAAATGGAATATTTAACTATTTCTTTCTGTCTCTTTTCTTTCTATTAAAAATGGTTGTTTACGGCGAATTTCATGGCGAACATTGATGCTCAGCCATATATTCGGACATCGATGTCAGAGCATGGACGAAACATGGACATGAGCGATGTTCATACCAAGTTCATGGCTAGTCAAGGCTCAGACGATGCCAGTCTTATTTATCAGCTTCTTATTCAGCTGTGAGAAAGACAGAGAAATGAATACAAGTTTCTCTGTCGCTCTTCCAGCTGAATCGTTGGCTAATGTAAGCCCCCAGTAAAGTTGACTTCCTATGCAAGTCTTATTGATCAGCTTCTTATTCAGCTGTGAGAAAAACAGAGAAATGTGTATTCATTTCTCTGTCTTTCTCACAGCTGAATAAGAAGCTGATCAATAAGACTTGCATCGTCTAAACGTTGACTTACAGTGATGTCAACCCAAAATCTGCCTTGGAGGTAGATTCGTTGTGAAAAAGAGGTAGTTTCAAATAAATCTTACACGAAATTTACATTGTGCCTTTTTCGCCTGGCTTTAAAGGCAGGCATTTTTAGTTTGGGAGAGAGAGGTGGTGAGAACCTAGCAGGGTAAGAAAAAAGGCACAAACATGATACAATAATATTGGCATCACCACGACGACAACAAATACAACACCAAAAAACACATGTATATTTTTGGTAGAAACACACCAGAAATATGTCAAATCTATTGTCTGTGTGTTGCACACATTCATAAGTCGACGTTTAGACGACGCAAGTCTTATTGATCAGCTTCTTATTCAGCTGTGAGAAAGACAGAGAAACGAATACACATTTCTCTATTTTTCTCACAGCTGAATAAGAAGCTGATCAATAAGACTTGCATAGTGTAAACTGGGGCTAAGCTTCCTCGAATTTACTAACACATGCCTGTTGTTGATAGAAATATACCACACACCAGAAATATGTCAAATCTATTGTCTGTGTGTTGCACACATTCATAAGCTTCCTCAAATTTACTAACACATGCCTGTTGTTGATAGAAATATACCAGAGATGTGTCAAAATCTATTGTCTGTGTGTCACACCCATTCTCAAATCTACTAAAACAGCTGATCTCGTAGTGGTACCTGTTCAATCTACCTTGGGCACAAATTGAAATTTGAAGTATTTTTACATATGTGAAGAAATCAAACTCCAACAAACCGTTACAGTTGCTTGTGTATACATTTTTCCATTGTATTCTTTTATTTGCTGTGGTGAGTTTTAAAAACAAAACAAAATCATGCAAAGACTTAAGAAACGTACAGTACAATTGTACAGTAAAGCTCGGCTATAATAAACACGCCGATATTTTAATACTTACTTGTTATTGATTAATTTCGTTACAATCAAAGTACATAAAATAATGACTGTGCACAAAACAAAGAAATACCAGTATACAGTTAAACTCCTTACAAAACGAACTGCGTTACACCCAAAAAGTATTTTTGCTGTAAAATCTAAAATAATTCTTGTGCAAGATTAAATCAAAAGCCAAAATCAAGCTTAGACCAATAGAAAACAAACTGCGTACAGTTTTTTGGGTAAAAAATAAAACTATGGGGTGATAATCACCAACAAACTTTTCCATTCCGCCAAAAATGCTCAAAAACACCCAAAAAGTATTTGTGCTGTAAAATCTAAAATAATTCTTGTGCAAGATTAAATCAAAACCCAAAATCAAGCTTAGACCAATAGAAAACACACTGCGTACAGTTTTTGGGTAAAAAATAAAACTATGGGGTGATAATCACCAACAAACTTTTCCATTCCGCCAAAAATGCTCAAAAAGTATTTTTGCTGTAAAATCTAAAATAATTCTTGTGCAAGATTAAATCAAAAGCCAAAATCAAGCTTAGACCAATAGAAAACACACTGCGTACAGTTTTTTGGGTAAAAGATAAAACTATGGGGTGATAATCACCAACAAACTTTTCCATTCCACAAAAAATGCTCAAAAACACCCAAAAAGTATTTTTGCTGTAAAATCTAAAATAATTCTTGTGCAAGATTAAATCAAAAGCCAAAATCAAGTTTAGAGCAATAGAAAACAAACTGCGTACAGTTTTTTGGGTAAAAAATAAAACTATGGGGTGATAATCACCAACAAACTTTTACATTCCGCAAAAAATGCTCAAAAACACCCAAAAAGTATTTTTGCTGTAAAATCTAAAATAATTCTTGTGCAAGATTAAATCAAAAGCCACAATTAAGCTTAGACCAATAGAAAGCAAACTGCTAACAGTTTTTTGGATAAAAAATAAAACTATGGGGTGATAATCACCAACAAACTTTTCCATTTTACAAAAAATGCTCAAAAACATCCAAAAAGTATTTTTGCTGTAAAATCTAAAATAATTCTTGTGCAAGATTTAATCAAAAGCCAAAATCAAGCTTAGGGCAATAGAAAACAAACTGCGTACAGTTTTTTGGGTAAAAAATAAAACTATGGGGTGATAATCACCAACAAACTTTTACATTCCGCAAAAAATGCTCAAAAACACCCAAAAAGTATTTTTGCTGTAAAATCTAAAATAATTCTTGTGCAATATTAAAACAAAAGCCAAAATCAAACTTAGACTAATAGAAAACAAACTGCGTACAGCTTTTTGGGTAAAAAATAAAACTATAGGGTAATAATCACCAACAAACTTTTACATTCCGGAAAAAATGCTCAAAGTTTGTTGGTGATTATCACCCCATAGTTTTATTTTTTACCCAAAAACTGTACGCAGTTTATTTTCTATTGGTCTAAAAAGTATTTTTGTTGTTAAATCTAAACTAATTCTTGGGTACGAAATAAAGAAATGTTTTAATATATGTAAGAGCCTTATAAATTATTTATTTTATTATATTCATTGCTTACTGTATCTTTTCTCAGTTAAAATAATTCACCACTTATCAAATAATACAATAGCAACAACAGAAAGAACAGCGAACAGCTGTTACGGTTTGTTGTGGTGAGTTTGATTTGTTCATGCCGATAGTATTTTTGTTATTTCACTTTGTCATTTTCGTACTCTCAGCATTAAGCATGTGTATAATCGTCAAAACAGGCATGGATAAAAAGTATGATACCCTGCGTTTAGACGTGCAAGTACTTGCATGCAATTTCTGTGTACGTATTATCAACGAAAATGTCGAAAAAAATGCCCAACTGTCTTGCAAGTTGCTTGAATGTTTACACGGGCAGGTGAAAGTTCATTTTAAAAATGTCGGCGAGGGCAGAACAATTAATAAAAATTTCTTTATTATTGATATAATTTGCTGTGTTCATATCCCATAAAATGGGATAGGAACGGTACAAATTTATTAACTTTATAATATTTTCTTGACTTAATTTTGGCTCCATTTTTTATTTTGTTTACTTTTTAATGCAGAGTTGCCAATAATACAAAATATATCATTTTAAGGGAACCAGATAACATTGAATTTTATTCGTATTTAAGTTTTAAAACTTCATTAACTGCTTGATTTATGTATATTTAAGGAAAATAATATTAAATTAACTTTGGGCGTGGCACTGCCCATGTTTCTAATCAAAATGTTGTAATGTCACGCTAACTGAAAGTACATATGTGCAAAGTATCATAAGAATTGGGTTAGTAGGAGTTGTTGAGGAATAATGTTTACTTTTCCTGGGCGTGGCACTGCCCACTTTTTTATTCATGATGTAGTATTCAAAGGGAAGCTTAATGTGTGTGCAAAGTTTCATAAGAGCCGGTTGAGTAGAAGTAGTTGAAAACGAATATGAATTTACTTTCTGGGGCCGTGACCCTGCTCATTTTTCAATCTGGAAGTACTTCTTTTTAAGTTTAAAAAAAAATCCGAAATCGGTTTATAATTAGCAGAGTTTTGAGAGCACACATAAAAAAAATACATGAAGAACTGATAAACTTTCTACTTTTTTTGAAGTCGATTAATAAAAGAAAGCACTTTATTTAGGAGAAAAGTGTAATATAAAAATTATAAAAAAAACACCCCTTAATTGCAATATCTCCTTAATGGTATAAAACAATACATAAAATACAAAAATAAATAAAAAATATGATGCACATAGAAAAATATATAAAAATACAGGAGAATAAAACATAATACATGCATACATACCATATGTATGTATGTATATTAAACTTTTTTTAACTTAAAAAACTTTGCAGTACCGCCCTGAACTTGGCCATAATTTGTTGCTATTTTTAGATGTCTCGAAATCCACTGCGGCAATTTACGTTGTATATTATCATGAGCGTAACGTTGATCTAACAAATAAACACAAGCATAATCACGAATATGTCGAACCGAACGACCAATACACTGATTGACAGCTTTCATGCACAGGTTTTCATAATACTCTGAACCAGAACCTGCTCCTAGAGTAGAATCTAAATTAGACATCCGCTCTTGCAACTCGGGAGAGTTGCGATTAGGATATGGCATACCTACGACTATAACGCCTCGTCCCAAGTCATCGGCAAAATTTAATCCTTCACTTAATTTGGCACCCACTACACTGAGTAACAGAGCACCATCCTGGTTGTGTTTTATAGCTTTAGCATAATCATTTAATAATTGTTCCACTGATTGACCTGATTCTCCAATATGGCCAAAATCCGTTTCAGAGCTCATAATATTACGTGGTTCTTTAAATACTCTTTTCTTCGAGGATATTCTTTGTAATACTCCAGACTTTTGCAGTTGTGCATATACTGTATCCAAATAGTCATATGATGGTAAAAAGCATACCAAACCAGCTGGTACAACATTGCATAAATTTTCCAAAACGGTGCATAAGTCCGATAGCTATATTTTTTTTGCTAATATTAATAGATATTCAATTTAAAGATTAGGAATTCTCTTACCATATCGTTGGTTGACCGTTGGGTATAATTAAAGCATAAATTCTTGCCGCTGGGACCTTTTGTTACCACAAAAGGCAAAACTGCATCATCTGGTACTACATGATCATAAAACCGCAACTGCACTCGTTCAGGGAAAGCATGAAACAGCTGTTCGGTTAGTTCAGCAGTAGGTTGCATAGTGCCACCAGCTACTATGATCTAAAAATAAACAATTTAAGAATAGAGATTTTCATACTTCGCAATCTATTATTTAAATACATTAAATTAAAATGTTAAAAACCATCGAAGATATAGATGGTAACTTCAAAACGGCTGGAGCAATTTTCTTCAAACATAGGTAAAAAGATTTTGGATCAAGTCACCTTTCAAACAAAAGCTCTGTTCAATACCTGAAAAGTTGTTAACAATTGTTAATAGTTATTAGTAATAACTATAACAGTTTTAGTAATAACTTATTACTAAAACTGTTCGGTACGTGAACACGTTTCAGTGAAAACTATTAGCAATTATTATGTCCGTTAGAGTACCCAAAAGTTTTTACAAATTTAAATTAATTTTAAATGACATGTATCCGTATATCATATTTTAGTCACAATGTATATCACTGGTAGATCAAAATTACGTTATTACATAGCTATGACTTACCAGTGATGTCAAACCTAGGTCATGTGTTCACATGTGAGAACACAAATTGAGAGCGTAGTGACAGTTCATGACAGCATTTACATATTTTTACTGCAGAAATTTTTGCTAGTAAAATTTAGTAAGATGAGAAACATATGATTCAAATGGTAAACAAACAAAAGTAAGTATTAAAAAATATATAATTTGTAAAAACATTAGCGAAAAAAATTAAATAAAACTGGCACAAAAATAAAGTTATTATGAGATTTTTCGCTTGTTACTTCAAGCACATATCATTAAAAATGAAATAAACGTTATAAGAGCTAAAATTTACTAAATTAAAATCGATCCAGCTGTTTGGTAGCTACGGTGTCATAGACACACAGATTCAACCGGATATATCCAGAAAATATATCATATCTTCTAAACAGCTGGACCGATTTTCTTCAAACATAGCTAAGAACACTCTCGATCAAGTCACCTTTCAAACAGAAAATATTAAATCACCTGTTTTGGTTGTACGCTGTCTTGTACATCCACACAGATACACATACACACACTACAAACTTATAACACCCCTCTTTTTTGGTCGGGTGTTAAAAATAAAAACCAAAATAATAATTTTTAAAATTATGCATATTAAAAACAAAAGACCTCAAGCCGAACCACTTTACAATTTATTATTAACAAAAGTTGAGAATAGTTAATGATACCTGAGGTACTAAAAATAAAATTATACTTACCGCTCTAGCATCTTTAACAATATCTTGAAAGTGTGCTCCAGGGTTTAACAGAATATACTTAAATGCTGTTTGAAATTCATAATTTTTTGCAGATTTGTCAGTTTTGTTTATTAAAATTCTTCCATCACCCGCATTCTCACATAGTGTTTCCAAAAAACATATTAACGGCCGTATAGGTGATGTCACTGGATAATCAGCTTTATCCTTCGTAGTTTGTTGCACATCTATATTTGAATCAAATTCTTCTAGTTTAACTTTAGGTTTCCGACTTTTTTCTGTGTGTTTCTCCTGTAAACGTTTCAAAATACCTATGGCTGCAGAATTGCCGGTAGTAGGAGGTTGATTTTCATTAGGTCTTGTTTGGACAGATACACGTTTAGCAAACCCTTGAAGCTTTTGCGCAAATCGAGAAATCTCACAAAACTTTACAAGTTTATATAGATCGATATTAAAGAAATCGCCTTCGGACATTAATTCGTAAGTGCAAAGTATGCGGCAAGAGGAAGATTTAGTCGTCTCTTTACCGCTAGGAGATTCCAAGATTTTGATTAACCTTTTGATTACAAACAGCAATTGATTAATAGATAGTAAGTTTGAGGAATTGAATCGGGATGCATATTTCAGTTTATAGGCCAGTATTTGTTGGTGTGTGGTTTGCAACTGTCGAAGATTTAGTTCACAGCTGTGCATTTGTGAAATAGTATCCAATAGATTGTGGGCTTCGTCTATTATTATTATAGATCCTCTAAGATCAATACCGCTTTGCTGACGTGTTCGTTTATGCAGCAAAAGCTGATAAGGCAGCATAACTATTTGTGCCATCTGCGTTGCATTTCTTGCAGCATAATATGGACAGGCATTTATCTTTTCGCCTTCTGTGACTAGATCTTCCATATCTAGTATATCCATCAAAGAAATTTCAGTTAAATCTTGCATTTTTGCAGTAGTTTTAAATTCACATTTCGTCATTGTGTTGAAGCCAGATTTCAGAGTAGTTTTAGCTTTTTTCTGTATACAACCATCTGTATCATAAAAAGTCGGTTTATCTTTTGCTGTGTCCTCTTTAGCCATATCTAAGCATTTTTCATTTATAAGGGCGGAATTATTTATTTTTCGCAATTGTTTGTGTATACACAATTGTTGACGGGAAGCCAAAGAAACACAACGCACACGCTTTCCATATGCTGTACGTTTTATTTCTCGTACTACCTGGGCTAATTGCGTGTGAGTGCGACTACAGAAAAACACTTTAACTTCACGATACTCATCATGTTTTTGGCTCATATTAAAACTCTCGCCATTTTCTGCTGAATTTATGTCTTCCAGTAAAATATTTAAGTCATCTTGTATATCTTCTATGTTGTTTTCCTCTGTAGTATTTACCTTAATGCTTTTGGAACGAATTTGCTTTAATGTCGTTTGTTTACCTTTAATTTCATTTAATTTTTCTTCAAACACATCCAAAAGTCTTTTTAGTTCTTTAAGCTCTAATAATTCTTGACGCTGTTGTGATGTTTTAGAATGCATTGTAATCCAATCCGATACTTCTTGAGATTCCTTCTCTAGTTTTAATACTTCATTCTGCACATCCTCTAAACGTTGCTGCAGCTCTTTCCTTACCAGTTGCTCGTGATCCTCCAGCCACTTGAGAGCGGCACATGTGAGGGTCAGCGATTTTCCCGTTCCTGTGGGACTCTCAAAGACTCCAATTTGTTTATTTTCTATTACTTGATACAATTCCTGCATCAATTGTTGTTGTATACTGTAGGGCGTAAAAGGAAAATTAAAGTCCGACGGACAAGGCAGAACAGCTTTTGGCGAATACATAGTTTATTGAATACTGATGAGATTATATTTTGTATTTTTAAAACATAAAAATACAAATATATACTTAAAGAAAAGTATATATGCACTTAAGTATATATGCACTAAAATAATTAATTTAACAAAATAATAACACTGATAACAAAGCACAAAACAAAAGGCGCCAAAAGTCAGTGATGTCTATACATAACTTATTAGACTTGATTAGAGTGATATTTTGAAAAGCGGCCAATACACGACCACAGCATGCACACGCAATCAGGTGCTGTTGTCAATGATTTTGTCGTGTATGAGCATTTTGTGTGATTGTTCGCTTTCCTGTAGTGATGTGAAACAGAGTTTGATATTTTGCTATTGTGTACCAGTTTGCTGGTATTGTGTATGGTGAAATTAGTTCAGTTTATAAAAGTTGTCAAATAGTATAGATCGGTGTAAAACATATTTATTTGAATAAATTGCTCATAAATTAAAAAAGAAACAAAAGAACTATTAAAAACTCTTTCTGAAATAAAATAAAACATTCATTTCTGAAATAAAATAAAACATTCGGTTTTTTTATTTTAAAACTGGTTCGAATAATCGGTTTTTTATAATTAATAAAAATACACATACATTTTTTACTTTATAAAGCGGCCCAACCATTTGCAATATAATTGTGCAATTATTCATATTGCCAATGCGTATGTCATATTCGAAAGTGGCACAATATATTGGGATAAATCAAAAGAATTTTGATTTTTATTGTACAATCAAGAATATTGTGTAATGTGGTGGCTTTAATCTCCTCTCAGATTGCCTTATTCATACACACACAAAAATTCATAGGTTATATTTCCCAAAATTATGGTATAACTTTAACTAACTGAAAGGGTAGAATGACATTTACAAAGTTTTTTAGGTGTTTAAACAAAAATTTTAGTTGATGTCAATGTTCGAAAAATCAACTAAACATTTTGTTAAAACTACTTAATTTTTTTCTTAAATTACCTATGATAACAAGGTTAATTTATTATTTTATTTTAGGTAAATTATCAAAGATTTCAGTTTACTTTACTATAATTTTAGCTAAAAATGAATTGTTTTTTAATAAAATAATTTACTTTAAAAAAATTAAATGTTTTTTCTTTAGAACTGTCGATTTTTGGTTGCACGCCTTTAACCGACGAGGCTTTCCCTTTTGGATGTCTATTTTATAACAACATACACAGTATTGTTTATAGTATATTGAAATATGTCCTTGTATTATCGTTACTATTGTATAAATTTATATGTAGGTACGTTGTACGTATGTTAATAAAATGTAAAAACATACGAAATATCTACTAAATAAATAACTTGGATGTATAAATGTAATTTAAATTAAACTAAAATCTTTGATAATTTTCCAAAAATTAAATTAGGAATTTACTTTGCTATCATAGGTAGTTTATAAAAGTTCTTAAGTAGTTTTAACAAAAGTTTTAGTTAATTTTTCGAACATAGAAATCAACTAAAATGTTTGGTAAATCAACTAAAAAGCATTGTAAGTGCCATTCTACCCTTTCGCTTAGTTAAATTTATACCATAATTTTAGGAAATATAACCCAAGATTTTCTTTGTGTGTATAAACATAATAAAAGTAATATCCGTGAAGAACACAAGGTGGATAATGCCGTAAGCGACAAGTTTTTCAACAGTTCTATATACGTGTGATTTCTAAGAATGTATGTGTGTATAATAATGCAGTATCTTTCTTGATTTTAAGGGCAATATACACAGTCAACATGCTTGACAAGCATGGTAATAGTATGTGTGAAATTTCGTTAGTATTAGTGACACAGACGACGCTTGATGGAAAATCTACTTGGTTTTGATTTTTCGTCAAGCAATCGTACACGAATCTGACATCAAGCTGATTGATTGTGTATTATGCCACGTGAGTGAAGAAAACAAGTTTTGATAATGCAGAGCATTGGCAAGTTTTTTCTAGGATAATGCAGAGCACTTGTCTTATTTCAGCAAGATTTGTATACGTGTGAGCACGTGTTATTTATGGGAATGTATGTGTGACAAGTTTTTCCAATGTTTACAAGCAAATGGTGTGTAGGTGTGAGCAAGTTTTATGTATGGGTAACATGTGCTTTCTATATTTTTAGAGTAACATCAGTTGTCAGCCTATAACTCCTAAACTAAATTGCGTGCCACCATGGCACTACCCTCAATCGATAGGTATTACAAATACACATTGTTTGTCACGGTTGTCAATCTTCGCGAGACTTCCTGAAAAAAGTTATAGCGCCGCGAAGTTTGAAAAAGCGCAAAATATGTAACATCAGTTGTCAGCCTATAACTCATAAACTATATTTCGTGCCACCATGGTACTACCCTCAATTGATATGTATTGAAAATACACATTGTTTGTCACGGTTGTCAATCTTGGCGAGACTTGCTGAAAAAAGTTATAGCGCCGCGAAGTTTGAAAATTGCAAAATATGTAACATCAGTTGTCAGCCTATAACTCCTAAACTAGATCGCGTGCCACCATGTCACTACCCCCAATCGATAGGTATTAAAAATACACATTGTTTGCTACGGTTGTCAATCTTATCGAGACTTGCTGAAAAAAGTTATAGCGCCGCGAAGTTTGAAAAAGCGCAAAATATGCAACATCAGTTGTCAGCCTATAACTCATAAACTAGATTGCGTGCCACCATGGCACTACCCTCAATCGATAGGTATTAAAAATACACATTGTTTACAACGGTTGTCAATCTTGGCGAGACTTGCTGAAAAAAGTTATAGCGCCGCGAATTTTGAAAATTGCAAAATATGTAACATCAGTTGTCAGCCTATAACTCCTAAACTAGATCGCGTGCCACCATAGCACTACCCTCAATCGATAGGTATTAAAAATACACATTGTTTACAACGGTTGTCAATCTTGGCGAGACTTGCTGAAAAAAGTTATAGCGCCGCGAAGTTTGAAAATTGCAAAATATGTAACATCAGTTGTCAGCCTATAACTCCTAAACTAGATTGCGTGCCACCATGGCACTACCCTCAATCGATAGGTATTAAAAATACACATTGTTTGCAACGGTTGTCAATCTTGGCGAGACTTGCTGAAAAAAGTTATAGCGCCGCGAAGTTTGAAAATTGCAAAATATGTAACATCAGTTGTCAGCCTATAACTCCTAAACTAGATCGTGTGCCACCATGGCACTACGTGTATTTTTAATACCTATCGATTGAGGGTAGTGCCATGGTGGCACGCAATCTAGTTTATGAGTTATAGGCTGACAACTGATGTTACATATTTTGCGCTTTTTCAAACTTCGCGGCGCTATAACTTTTTCCAGCAAGTCTCGCCAAGATTGACAACCGTGGCAAACAATGTGTATTTTTAATACCTATCGATTGAGGGTAGTGCCATGGTGGCACGCAATCCACTTTAGGAGTTATAAGCTGACAACTGAAGTTACATATTTTGCGCTTTTTCAAACTTCGCGGCGCTATAACTTTTTCCAGCAAGTCTCCCCAAGATTGACAACCGTTGCAAACAATGTGTATTTGTAATACCTATCGATTGAGGGTAGTGCCATGGTGGCACGCAATCTAGTTTAGGAGTTATAGGCTGACAACTGATGTTACATAATTTGCACTTTTTCAAATTTCGCGGCGCTATAACTTTTTTCAGCAAGTCTCGCCAAGATTGACAACCACTGCAAACAATGTGTATTTTTAATACCTATCGATTGAGGGTAGTGCCATGGTGGCACGCGATCTAGTTTAGGAGTTATAGGCTGACAACTGATGTTACATATTTTGCAATTTTCAAACTTCGCGGCGCTATAACTTTTTTCAGCAAGTCTCGCCAAGATTGACAACCGTTGTAAACAATGTGTATTTTTAATACCTATCGATTGAGGGTAGTGCCATGGTGGCACGCAATCTAGTTTATGAGTTATAGGCTGACAACTGATGTTGCATATTTTGCGCTTTTTCAAACTTCGCGGCGCTATAACTTTTTTCAGCAAGTCTCGATAAGATTGACAACCGTAGCAAACAATGTGTATTTTTAATACCTATCGATTGAGGGTAGTGTCATGGTGGCACGCAATCTAGTTTAGGAGTTATAGGCTGACAACTAAAATTTGACCTAATTATATAGTAAGCACGTGCTACACATACATTCATACGTGCTCACATATATGGAAAACTTGCTAAAATCAAGAAAGATACTGCATTATCATACACACATACATTCTTAGAAATCACACGTATTGAAAAACTTGCTGCTTACGGCATTATCAAACTTGTTTTCTTCACAGCTATTGAAAAACTTGCTGTTTACGGCATTATCAAACTTGTTTTCTTCACGGCAATTTCAATGTTGAAATAAGACAAATGCTCTGCATTATCCTAGAAAAAACTTGCCAATGCTCTGCATTATCAAAACTTGTTTTCTTCACTCACGTCTTTTTATGTATGAATCAAGGCGAATTCAGTACCAGGTAGCCCTATCATCGCAGATGATCATCAGCTGGTCACACCCAATCACTCAAACTCTATATAAGAAAAGAGAAAAACTTTAACCCGAACTGTCAAAGCAGAAATAAAAATAGTCCTCACTTACTTTGTATGTGTGTCGTTTTGATGATAAGGCCACTTGATATTAATTCGCTTTGAACGACCCTAAGCACACATCGCTAATAGTAAAGAACTGGTTGCTTTACTACTGCCATAAGCACGGTTGCCAGATTAGACGATTTATCGTCATTTTGATGATTTTTGGTGTCAAAAATGGCATTTTGACGACAGGACGATTTTTAAGAGTTATAAGTTGACACCATTTCTTAGAACTTTTAAAACTATTTTGAACTTGATCAAAAACAAGGCGTATCTAACAGGTGAATTTACAAGATCAGCTGACCTCACTCGCCTAAACACAAACGTAGTTGAGTAATGCAATAGTCATAATATCATCACCGCCTTCAAACAGTCAAACTCTGTATAGAGATTCCTTTCTTTACAGTATTTGACATTTTCTTATAGAGCTAGCCTGCACTGATTGATAATTTCATCCTTCTTTCAATGTTTTTGACAACTAGTTAAGTAGTTTCTGCAATAAAATTTCTATTGTTGTAGAATTGGGTGTACCTGTTAGTTGTGTCATGATCAAGAACTTCGCAGCTTTTGCTACATTATAGCTTTGGCTTAGATTAAGATTTTTTTCTGAAAAGTTGCTTACGCATAAAGAGGGTATTAATGAACGCTTTTACTACACATTAGTTTTGATTTAACTGCCTTTTGTTTAAGAACACTTTTGACTTAACTGCACAAAATTATTATCTTAAAATCCCATAGAAATTCGTTTTTAAGTGCATTTTCTGTACATGTACTTTCAAGATAAATGCCTTAAAATTTTAAAATTATTTTCATACAAGAAATCAATCTTAGCTGCACTTTGACTTAAATTCACAAAATATTGTTTTCTGTGATTATTCTTCAAAGTCTTATTTTAAGTGCACTTCGCATTCCTGTGCATTTAACTTATTTTTTAGCAGTTTTTAATTATTTTCATATAAAAAATTAAGGTTAAATACACACATTAAATAATTGTGTGTACCTGCACATTAAGGCAGATAACTATATTTAAGCCGACAGCATTTTTGACTTATCTGCACAAAAAATCGTGAAAAGTTGATTGTGCAACTAAGTCAAAATTACTGTAGTACTTGAACATTTTCGTCTTTTGATATATGACTATGTTACATTAAAAGACCGATACTTGTGTATGCACACAAAGGATTTCAACGCTGCAAGTTTTTTGTATTGCATTTTTAAATTAGTATTGAAACGGATAAAATGTTGTGAATATATGAAGACCTTGGTGCGAGTTATTGCAAGCCACATAAAACCATCTTGCTCGGCTTGCTAGGTTAGGTACCTTAGGTTTGCATCATAAAGAAATTTTTTTATAAATTCTGGTATTTTGAAAATAATTATGCTACGTTTTATACAAAATTGCAAAAACCATAAAATTTTAAATCTTGTTTAAAGATCGATTTATGCAATATTTTATTTTTATGGCTTAGTTTTGCAATAATCCTCTCATATGTTTTTTAATTAATGTGTATGTATGTATATATTACTTTTCTAAAAAAATACACTAAACATGTGATTATACAGTTTATTCAGTTAAAACCATGATCCAATAATACAGGTCTGTGCAGCAGTGCAAAGAAAACGCATTCCTCCTGAGATTGTCAAAATAACTCTATATATCAAAAATATTGTTTATATTTTTTTTATACGAAGTTTGACAACCCCGGCATTAAAAGAAAGGAACAGCTGACCATCAGCTGATCTCTTGCACAGACCTGTATTATTGGATCATGGTTAAAACCACAGTTGATATCTTAATTGATTAGAATATCGCTTAATTTTTGTAAAAACTGTTAACTTATTTGTTATGTTATTCATATTAAATTATTATTCTGTTTATAAAGCAGCTTTCTATACAAAATTATTTGTATTAGCATCCAAAAAAGTGTTTTACTTTTGACGAATTTTTTACGATTTCGGATAATTATTTTGACGATTTTTCCATCGAAATTTGACGAATTCTTCCCTATTTAATCTGGCAACTATGGCCATAAGGTCATCAAAACACCTGCAGAAAGCCCAGATATAAATCAGCACTTATGGGACGAACTTTGACGTCGTATGCAAAACAGATTTTGCAGTAATACTAAAGACTGCATTACAGGAGGAGTGGAGCCAAATAACGCCCGATGTGTGCAAAAATTTTGTGGAATCTATTCCAAGAAGATTAAAAGCTATAGAACATCAAAAAGGATATGCAACCAAATATTAATTAATGTGTAATCAATCGAATTTAAAGACTGCACGACTTTCAGTGTGATTATATTTTTAAGTGTTTTTTGGATTTTTCTTTATTATTTCTATTCTTATAAGGCTGAAGTACCTAGTTTTTGTTATGTTATATTTACTAAGATGCAGAATAAATATTTTAATGAAATACTTTACAAAACTTTAAGTATTATTGATTTTATAGCCGTGGAAATCTTTTATGTAGCTAGTTGCACGACTTTCGATGTGAGCCACTGTATATAACTTGAGGTCTACACGTAACATAATATGTAAGATGAGATTGTCAAATTCAATCGCAGAGAGAATTATGTTACATGTAGACTTCAAATTAGTGTTATCTCAATGTTATAGGAATTTTTATGAGAGCGTTGTTATAAGAATTCTTATAACAACAATCTTATGAGATGAACTGTCAAAAAACACATGTACATAAAAATAAAATAGTATGCATGTGTGAGTGTTTTTTAAAATAAATTAAAAGCGATATTTTTGATAAAATTTCTGTGTTAAATAAATGAATAAATGTGTTTAGTTGATTTATAAATTTAAATTTGAATGAAAAATTAAAAATAAAACAACTAATTATGCAAAAGTGGTACATGTTAACTCGATGAGCATTTGCATAAAATGAAATCTTATCGGAAAAGTAAAATTACGTCTTCCCCTAGTATGAGATTAAGAGAAAATTCGACATTTTGTTTTTAGTATTCTGCCGACGTTTTCTCTCATGTTATCTCAAAGTTAATGTCTCGTGAAGACGCCGTGTAAGATCAGATTTCCAGTAGTTTTACTTGTCGAAATGACAATGTATAAAATCTGCAATTTAAATACAAAAAGCTTCAAGTCTCACTATCAATTTTTCAGTAAAAAATTAGCAAAATGCAGAGAAAACTGCAAAAATGGCAACAGTGTTAACAGCTGTTCAAATGAATTATAAGAACAAGGCGAATTTATACCAGGTGGCTATATTAAACCAGATAGTCATCGGCTGACTACACCAAAGTGTCAAACTCTGTATAAAAAAACTATACTTTTTATGTATGAATATAGCATGACAGTTTGGTGAACTTTGGTGAATGGAAGTTGTTGTTATACTAATAAGATCTATTAATTCAATTGATTAAAAAGTTTTGAATTGTTTGTTTGGCATTCTTAAAATAAGCAAAAACAACACATTGATAAAAATAAATCTGTTTTTAGTTGCATTTAATCTACGCAAATAAACAATTCAATTCCAACAACAAATATACATTAGTGCAATAATAAAAAGCTCTTTGTTTAGGAATTAAGTGAAAAGGCTAATCATATTAGAATTAGTAAAAAACGCTCTACACCCTCAGGACATTTGGTTTGCAAAATCCCATATTTTCGTCTAGCATTTTTATCAAGGGGAATCCTTGATTTGTATATTAGAAACATATTATTGGCCTCGTAACTTTGTCTGTGTGAGACAAAAGAATGCGACAGTATTTATTTACAATTATTATCCTTTTAACTATATTCCATGTAAGTCAAGGATTTTGGCCATTTTCACGCAAAAAGAGGACTGTGGTGCCATGGCAAGAAAAACGCTTGTCACCGGTGATATTTGGTAAGTTTTTTTTATATATGAATCTTAAATTACTTAATATTCTATAAATTCCACTGTTATATCCGCCTATTTTATTTTTTGCTTGTATATACATTTTATAACCTACTTTAATTTCATTCTCGTTGAATAAAAGAGACTGACCACCATTATTGATATTAAATTCTATGTTGCTTCGTTTGCATTCTTATCATATGAATTATGTACATATTTATTAATTTTAATGTCTGATTGTTCTCTTTCTACATCGGTAGAAAATGAAGTAAACAATTTATAAGAACTAAACAATATTCTTAAACTATGAGAAGCTGCCGCAATTCAGTTATATAAATTATTTATGTATTTTATACTTATCATTGACATAGGGCACATGTACATTAGCGTGGAGCGTTAGCATTTTTTTTCGAACTTCAATTTCGAATAGGACTAAAACGTTGCATTTTATTTTTAGATACATGGGAAAATTATGAAAAAATTTTAACCTACTTTTGATTTGACATTTTTTAGGTTACGCTACTATTTATAGCGATTTATTTGGCCCGGAAATTTCTATATCGCCATGACTAATTACGGCTTTCGCCTAAGGAGCCTCCTCCAAGAAAGCCGGAATCCTTAAAATCCTCTCCTGTTTTGTTCCAATGAGTTTTGTTTTGTTTTCCACCACGAAAGTACGCATTCTTAGAAAGCTTGGTTAGGTTATCAAAATAAGTTTTTGCATGAGGTTAGCAACCAACGACACGAAACAGCAACTCGGCACCGTTAACTGCCACAAACATGCTAATCACATGCGGGGGGTGAGACGTAAAACTCTCGAAGGCCAATAAACGAACAGTGGCCTTGTTGCATTTACGAAGTAATTCCCAACGACGCGTGATGTTAACTCGCCCAGAGCTGCTTTACGACTGAACCTACTTTTGGCTCTCTACCGCAACATCAAGATTTTCAAAATGAGATCAAATTGATCAATTTGTGAAACATCATATGATAAAAAAAACATGTATGCTTTATAGAGATGTAACGATACGCCTCTTTCCCGATACGATACCGATACTCAAAAAGAAATATCGGCGATACCGATGCCGATACCGATACGCATATTGAAATTAATAAAACTTAAGTAGAGTAATTTTTTCATTATACAAATTACAATGTAAGAGAATATTAATATTTAAAATTGATATTAATCCAGCAAAAAAAAAATTGGAAGTAGTTTTTAAGGAACTACTGCTTCCAAAGAATCTATATTAAAAATATGTAGATAATTAGTAGAAAAGCAAGTAAAAATTTATTTAAATCATACAAAATTTGCAATTCCTTTATCATTTTAGGTGATGCTTTATAAAAAATCGGGCTATTAAGAAATATAGACAAATGTTCGTCTAAAAGTTAATGATATTCCACGCTGGTAAGACTGACAGTTAGTGAAGTTCCGAACATTTAGATAAAGTTAATTAATAGGTGCGACTCGCCACAAGATGGCGACAGTCTGTTAATTGAGCTTACTAGAATTAGTAGGATTTTCGCTACAGTGTTGTTGCCACTGTCAGTGGTGGTGTAGGTAAAAGACTCTGACGAGTAGACTTGGTGGTGACGAAACAGCTTTCAGTTCAACCCTCCGTACATCCAAAATTTTTTCTTTGAATGTTCAATATTCACATGCTTTAGAATTTCTTTCTTAAATAAAAAAAATAATTTGATCAAAAGATTAAATTAAAATTAACTTAAGCCAAACTAATTAAATAACTTTGGATAAAAACCATACAGTTCGATTAAAAATTCATAACTCAATTATTGAAAAAAAAACCTTAAGCAGTATGTGTGTGTTTGTAAGAGTACAACATTACGCTGGGAAAGTGCCAGGGCTATTTAATATAATTATTCTTTCTCAACTACTTCGACTTAACAGATTCGAGCCCAGCATGAGGTTATCAGTTGTGTGTTGTTGCCAACGTTTCTAACACCTTAGGAAATGCTTTGCCAACGTTGGGCCTATTGTATTTTTCTGCCTTGGCGGTCACGACTCAGGAACATTTTGTTCAATTCCCATTTTCCCCAGTCATAGGCCAAGTACGTTGAATACAATTGTTACAACATTTATCGGCGGGAAGTGATAGAATATATTAAAAATCGTGCTTTTAAAGTGGTTATTCGAATGAAAATTTTCTGTATTTGTTCGAATTTCGAATAAAAGTCTTAAATTATTCGGCTTTTCGAACAAGGAAAAAATTATGAGATTTTATTCGAATGATTATAAAACCCGAATAATTGACAACACTAATTGGAACCTTATCGTTCTTCCACAGGGTTTTGGTCATCTTATCTTTCTGCCCCTATTTAAAAGTGCTGATTTCAACCCCAAATTATAAGACATGCTCTGAAAATCACATGGCTTTCAATCACATGTAATTTTAAAATCAACAATGGTCCTGCAGACGTTTTTAAAATCATGTACGATAATTTTCTTCCAGAAATGATATTTGATGCTCTATGCAATACAGAAATTAAGAAAAGAGTGAAAATATATCTGCATTCCCATTGTTGATTTCAAAATCACATTTGATTTAAAGCCATCTGATTTTCAAAACATACCTGTATAACAAATTTTTTTAGCATATATCGCTCCTTTATTGCAACGTAGTCATATCTAACAAACTTGGCAAATCGTGTTTAAAGTTTTAAAAATGTTAGCAAGTATATGGGCGGTGTTAACTTTTTAGTGGTTATAACTTCGGCTTAGGTTAAGATACGTTTCTGAAAATTTGTTTAGATATAAAGAAGGTCTCAATGAAGACTTTTTATAAGTAACTTAAACATTTTTGTTTTGGAGATATGACTACGTTGCAATAAAGGAGCGGTACCTACTCTTAGTATTACATTAGGGTGGGTCAATTGTTTTTGTTAACAGACGTCTAGCAAAAACGAAATCTACGCAAAGTTCGAAGAAAATTACCCTAAGAAACTAGGGGTCTGAAATCGAAACCTAGCTCCCGCCGAGAGACGTCAAAATTCAAGTTTTTCATTGGGTAAAAATATTTATAACCAAACAATATAAGTAAAATCTTGGGCCTACCCTTTCCGATTTTTATTTTTGTAAGAATGATGCCTCTGACACTACTACCATTAAAGATTTTGCATTAATGATAGTTATGCCAGCGACATCACTCGCACTAAATTTGATCAAAATCGGAAGGGGTAAAGTCCAAAATTATACTTATATTGTTTGGTTATATTTGTTTTTACCCAATAAAAAGCTTGAATTTTGATGTCTCTCGGCAGAGCTACGTTTCGATTTTAGACGCCTACTTTCTTAGGGTAATTTTCTTAGAATTTTGCGTAGAGTTCGTTTTTGCTAGACGCCTTTCACTTTTTTTCTCACCCGAACAATTTGACTCACCCTAATGTACATACTACAATATTTCGACCGGTACTATCTCAATCTCGTTTTTTTAAATAGACCCTCATGTGTCCTACATAGATTCTTAATTTAAATCAAAATTTCTCAATATTGCTTCCTACTTCTCAATTTGTGTTTTATCGACATCAATTTCTTATTAAATGGTACATAATTTCCCAATATTAATTTAGATTTCTTAACGTACGTTAAACGTACGTACTACGTTTACACTTGGCAAATATTTGCAAAAAAACGTAACCACTACTTGTGCTAAGGGTTAGTGTGATTTAACTTGGTTTTTATATCACAAAATAAAGTTAATTAAGCTGCAAAAAAGCTATTTTTATATTATTTTTAATAAATGCGAACCAATATTTAAAAAAATATTGTAAGTAAAGGAACTACAATTTTAGCTTGTCTGTTGGTCACGCTTTTTTCGGCAAATATTTGCCAAGTGTGACTGTACCTTTATATTCGATTTCTATTTTCCCAATATCTGGTTCCAGAGACTTTAAAAAAATACTGTATGCAACTAACAGAATAAAATGCACTTCGTCACCATTCTTATTTACTTTAATTAAGTGCATAAGCTTAAGTAACAAATTTTCATAAAATTAACACAATTTATATCGATAATGGCATTTTCGCAATTTTTCGTTTTTAAACTTAAATCTTTGTTTTTATATAAAATTTGATTTATTTTAAGTTTCATTAAAAAAGTGCTCTTTTTGTGTTTTTGTTTGTCTGTATAAAATTACTAAAAATCAAATAAAATCAAATCATCATATGCATGTAAATAAACCGCTTTTCATAACTACTAAACTAGCGTCAATAAGATAAGACTTATAAGTAAGTATAAAAAGAGATTAAATACAATAATCAATTATTTCTAAAAACAAACACTCGGCCACACAACCTAAAGTTCCCGGCGATGGCGGTAGTCAGTTATATGCCAAACTAAATAAATCATCATCTCCTATATGGTGTGCTAGCAAATCGGGTTGGTTCAATATATGGTTGAACTTGGAACTAATAGTAATACCAGCTGTTTACTGCTGGATCGACAATGTTAAATTGTATTATGACAACATAACCAGAACTACACACAACACGCCAGGCGTTGAGACACGCATACAAGGATGGGGTGATCCAGAGATAGTGGAATGGATAGATCCTACACATAATAAGGCTGGGGCTTATTTCAAAGATATTGGAAATATGTTGGTAGAAATGGGCTATGAAAGAAGAAAAAATTTACATGGCGCTCCCTATGATTTCCGCAAAGCACCAAGTGAGTTATAATAAATATACATACATATGTACATATTTCTTTATCAAGACTAAAATTCGCTTTGGCTAATTGGCAGATGAGCATAAACAGTACTTTATTGATTTAAAAAAACTAGTCGAAGACTCTTATGAGGCTAATGATCAGACTCGCGTCACATTTATTACTCATAGTATGGGAAGTCCCATGACATTGGTATTTCTGCAGCAACAAACTTCAGAATGGAAAGAAAAATATATTGAGAGGTTAATAAGTTTGGCTGGTGCTTGGGCTGGTAGTGTAAAGGCTTTAAAAGTCTTTGCCATGGGTGATGATCTCGATTCGTTTTTCCTCAGTGGTAAAATACTAAAAGCTGAGCAAATTACGCATCCTTCAACGGCCTGGCTTTTGCCTTCGCCTTTGTTTTGGAAAAGTTCTGAAGTTTTAGTAGAAACGCCAACACGTGTATATACCATGTCACAAATTCAGGAATTTTTTAACAATATTGGTTATCCGACTGCCTGGGAGATGCGTAAAGATACTTTACATTACACTTTGAACTTCAGTCCTCCGGGTGTAGATTTGCATTGCCTGTATGGTGATGGCTTGGACACAGTAGAGAGGTAAGCATGTTAAAGGTATTTTTTTATTTTTAAGTAGTTGAAAGAGATGTGATAGTTCTTATTAAACTTTCATATAAAACGGCATTTAAAATTTTTTTTTTCGAATTATGTATTTTAAAAATATTATTAAAAGAACTCGAACTTGAATACGGTATTATGCAAAAAACCGATTAAATAGTATTTTGTTTAAATCCTACTTATATTATAAATGAGAAAGCTTGTATGTTTGCATGTTTGATCCACTGAGCCTAGAAGTATTCATAGGCTATATATGTTTTGAAAAACAGGACCACGAGGAAGGGGGGGTTTCTAAGGGGCGATTTCTGCCTCTCGGAAACTATCTAACCAATTTTAATGACATTTAAAACATAGATAGATCTGAGCCTAGAAAAATACATAGACTCTTTAAAAAAAGGAGCACGAGAAAGGGTAAGAGGCAGTTTCTGCCTCTCCGAAATTATCAACATAATTTTAATGAAAGATACATAGGCTCTATAGTTTTTTTTTCTAAAATAGGACCACGAGGAGGGTTAAGGGGAAAGTTTAATGATAGATCTGAGTCTGGAAGGAAACATAGACAATATATTTTTTCAAAAATAGAACCACGAGGGAGTAGGGGGCGATTTCTGCCTCTCCCAAACTCTAACCAATTTTAATAAAATTTAAAACATAGATAGATCCCTGTTTAGATAGGCACATAAGCTAGGTATTTTTTTTTAAAGGACCACGGAAATTTCTTTCTCCGAAACTATTAGCAAATTTTTAACTCCTTGTATTTTCATTGGACATCTTATATATCGATATTTTCTCAAAAATATATCGATATATATCGTCGATATTTTTAATTGCAATATATCGATATCGATATTTTTTTTAAATATATCGACAGTATCAATTTCGATATTTTTTTAGCTTTGTTTACGTTTTTCGTTGAGTTATTTAAAAAAATTCGACACAATCTTCATTAAATATAATATTCTTAACAAAACCTTTTTTTACCTATAATCTTTTGTGTATTCGAAAAATTTTCTTTGATTGAGCATGATTTATTGATGTACGTTCGTTCCATGACATATTGTTGAAGCAGTAAGGAAGTTAGAAACTGCCTCTTTTCGGGTTGATCATTTATAAGAAAAGTACTTTTTGTGCTTAATTTTTAAAAGTTATGATATTATGTATGAATATTCATGCTTGAAGAAATATCGATATACATATATACATATATAGCGAAATATCGATATTTTTTATTTGATATATATCGATGCCGATCGATATTTAAAAATATATCGATATCGATATATATCGATATATTTTTTCACTTGCCCATCCCTAATGCAAATACATATATTAACGCGACACACTGGTGTAAATTAACAAAAAGTTGTAATAAGTACGGAACTTCTAAACTACTGAATGGATTTGTCTAAAAATTAAAATTGTTGTAGAGGAGTCAAACTTTCAGAATCGTATCATTCGAATTCTTTAGCTGCACCAGGGGCGGAGCTACTGGGAGTGAAAGTTGTGTAGTTGGAGTGTGAAAAACATTGTGCGGCTTGTAACTTTCGTAAATATTGACCGATTTGCGTTACATTTTGCTAGACAAGATAAAGAAAAATGTGTTATAAAATTGTTTGGTATTTTTTATAGTTTAAGAGATATTTCACTTCGAAATTAAAATTTTTAATTTTTTCTTTCCATTTTTTCTTTGTTTTTTTTTTTGTTGTAACTTTTTTACTAAGCATCTGATTTTAACTTAAAGTACACCATTAGATTCCTGATAAATTTCTAAGTAAACACGCGGAACAAAGCTCTGAAATATCTTGAGCCGTTAAGTCGTAAAAAAGGTGTAAACTTAAAACGTTGAAATTTAAATAAAAAATCGGAAATGTTTCGCAAAAAAGTGCTTTCATAATTTTTGAAATTGTTAAAAATTTTGGATGTGCTTAGCTGACATTTTTTTTTCAATATAATTTCTGAGTTACAGGGCATGTAAAAAACTTTGTACAGGGTGCTTTAAAAATCCATAAACGACGTTTTATTAGATGGATAGTGAGCACTGATCTTGCTTTAAATGAAGAAAATTTTTATATTCCAAAAAAAAAAAAAATATCAGTCTTAATATTTTTCTGAAATTTCTACTGTGAGCTCTAAATGAATTATTTTACACATTTTACCGATCTCGAGATATTGAAGTTGTAATGTAAGTAGCAGAGAAGACAAAAATAGCAGGAAAAGCATGATTTTCAATGAAGATACAAAATAAAAAAATAAAAAAATAAAAAAAGTGTACTGTTTATTTGACCAGACTCACCTACCTACATGTATTTCGAAGCGCTGAATCCGAATCTGAGGTCCGTTTGGCTCGTTACCTCTCAAGTTTCGAGTAAATGGCGAAAAACAGAAGTAATTTCGATGTTAGTAAATGTGTTTCCGTCTCCCTTTAACATAACCCCCACAGTCATCCGCAAATTAAGGTTAAGACCCCACCCCACTCCGTAAATCATCCTGTTATAAGAGGTTTAGTGTTATAGGAAAAAATTTTCAAAAATCGGTTTGAATCCGCTTAAAAGTGCTCTCCTACAAAACGATAAAATATAACTTAAGCATTTTTTTTATTGCCAAATATATATAAAATTATTCTAACGCAAACTCAACTCCACCATGATCGAAAAATAAAATTTATCATCACTATGGCTTCTTTAAAATTTTGCAATTTTTCGCCAATTTTCGTGATTTTTCTGAAGATTTTGGATCTTTTAGATTTTAATCAATATGTATTGCACTTTGCAATCTTTCCAATTTTATGTGTCATGAATGATTTAAAATTATTATTGCATTAATAAGAGCTATCATAAAAAGAGAAATAATGAGTTGTTATTTTTAGTTTATCAAAAAATATATGTATTTGTTGTAGGTTAGCTAACCTATATGGTTGCATTTCGTTGGCTGCTAATGCAAACATAATTTATAAAACATAATTCTTGAGAATATTTCAAATAAATTACTAAATTTTATTTATTTTATTATTTTTTTAATTGCAATTCTATAACCATTTTAACTTTTAATTTTGAAGACTACGCTACAAAAAAGATGATATATCCGATGACACACCCAAGATAATTATGGGTATTGGCGATGGTACTGTAAACAGACGATCTCTGCAAGCTTGTCATCACTGGACTGGTTATCAATCATCGAATATTTCTACATTAGCTTTAGCTGGTGTCGACCATATGGGTATATTGGCCAATAAAGATGTTTTAAGTTATATTAAAAATGCTATGAAACTATAGACGTTTTTGTGTAAAAACCCTAAAACATAGCAAAGATACAGTACATATATATGTAAATACTTTTAATTTAGAAATTAGTAGTGCCGTGCCGTCTTTATTGTATCTTGACTTTAGTTAATTTTTTACTACTCTTGGGTTTAAATTTTTTAGTTCTTAATTTTATCTCTTATACGTATGTATGTGTATATATATGTATGTAGTATGTATGTGTATGAAGCTCCAAATATGTATGTATACGTATAAATAAAATATATTTATAAGTGAAATATATGTATTAATCAAATGTACACAAATGGGATAGAAATCGATTTCCAAGATCAAACGTTTTAAAAACGAAAAAGAGTGTGTATAGTTTAAAATTACTTTTTGATTAATTTTTGATAAATTTCTTTTTTAACCCCAGATCAAAAAAAAAAAAAAGAGGTGTTATAAGTTAGTAGTGCGTATCTGTGTCTGTCTGTTCCTTCGTAGAGCCTAAATGGCTGGACCGATTTTGATTTAGTTGTTTATGTGCAAAGAATGAAAACAAACGTGCAATAAAAACACAATATTTTTAATAATAAATATCAGAGAAAAATCTCAATTTTATTTATTCGAAAAGTTTACCTTTCAAAGTAGAATAATGGCGATCTGATTCGTTCAAAATTCACAGAACAAGTAATATAACGAGTAAAAGTTGAAGATGACGAAAACCAAATACTCCGAAAATACAAAGTTGCTAGCAACAGGAGCAAAATTTAGATTCTAACAGAGGAGTCAAACAAAATATACCAATTATTTGTACAGGTTGCCAGTTTAAAGATTAAAACCAGCCCACTTGGGTCCTTATAGGTCCCGTTGTGTTAAATGTACCAATTAATATAGTTTTTATTTTATAATAAAAAATAAAAAAACAGATTAAACATAGTATGTTTTTGTGTTTGAAAGGCGACTTGATCGCGAGTGTTCTTATTTATGTTTGAAGAAAATCGGTCCAGCCGTTTAAAATTCATCACCTATTTTCTAGCGGTATCCTCTAGAATCTGTGTGTCTGTCTATGGCACCGTAGCTCCGACTAGATCGATTTTAATTTATATGTATTCTCTTGTTTGAAACGTGACTTGATTAAAAATCTTGTAAGCTAAATTTCAAAAAAGAAAAAAGAGTCGGTCCAGCCGTTTTGGAGCTAGCATCCATTTTTCGGGTTTTTGTTTGGATTTTTCTTATGTGTATCAATAATAATATAAAATTGTTTCAAAAATGGTACTAAAAACCATATATCAATAGATTTCCATCCCATTTTTTCCCATATTAATAAATGAAAATAAAATATTAAGCTTGTACAATAATAAACAAAAAATTTATATCGATTAATGTTTGTTGTTATTAAAATATAATTCTTGAAAAAAAACCCAATACAAAGTGGCGCTGCCAATAATTTTGACTATAATATACTTTCTCGAGAAATTAATTGTGTGCGAAGTTTTATAGAATAGGTTAAGCAGAAGTAGTTGAAATGAATATATACTTTTCATGGGCGTCGCACTGCCCACTTTTCTAACCATAATGTTGTATTGTAACTATAACTAAATGTGTATGTAAAGTTTCATAAGAATCGGCTGTCGAAAAAGAATAATTGCATGGGCACTGCCGCCTTTTTTATTCGTGATGTAGTATTCAAACAGAAGTTTAATATGTGTGCGAAGTTTCACAGGGATCGGTTGAGTAGTAGTTGAATGGCATGTGTATTTACTTCGTATGGGCGTGGCACTACCCACTTTTCAACCAATCTGGAAGTACATTCTTTTAAATAAAGAACAAAAATTCGAAATCGGCTTATAAATGGCAGAGTTTTGAGGGAACATACATAAAAAAGCGACGAATTGATAACCAAAGAAAATATAGAAGCCGTACTGGTCGCAAATAGTTGTCAGAAACCTAAGTAGGTTGTCAAAAACACCTAAGTCTAAGAATGTATTAGTAGAACAATTTGTATTAGTATTGGTTTAAATAAAAATTTCCCCACAGCACCAAAACCATACTTACTTGTACAAAAAGTACTTTACAAAATTTATATTGTTTACACATAAATATTTAGTTATTATATACAATTAATTTTGCATTAATTAATGAAAATATGCATTGGGAATCATTTTTAATACATTTGAGTTAAAAAAATTTTGTTTTGTTAAACATTTTTTTTTGCAATTTTATTATTTGGTACTAAAAATATTTAACGCAAATAGTAACAAAAATGAGCTGCTGCTGAATGAAAAAATGGTTGAAAACTTCGATAAATTTCAACACACAAATGTCAACAAAATTAAAAAAATATTTTAAAATTACAGAAAGTAGAAACATAAAATTTATAATAAAACAAATAAAAAAAAAATAATGTGAGTCCGATCACAGGGAAGATGTGTAAACATCTAGCAATAAAACATTTCACCTTCTACCGAAACATTATTCGCATCATTCACCCGTTTCAACTTCGGCGAACCGGGCTTCATCCGCTTCTTTTTCACCCTCGTACCTTCCTCCACACCCGAAAAATCGCTCAAACCGATAAGCTTCGCATCAGACACCTCTGACTCACTACCACCATGCATATCGCCCTTCCGCTTCCGCGCAGACACAAATAATAGTACTATTTATCCACCAGCAAAAAATAATATACCCGTACAAAATAGTTGGAATTACCGCAGTTAAACAGCAAAATAACCAACAATCAAAGACAAACGCAGTCAATAAACCGTCAGCCAAATATCGCACCAAGTTCAGCAACAAATTCGGTAAAACCGAAAAACCGGTTTTTTTGTAAAACCTGGGCTCAAAACCGAGATGAACCGGGTCTGAATCCCGCAAAACTGGACAACAAAATCCCCTAAATCCCAGAAGTTCCCGGGAAAAATCAAAAACTGCAACGCCGAAATACTCACTCAATTCAAAAACACGGCAACACAGCACCAACCAATAAACGTACGATCTTAGTGCAGGAGTTTGACCTTGAGACTCCCTTTGCCAGTGTTAGTGTATTTCTATGCAGCTGTTAAGTTTCTCTGTACCCACTAAACCTGAGATTCGAAATAAAAGAAGGTTCGCTAAAACGAAAAATTTTCGAAACAAATTTGTTCGATAAATGCTCGTGAATCTAAAAAAATCGAATGTTCGTTAAAGCGAGCTTTCGTCGATAATAGGTCCGTTTGTTTACTTTTCCAGTAAAATCCCGTAGTTGAGTAAATTCTGGGTATTTTGAGAATTTTACTCACAAGAATAGCTCTTGCACAAAGAAGTACGCGAACGGAAAATTGCAAAAATTTGCAGGTTTAGCAAAACAGCTGGGGCTAGACTCCGCAACGATGAATTTTTTACCAGTGAACACTTAAACACAAAAAATTCACCGCACTTTTTCCAGTGAAAAAAATTAGGCTCTAGTGTTCACTATAACCGTCAAAATAATACATCATAAATCAAAAGTGAACACTGAAATTGGTGAACACTTCAAAATTCATCGTTGTTTCGTCTATCCAGCACATATATATTTTTGGTACTTGGTACAATGCATTTCTATAATTATAAACTCGTAGCGAAATGTATTTATTAACATGACTTTTAAGTTTGTTTCTGCTTAAATGACATACGAAAATACATCATTACTTAATTTTTGATATTCGGTACCCCAAGTAACACGCAGTAATAAGTATTCAAATATATATTAGCTTTACATCTCTAAAGCATTAATGTAAATAAACCAATTAGAGGAATTTTTTGCCATGTGTGCCAAGAAAAGAAAACTTGGTGTCGTATGCTCTTCTGGAACATACAAATTGAGAAGAAACTTGCTTAGTATGTTTGTAAAATAATTATTATCAGTTTTTGTTGGACTTTTAATTAAACTTTTCTTCTTTTAAGCGTTTTTTTTAATTGTATACATTTTGATTGCTTACTTTTCTTTGTTTATTTTATTGAATCATATGTTTTTTTCTTCTACTGGATTTTACTGGCACAGTAAAAATTTGCAGACTCTCAGTCAAACAACTGTCACTTCACTCGCTCAATTGATGCTCTCTTTTGCGAATTTATGTGTAAACGAACGCATTTCAGTAAAATCCAGTACAAATTTTTGCAAATTTTGGGGTAAACGAACACAATGTCGCGATAGTAATCGCAATTGCCAAATTTCATAAAATGTGAATGTTCGCAGCATCGTACTATTTTCGATAACTTCTCGAATGTGTAATTTACACTCATGTATGCAATAATTGAATAGAAAATAATTTGCCACGATAGCCTAGTGGATGTGTGCTAATCTGTTAGCCGGGAGGTACCGTGTTCAAATCTGATTGACTGTAGCGTAAGTTAAAATTTAAAATAAATAAATATTCCATTTACATTAAAATAGATAAATTACCAAGTAAAGATAACAATCTTGAAAAATCACTTTTTCCTGCTTTTTTGTGGTATCGACGTTTCTTCGATATTATTCCGCTATTGTTTTGTCAGCCAAACATCGAAATCGAAAGATTTGCTACGACAAACTGGGCGACGAGTGAGCTCTAGCAGTTCTTTATCTTTCCGACTTCGATAGCCGTTCTCGAGTGTTTTATTCGAGAAATATGTACGCAACAATCGAATGCGATATTATTTTCGAATGTTTTGGTTTGCTGGGTACTTCTTGTTGTCCGTATGATTACACTAATACACTCATACACAGCTCGCACCTCGTTATTACAATTGTAATATTAATCTTACTCAAGTAAGATTAATCTTACTCAAAATTTGTGATTGTATTGTGAAAAAGATTTTTACCGCCTAGCGTATAGATGCTTACACATCAAAAATAATATACCCGTACAAAATAGCTGGAATTACCGCAGTTAAACAGCAAAATAACCAACAGTCAAAGACTAACGCAGTCAATAAACCGTCAGCCAAATATCGCACCAAGTTCAGCAACAAATTCGGTAAAACCGAAAAACCGGTTTTTTTCAAAAAACCTGGGTTCAAAAACCGAGACGAACCGGGCCTGAATCCCGAAAAACTGGACACAAAATCCCCTAAATCCCAGAAGTTCCCGGCAAAAATCAAAAACGGCAACGCCGAAATACTCACTCAATTCAAAAACACGGCAACACAGCACCAACCAACAAACTTACGACCTTACTGCAGGAGTTTGACCTTGAGACTCCCTTTGCCAGTGTTAGTGTATTTCTATGCAGCTGTTAAGTTTCTCTGTACTTCTTGTTGTCCGTATGATTACACTAATACCCTCATACACAGCTCACACCGCGTTATTACAATCTTACTCAACTAACGGTCAATTTTTAACTTGGATTTGCAAAGTCATTTATGTTTAAATTCGTTTTAAATACAAAATTCTGTTTTGCATTAAACACTTAAATCAAAATTAATTCACCAATCTTGGACATTTAAATTCGATTTAAGTTTTATAAATTACCATATGATTTTGACTCCTTGTTCTTCTTGTACAAACAAAAAATTTGTGGCTGCTGACAAATCAACTTTTGTTGGCGTGAAATTTGGGGTTTCTTTGTATATATTTCGCTTTCTATCATTTTGTAAGCTGTTTTTATTCTTTTAAAGCATTGCAGCAGCCCTCCATTATTATTATTTCCTAAATGTAGAAAAATATATTTTTTGGAATTTTTCTTTGTTTATGTTGAACAGCTGCTTATTTGGGACATTTATGGGAAATTTATAATATTTTTTGGTGCTACCATATTTTTGCCACAATTAAACACAAATAACTAAATACGACCGAAAAACAGAATTTGTATTTAATTACAATTTAAGTTTATATGAAAATTAGCAAAATAAATATTTAATTACTCAAGTCAAAAAATGGCGGTAAGATTAATCTTACTCAAAAATTTGTGATTTTATTGTGAAAAAGATTTTTACCCCCTAGCGTATAGATGTTTACACTAGGGATGTAACGATACGCCGTTTTGCCGATCCTATACCGATACCGATATTTAAAAATAAATATCGCCGATACCGATTCCGATACCGATACGAATATTGAAATTGAGTTCAAGTTTAGATCAACAAAACTCAAGTGCAATTTTTTTATTATACAAAATTACATTGTAAGAGAGAATATTTAAAATTAATTTTAACCCAGTATACAAAATTGGAAGTAATTTTTAAGGAGCCACATTTTCTTTGTTTCAAAAAAATCTATATTAAAAATATGCAGATAATTAGTAGAAAAGCAACAAAAAATTTTTAGTTCCTTTGTAATTTTAAAAAATACTCGCCATGCTTTTTAAAAAATCGATTTTTTAAAGAACATTTATCAACTAATATTCTTCTAAATAACTTAATAGCTTAATTATTAAAAGTCTTCTAAAAGTTTATATTTATTCACTTAAATTTACATGAAAATAAAGTTTTCAGTTTAAATTCGCATAAAAAAAATTGTGAAAATGGGTAATTTATTTTTTATCCTTTTTCCTTGAGGAAAAACCAGTATAGAACACCGAAAAAGAAATTTGTCCTAGCATCGCTTCCGATTCGGTGATTGGTAATCGAAAAACAGAACTTTTTGCAATGGCAAGGATATGTAAAACTAATTAGAAATTATCCAAATTTGCAATACTTCCGGATCGCGAATTCTACATTTTCATGACTTCTTTGGAGTGTCTTTTTTTGCTGGAAGAAGATTTAAAAAACAACGACTTGAATTTGAATTCATGGTAAAATTAACCAAAAATAAATATTTTTTTACAAAATAACAGCATAAAATATTATTAATTTTTAAAATTGATATTAATAAGATTTAAAAAATAACGAAGTGAATTTAATTCATGGTAAAATTGAACAAAAATAAATTATTTGTTAAAAAAAACTCTGAAAAAAATTTTAAAAGTATCGTCGTATCGACAGTAAAATATCGCCGATACCGATGTATCGGAAAATCTGAAGTATCGCCGATATATCGGTATCGGTATTCGTTACATCCCTAGTTTACACATCAAAATTAAACAAAATAAAAAAGTATTTGTGAGTGCCAAAAAAAATTTTACCGCGTTTTCAAATGCAAAAATGACGCTCTCTGATGTGTGTAGAATTCAGTGGAGCCAATGAAGAATTTGGAAATTACACATGACCGGGTACCAAATTACACATAAGAAGAGCAATTAGACATAATATTTTTCATTTGTGTGAAGTTAAATATTAAAATATAAAACCCTAGACACAAACCATAGAATTTAACAGAGCTCTGTTAACAGGTTAACATTACTCTGTTAACAATTAAAACGTAGTGAATGCTTTAAAAAATAAATTTTTTTAGGAAGGAGTCAACGTGGGCGGAATAAAATGATGAGGATTTGAAGGCAAAGAACTCCTCTACAAACGCTCATACTACGATTTTTTAACAGTTTGAGTTTGGACGAGCTATGCCCGATTTTTGAAATGTGGATTCTCTAAGCAATGACCACATTTTTTTTTGGAAGTAGTCAAACTGTTAACACTTCGTAATATGACCGTTTGTAGAGGAGTTCCTTGCCTTCAAATCCTCAAAGTTTTGTAAAAAACTCACAAATACAATTGAACAATGGAACTTAAATTTTCGAATAGTGTGGCTTCACTTTTCATATGGTCCATATGAGCTACAAGTAAAGATGTGCCAAAAATTGAGCAAAATCTTTCAGAGATAGTCAAAAATTTACTTAAGTTAAATTTTCAAAGTTTTGTAAAAAAACTCACAAATACAATTGAACAATGGGACTTAAATTTTCGAATAGTGTGGATCCTAGGCTTCAATTTTCATATGGTCTATATGAGCTACAAGTAAAGATGTGCCAAAAATTGGGCAAAATCTTTCAGAGATAGTCAACAATTTACTTAAGTTAAATTTTCAATTTAAAGTATCAATGATTACAGTGCTCTAATCGTTTCCTTAAGTAAATAATTCGATCTTAAACAAACTTTGAATGAGTTTCCGTAGCATGAATGAAAACATTTTTGGAAAGTTTATTGGACATTTGAAGCTCATAGAACCGGCAAAAACTTTGAGTTGCCACGATTTAAATTTATTATAAATCGACGTTATTATTGAAGCCTTGAAGGAGATGTTTTAAGGGAAATAAAATGAAAAATCAGAGATATTTAGACATACTGAAACAGCTGAGTATGTTACTGTAACTTGGTTGTACTTAATGATAAGAATCCTCCCGGAAATTTGACAAGAAAAATAAACATTACGGCAAGTTATTTATGAAATAATTTGGAGGCTGTAAAATTAAATTTGTACTAAATAGTCAATTAGTCTTTATACGGTATGTTACTGTATAATAACTACAAACTCTTATTTGCCTGAATTCATTTAAAATTTTTTCAAAAATTTGTTTTAGAATTGTTATTAGATTAATTTTTTTTAAATGTTTGCATTAATAAAACAATGAAAATTATGCCAATTGTAGAGTGTTTGTATAGTTGACCTGTGTTACTGATATGACGAAAAACTTTTATTCCGGCTTAAGGTCTATTCAAAAATAAAAACAAATCAATTTTATTTTTTTTTTATTTTTGAATAGACCTTAAGCCGGAATAAAAGTTTTTCATCAATTATGCCAATTTTCATTTAGAAAATCAACTTTTCCTTGGAATCCAGGGAATTCCCGGGAACGCGATTTTCTTTTTCCCGTTTTTAGGGAAGAGCAAAAGTCCGGGTAATACCAAACCCAACTTATATACCAACCTATATTAAATTAAAGTGAATTATAATAAATACTTATCTGGAAATACGAAGTTACTTACCGTATTATTTATTAGAAATCCTTCTAAAAGAAGAGCATTGCTTAACCCACCACCCTATATACGAACAAATGCAAGGCTAATAATTCTCTCCCTTTATTACTTACCCTCACGATTATATTCATCCGAGAACGAGTAACTATAATTAAATTCATCTTTGTGGATTGGGCCCACTTTGCGTACGATCGCACACCCTCTCTGACATCTACAAAAGAGGATTTTACATACCACCAAACACCGGTTATGTTAAAAACTAAATATGATTTTGGTAATTAATTCGCCTGCACACCAGATATTTTCATTGACCATTTTCTTAAGAACTAAAACCAAACGTGTTTTTTATTATACCATGTCATATTGTTTGTTCTTTTTTTATCGTACATTTTAGCAATTTTGCAACTTAGTGCGTATACTTGTTTTGTGCAAAATGTTATTTATAACATTATTCATACGTTGTGTAGCCTACACTTAAGTTGTTTATTGAAAAAGAGCAACAAATAAGTGCTTTGAATTAAATAAGAAAAAAAAATTTGGTGACACTTTTGTTGTGACACCTACTTTATTATATTTGTTTATGCAGAATCAAAGTGTAAACAAATTAAAAAGAATAAAAGTAAAAATGCACGTCATTTCCAATGAATCATACACTCTAAAACACTTTTGTGGAAAATTAGGTCGATAATAGTAGGCAACACTTTACAGACTACTTTCGACCCAAAATTACACACGCATTATTTTTGAACAAAGTGTTTTTACTAAAAATAGCGATTGGCTGCGTGCATGTTTGAACCGCGACCTCCTGACTGATAGTCTGACGTATCTACCATTCAGCCATAGCCGTATTATACTTAATATAAAATTTTTTTCCATTTGGACTACAAAATTGATGTAATTTTAGACAAGGAGAAATTTTCAACACAAATTTAGACAATATATGATCGTAAATTTGACGTAATGTTTTAGAGTGTACGAGTTTTATTTTTGCAATGCGGATTCTTCTTTTCCAATTATTAACAATTAATTTATTCATTCATTAAAAGACGTGTGTACGCATGACTTATTTATATCTTTTAAAATGCACTTTTGTTAAATTTTCAATTATTTCCGTTTGCTGACGTTCAATAAATGTTGTTTTGGATTAAGCAAATCAATTGAAGACGAAATATAAAATTTTTGTCCAATTTCATAAATAAATAATATTATATGTATGTGTGTCATACATGGGCATACTGCATTATATATTTATGTACTGCATTAAAAGTTCCAGTAATCAGTAAATACTGCAATTCAGTATCAGTAAATTTTTGCTGCTTACTGAAAAAAATTACAGTAAGCAGTAAATTTTTACTGGTTACTGAAAAAATTTGTAGTAACCAGTAAATTTTTACTGCTTACGGAAAAAAATTGCAGTAAGCAGTAAATTTTTACTGGTTACTAACAAAATAATTGCAGTAACCAGGAAATTTGTACAGATTACTGAAACAAATTGTAGTAAACAGTAAATTTATACTGATTACTGAAAACATGTATTAAACAGTAAATTTTTACCAATAATGCACTTTTATCATAGGAAATATTCATGTGTGAATAAACATTTTGAAATACTTGTGTTACTTGTTTTACTGGTGAAATACGACTTAGTGTGGCTTGTAGGTATAGTTGAGTAGATAATTTTGCCATTCTAAAAAATTGTAATACACCCTCAAAATCGGAAGTTATCGATAAAAATCGGAAAAAAATCGTTTTTATCGATAACTTCCGATTTCGGGGGTATATAACAATTTTTTAGAATGACAAAATGATCTACTCAATTAGACCTACAAACCTCACTAAGTAGCTTTTTACGAGTATTTTCACTGTGACAGCGTATTATTATGTTATATTAAACTATAACCCCCATATTCATAAATAAATAAAATGTAAAATTTTGTATGAAAAATTTGACATAAAATACATTTCAAACTCATTTTAAATTCTATGAATATGGGGGTAACTATATAACTATAAATTAAAATATAATATTATATAGTTATGCTTTGCCGGCCAATAATAAATATCTGAAATCAAAATCGCCAATCTATTTTATTAACTAACCTTTAACTTACGACGAGAAAATTTTTAGTATATATGAAGAAGTGGTAGTAAATTTTACACCGTTTTTTAACCGACTTCCAAAAAGGAGAAGGTTATCAATTCGTATGTATGTTCTTTTTAAAAATTTTTTTTTATGTTTGTACACGCATAACTCTGTCACTTGTGAACCGATTTTAAAAATTATTGTTTTGTTGGAAAGGGGTTGCCTGCAGTTTTGTCCCATAATTTTTTTTCGAAAATCGGAGGGGGAAATTCGCTCCCCCCATGCATAACTCTGTCATTTGTGAACCGATTTTCCAAACTCTTATTTTGTTTGAAAGTATTTGACAAAAATTGTTCCCAAAATTTTTTGTCGAAAATCGGAGGGGGATATTTGCTCCCTCCCATGCATAACACTATCATTTGTGAACGGATTTTCAAAACTCTTATTTTGTTTGAAAGTGTTTGACAAAAATTGGTCCCAAAATTTTTTGTCGAAAATCGGAGGGGGACATTTGCTCCCCCAATCCATAAATCTGTCATTTGTTCAGGTGTTGTTGGGTGTGGCTCCGCTTGACTTGGAGGTGATACGACGTGCTATCATCTTTAAGGTGAAGAGGGGCATACATCTGGCAGGACATGATTGGCTTTCAGCCGAGGACCTGGTGGGGGCTGATTTGGACCAGGTTAGGGTAATCTTGGGTAGTAGGGTTGACAGGGAGTGGAGGGACAGGTGGGTGGACAGTGGGAACGGGAGGGTGACATTTCGTTTTATACGGGATGCGACTTTTGTACGTGACCGTCCGGACTTCGACTTTGGTCTGTTGTTGGGCTTTTTACTGACGGGACATGGTTCGCTGAATGGATTCCTATATCGAAGGGGGTTGTCGCCGTCCCCGGACTGTCGATGTTGGGGAGGACCAGAGGACTGGGAGCATGTACTGACAGCATGCCCTTACTATGATGACATTAGGAGTTTAGGGAATATGGGCGTTGTTTATTCGGGGGTAGTTTGGGATGTTAGTAGGGTATTAGAGGACAGCCGGACGTTTAAAGGGTTGAGCGATTTCGCACGCGTTTTGTTTTGTAGGAGAATGACTGGACGTTAGTGGAGGTGGCCTCTGCAACTACTCGTGTTCTTGGGTACTGTAACTGCTTGCTTTCCTATCGCTGTTGTCTGCTTATCCGCTTGCTGTTGCTGTCGCTGTCGTCGGATTGTTGGTAAATATATGATGTGGTGTTGCGTTTCTTCTCCCTGCTGTTTATCTACAATGGTGTTGCTGCTGCTGTTATTATTGATGCTTCCCTTGCTGCCTTTATGAATGTTTTTAGTTTGGTTTTTGTGATTGAGTCACCCGTGAGGGTGTCTTTGTCTTTTGTTTTTGTTCGTGTTTATCCTTGCTGGTGGTACATGCTGTGCCCACTGAATAGCCCGTGAGGGCGATTGTTTATTGTTTGTATTGTGTGTTGTGTTGTGCTGTGGGCCACCAGTCCTGAACTGTTTGGAGTTCAACTGGAAGTAGTTTCGATTACGAGGTCTGACCGGAGACTTAATTCTGGTACCACGGGTGTCAGGAGCCCCAAGAACTTCGGTTCTTGCCTGACTATGGTGAGGCCCCTTCGGGAGCTACGTGGTGGCTGTGGTTTAAACCCAAATCGCGGGGAGAGCGCAAGCTCGGTGTGGAGTTGCATTGCAACCGGGTGCCGTAACCCATAGATCGGTAGGAGTTTTAGATAGGCTCCGCTCCTAACCAAGGGGGAACGCATGCCCAAATGCATGTTTTCAATTGGTACTCATGTGTAACAATATGTTGCATATGGGGGCGCTGGTAGACGCATTATATTCACCCTGTGTTTAGAGCACTGTGGAGTTAGGTCGTATCGGCAGGTAACCACAAAAATCTGAAACACATCTGTCCCTATCTACTATCTAGCGAAACCACAGCCAAGGGAACGGGCTTGGAATAATTAGCGGGGAAAGAAGACCCTGTTGAGCTTGACTCTAATCTGGCAGTATAAGGAGACATAAGAGGTGTAGAATAAGTGGGAGATACTGGTCTTTCGGGGCCTTTATCAACAATAAAATACCACTACTCTTATTGTTTCCTTACTTACTTGATTAAGTGGAACGTGTATCATTTCTTAGCCATTATACGGATATATTTATATATCTTATGGTATTGGGTTATGATGAAAGCTTCTTGATCAAAGTAGTAAGAGTTTGTTATATAATTGTAAACAAATTTTGATGAGATAATGATATTTCGGTGTTATTGTTAATATTTGAAATTTGGTATAACTCCCAATACTCAGCTATGATCCAATTCAAGGACATTGCCAGGTAGGGAGTTTGACTGGGGCGGTACATCTCTCAAATAATAACGGAGGTGTCCCAAGGCCAGCTCAGTGCGGACAGAAACCACACATAGAGCAAAAGGGCAAATGCTGACTTGATCTCGGTGTTCAGTACACACAGGGACAGTAAAAGCTCGGCCTATCGATCCTTTTGGTTTAAGGAGTTTTTAACAAGAGGTGTCAGAAAAGTTACCACAGGGATAACTGGCTTGTGGCGGCCAAGCGTTCATAGCGACGTCGCTTTTTGATCCTTTGATGTCGGCTCTTCCTATCATTGTGAAGCAAAATTCACCAAGCGTTGGATTGTTCACCCATGCAAGGGAACGTGAGCTGGGTTTAGACCGTCGTGAGACAGGTTAGTTTTACCCTACTAATGACAATATGTTGTTGCGACAGCAGTCCTGCGTAGTACGAGAGGAACCGCAGGTACGGACCTATGGCACAATACTTGTTCGAGCGAACAGTGGTATGACGCTACGTCCGTTGGATTATGCCTGAACGCCTCTAAGGTCGTATCCAAGCTGAACTGCAATGATAAAAATGGGGCAATTGCATTGTATGGCTTTTAAACCATTTAAAGTTTGCTTTTAGTAAACGACAATGGATTGTGATGCCAATAATATTCATAACATAGCAAGTGCAGGAGGATATTATCACTTGTACGCCGCGCTAGTTACTTATAAAATCATTATTTAATACAATGACAATGCCTAGAATCAATTGTAAACGACTTTTGTAGCGGGCAAGGTGTTGTAAGTGGAAGAGCAGCTGCCATACTGCGATCCACTGAAGCTCATCCTTAGCTTGACGATTCGATCAATTTATTGTGATAAACAATTAAAATATTGCATTTCATATATTTGAAAGCAAAAAATTCACCGTTTATATTATAGCTTATATTAGCTATATATAATAAGTTATTTAATTTTAAAGATAAAACATAAACCGGAAAATCCACATTGATATAATGTGTGGAATATACAAAAATTAAAGAGCCGAATGAGAATATAATGAATGAATGAAACTAAAACTAAAAATCTAAGTACCCACCTCAGCGCTTCGCTGGTGAGGCTTGCTATTGCATTTTATATAATGCATAATGTAAAAAGTAGGGATGTAACGATACGCCGTTTTGCCGATCCGATACCGATGCCGATATTTAAAAATAAATATCGCCGATACCGATTCCGATACCGATACGAATATTGAAATTGAGTTCAAGTTTAGATTAACAAAACTCAAGTGCAATTTTTTTATTATACAAAATTACATTATAAGAGAGAATATTTAAAATTGATAAAACATTGGAAGTAATTTTTAAGGAGCTACATTTTCTTTGCTTCCAAAAAATCTATATTAAAAATATGCAGATAATTAGTAGAAAAGCAAGAAAAACTGTTTAATTCCTTTATAGTTTTAAAAAATACTCGCCATGCTTTTTGAAAAATCGATCTTTTTTAAAGGACATTTATCAACTAATATTCTTCTAAATAACTTATTATCTTAATTATTAAAAGACTTCTAAGTTTATATATATTCACTTAAATTTACATGAAAATACAGTTCTGAGTTTAAATTCGCATAAAAAAATTTTGAAAATTTGCGAAATTTGTCCTAGTATCGCTTCCAATTCGGTGATTGGTAATCGAAAAACAGAACTTCTTGCAATGGCAAGGATATGTAAAACTAATTAGAAATTATCCAAATTTGCAATACTTCCAGATCGCGAATTCTACATTTTCATCACTTTTTGGAGTATCTTTTTTTTGCTGGAATAATATTTAAAAAACAACGACTTGAATTTGAATTCATGGTAAAATTAACCAAAAATAAATATTTTTTTTACAAAATAACAGCATAATATATTATTAATTTTTAAAATTGGTATTAAAAAGATTTAAAAAATAACGAAGTGAATTCATGGTAAAATCGAACAAAAATAAATTATTTGTTAAAAAAAAAACTCTGAAAAACTGTTTAAAAGTATCGTCGTATCGACAGTAAAATATCGCCGATACCGATGTATCGGAAAATCTGAAGTATCGCCGATATATCGGTATCGGTATCGGTATCGGTATTCGTTACATCCCTAGTAAAAAGCATAATGTAAAATTATGTGATGAATGTAAATAAAGCTGTTTTTAGACTATTATACAAGCTGTTCGACTTCTGCACAAAATGCAACACTGATATAATTTGTAGTTATTGCTTTTTTAAAACTTTCCATAAGCTCATTAGATCAGAGTTGCAATTTCTACAGAAATCGAACGGCTTGTGAGATAGTGTAAGGCAGACATAATGTTCACATCTTTATAATGTTCACATGACACAGATCCTAAATGCTAATTCGAAATTAAAAATCACAAGAAAAACATAAAGATGATTTTGAAATACCTGTCGATTGATAATGGCCGCCATATTGAATTTTGACTAATGTCATATCTTTAGTAAAACTCCCTGAATTAATGGCCGATTTACATACATATTACGTAACGCTATTTTCTGAGGTTTAAAAAAACACAATTTGCAGTTTGTTTTTAGACTTTTATACAAGCTGTTCGACTTCTGCACAAAATACAACATTGATATAATGTATTGTTATTGCTTTTTTAAAACTTTCCATAAACTCATTAGATCAGCTTTGCAATTTCTACAGAAATCGAACGGCTTGTGAGATAGTGCAAAGCAGGCATAATGTTCACATCTTTGTAATGTTCAAATGACACAGATCCTAAATGGTCATTCGAAATTAATTAAAAAACCAAAAAAATCGCCAAAAAAAAAACAAAAAAAAAAAAATAAAAAATTGCTAAAACTAAAAAACCACAAAAACCGAAAAAATCCCCAAAAACGAAAAAAGCGCCAAAACTGAAAAAATCGCCCCAACTAAAATAAATCGCTAAAACTAAAAATATCGTCAGAAAGTGAAAACATTAAATAAATGCCATAACCAAAAAAATCGCCAAAACTAAACAAATCGGCAAAGTAGTATAGTTAGTCGGTAGTTTTTCTGATCATTTCTGAACTGTTTAATAAATCGTTTCTACGCGTTTTCTTTAAAAAAACATACAATCTTTTTGTTGCTTTTCTGTATTTTATACAAATAGACAATTTTAAAAGTTATCTTTAACAACCCATATAAAAATGTATTGTTTTTCAATGGTTTTTGCAAAAAGATTATGAGGTAATAGCTTAATTATTGTAAACAAAAATAATAATAATTATAATAAATAATACCAACATTATATGGTTTATTAAATTTTAAATTCATTTTTTATTTATTGTTTAAAAACTTCTGCAATCCATATACAAATGTAATGTTTTTCAATGCTTTTTGCAAAAATATTATTGAATAAATAAACAAAAAATGATAATAATAATAATAATAATAATAATAATTATAATAAATAATACCAACATTATATGGTTTATTAAACTTTAAATTCATTTTTTATTTATTATTTAAAAACTTCTGCAATCCATATAAAAATGTAATGTTTTTCAATGCTTTTTGCAAAAATATTATTGAATAAATAAACAAAAAATGATAATAATAATAATAATTATAATAAATAATACCAACATTATATGGTTTATTATATTTTAAATTCATTTTTTATTTATTATTTAAAAAGTTCTGCAATCCATATAAAAATGTAATGTTTTTCAATGCTTTTTGCAAAAATATTATTGAATAAATAAACAAAATATGACGAATTATTGAAAACAAAAATATTAATAATAATTATAATAAAGAATACCAACATTATATGGTTTATAAAATTTTAAATTCATTTTTTTTATTATTTAAAAACTTCTGCAATCCATATAAAAATGTACATAGGCTGATAAACACAATACCCTTCTTTGTGTCGGGCAGTCTGGTAAAAATGTATGTAAAATGGTCAAAATGACGGCTAAGTGTATTAAAAACATCTATAAGAGTATAGTAGTTGATGCTGACCATGGTAATATGCTTCAAGCATAAATATTAGTTGTGGGTTAGTGTTATACTACTATATAATAATATAAAACAACAAAGGTAAACCGGAATATCCACATTGATATAATGTGTGGAATATCCATATATTAAAGAAGCGAATGAAAATATAAGGAATGATATTAAAACTAAAAAAACTAATGCAGTATTTTTTGAAAATATATGAAAACTAATATATATGAGAATGTGTAATTGTTAATTACATATCAAAATATAAAAGCATAATTATGTAAAATTATGTGATGAATGTTAATAAATGAAACAAAATATTTTTATAATGTTCATATGGTTTTGAATGTAAAAAATATTATTGAATAAACAAAAATGACGAATATGAGGCAATAGCCGATTTTCGCTCAATTATTGAAAGCAAAAATAATAATAATAAAAATATATAACATTATTCTGGTTGATCCTGCCAGTAGTTATATGCTTGTCTCAAAGATTAAGCCATGCATGCCTAAGTACACACGAATTAAAAGTGAAACCGCAAAAGGCTCATTATATCAGTTATGGTTCCTTAGATCGTTAACAGTTACTTGGATAACTGTGGTAATTCTAGAGCTAATACATGCATTATAAACACGGACCTTTGGGACGTGTGCTTTTATTAGGCTAAAACCAAGCGATCGAAAGATCGTTATTATGGTTGAACTCTAGATAACTTGCAGATCGCATGGTCTTGTACCGGCGACAGATCTTTCAAATGTCTGCCCTATCAACTTTTGATGGTAGTATCTAGGACTACCATGGTTGCAACGGGTAACGGGGAATCAGGGTTTGATTCCGGAGAGGGAGCCTGAGAAACGGCTACCACATCTAAGGAAGGCAGCAGGCGCGTAAATTACCCACTCCCAGCTCGGGGAGGTAGTGACGAAAAATAACAATACAGGACTCATATTAGAGGCCCTGTAATTGGAATGAGTACACTTTAAATCCTTTAACAAGGACCTATTGGAGGGTAAGTCTGGTGCCAGCAGCCGCGGTAACTCCAGCTCCAATAGCGTATATTAAAGTTGTTGCGGTTAAAACGTTCGTAGTTGAACTTGTGCTTCATACGGGTAGAACAACTATAATTGTAGTTTATACTGTACCTTATGTATGTAAGCGTATTACCGGTGGAGTTCTTATGTGTGTTAAATACTTGTATTTTCCGCATGTTCCTCCTATTTAAACCTGCTTCAGTGCTCTTCACCGAGTGTTGTTGTGGGCCGGTACAATTACTTTGAACAAATTAGATTGCTTAAAGCAGGCTCCAAATGCCTGAATATTTTGTGCATGGAATAATGAAATAAGACCTCTGTTCTACTTTCATTGGTTTTTAGATCAAGAGGTAATGATTAATAGAAGCAGTTTGGGGGCATTAGTATTACGACGCGAGAGGTGAAATTCTTGGACCGTCGTAAGACTAACTTAAGCGAAAGCATTTGCCAAAGATGTTTTCATTAATCAAGAACGAAAGTTAGAGGTTCGAAGGCGATCAGATACCGCCCTAGTTCTAACCATAAACGATGCCAGCAAAAGAGTAGATAGCATTGAAAGTTTGACATACATGGTCATTAAGAAAGATAAGAAATAGGGAAGGAAAAAGAATGGAGCCTTGTGGTACCCCTGAATTAATCTTGAACTCGTTTGATGAGATCCCATCTATAACAAGTCGTATAGTGCGATCCCTGAGAAAACTCGATATAAATCGAGAGAAATCATTACCGACACCAAAAGCAACAAGTTTTGATAAAAGTGCAGTATGCCACACTCTATCAAACGCCTTAGAGATATCCAAAGCCACCACCTTACTCTCGCCGAAATGATGTATAGATTGACACCATTTTTCCGAAAGGAATGCCAGTAAGTCACCCGTAGAGCGTCCTCTACGAAAGCCATACTGGCGGTCGCTGAGTAAACTGTTGGACTCCAAATACCTCACAAGATGGAAATTAACCATACTTTCCATCACTTTGGAAAGTGCAGAACATATTGCGATTGGGCGGTAATTTTCAGGGTTATTAGCCTCTCCCTTTTTAAAGATTGGCGTTACATTGGCAACCTTCCAACACGATGGGAACTCGCCAGCATGGTACAAATTGCTGAAGAGGGTTGCCAACGGACGTGCTAGCGTCGAAGAGCACTGCTTCAAGACCAGTGCTGGAATACCATCCGGTCCAGGAGACTTATTTATGTTGAGATCAGCTAAAACCTTTTCAACTGCACGCGCTCGAAATAATATCTTTGGCATAGTTACAGGTACTCTATCAAGAACGGGCAGTGATTGATTGCTTTCCGGCAAGTGAGAATTACTTGCAAATAATTCAGCCAGAGCGTTAGCTTTATCAGCCGGGTCAGTGAATATTTGGTCACCCTTCAAAAGAGTTGGAATTGAGGAACTAGCATTATCCTTTACTCTTTTAACGAATGACCAAAAGCTCTTGCCATCCCTAGGGGCAGCAAGGACTTTAGCACGAAGGCGCTGCTCGTGTAAAGCTTTTTTACGTCTTATTACTCCGGCACACAAAGATCTCGCCTTTTTTCGCAGCAAATCAGCATCTGCGTTTTTATTACTACGCCAAATACTGAAAGCTTCCTCTCTGGATCTGACTGCGTCTTTGCAAGCCTGATTAAACCAAGACTTCTTTGTGGGCTTAATCGGAATTCGCTTTGATGGAATAAAAGTTTTCATTCCCAGCAAAATGGTGTTTACTATCATTTCTGCCATGACATTGACATTATTGTCCAGAAACATAGTTTCCAATTAAAATGCCGAAAAAAGTCGTTGAGCTCAGCCCAACGGGCCTCTTGGTAGATATATTTTAAAGGTTTCGTAGCTGTTCGTGTCTTGTCAGGGTGTGAAGTGAGAAAAAGGTCGAGAGTATTGTTTTGGTGCCCTTGAACACACGAAATGTGTGTTGGTTCATTCACTAATTGCGCCAGGTGTTTGTGCTCGGCTAATAACTCAACATATTGGCCTTCCAGAGTTGTATGATTCGAATGGCGAAGCCAAGATGAGTTGTGAACATTGAAATCACCAGCAACAACAATTTCACTGTTCGGACAACTCTCTAGGATCTTCGATATGGAATCGGAAAGGGCATTGAAGCCTGATATAGTAATGTCCCTTCCCGCGTTCGGACTTCTGTACAGACACCAGAAATGCAAACAATGTGACCTGATTCTGAATTTAACCCAGAGGCAGCTAAATTCAGGATCATCCGTGCTTAATGATTGCTGGCACTGGTACAGAACTTCATCGCGTATGTACAATGCAAGGCCCCGGTGGAAACTAAAAAGCGATAGGAGGTGATACCCAGGTAAATGAAAATCCTGTGGATCAGCATCCTCAGACACCTGAGTCTCACATAAGGCTAGAACGTCCGGCCGATGGAGACAAATGTGACAAAAGTGCGCATATGTTACAGAAGTCGATTTTAAATTTTCCCGTCATAGGATGAAAGAAAAGCCAAACCGAACCGCCTATTTCATATTATTATTTGCACCAATGCAATTAATTACTGCTGCTTTGACTGCCTAGCGTCCAGTGTTATACCTTCGTCACCAGACAGCCCAACAGCAATTAACGCACCGGTAACAATAGCATAAAATTAAAGATTTTATTTATTTATTTATTTATTTTTTAGGTAGGAACTGTGGGAGAGGATGGCAATTACATTGCGGATAAAAGGATCATAAAAGCCCTAATCCGGTCACGCGTGACTGAGATCGACCCACTGTGCCAACACAGATATATGTGCCAGCACTGTTCTCTCACTGATAATTTTTTAATTTGTTTATTGTTGTTGTTGTATTTTAATTTGTTATTTTCAAAATGCTTGTTTTGTTTGAAAGGGTTTGACAAAAAATGGTCCCAAAATTTTTGGGTCGAAAATCGGAGGGGAAATTTGCTCCCCCAATCCATAACTCTGTCATTTGTCAACCGATTTTCAAAATTCTTTTTTGTTTGAAAGGGTTTGCTAGCAGTTTGGCCCAATAATTCTTTTCGAAAATAGGAGCGGAAATTTTGCTTCCCCCTCCGCCCCCCCAATCCATAAATATGTCATGTGTGAACCGATTTTCAAAATTCTTGTGTTGTTTGCAAGGGTTCGCTAGTAGTTTGGCCCCACAATTATTTTCGAAAATGGGAGGGGGAAACTTACTCCCCGCATGCATAATTTTGTCATTTGTGAACCTATTTTCAAAATTGTTTTTACGTTTGAAAGGGTTTGACTACAGTTTTGTTCCAAAAAATTTTTTTAAATCAGTTGGGCAATTTGCTGCAAAGCCCCTTGCAGGTTGGTACCATAATTTTTCTCCAAAATCTGTGCGGGATTCCCCTTCCCCCCGAAATATTGATTATCGCATAGCTCCTCCATTTATGGGCCGACTTTCAAAATTCTTTTTTGGTTTGGAACGGTTTGCTTATAGTGTGGCCGCATAATTTTTCTACGAAAATCGGTTGGGCAAGTCTTCCACGCCTCCATCCAAAATATTTATTAGAGCACAATTCCTCCATTTGTATACCGATTTTCAAAAGTATTATTATTAGCTTTTATACATATATTATATTGACTTCATATTTACATTATTCAAGCTTAATTACTTACCTCTGAATACAGAGAAAAAAGCAGTAACCAAATTAAGAAAAAATGGTAAATTTTTACTGGTACTGACACAAATTTCACTAAGCAGTAAAATTTACTGGTTACTGAAACTTTTATCAGTATCCAGTAAATTTTTACTGGTTACTGACATTTTTTATCAGTATCCAGTAAATTTTTTCTGGTTACTGAAATTTCTATAGTATCCAGTAAATTTTTACTGGTTACTGAAATATTTTTCAGTAATCAGTAAAAATGTATTTTTACTGCAATTTTACTTTTATGTATGCTCTTAGAGCTGTATTTCATTTTTTATAAATTTTTATTTTGTATTGCTCAAACATTACGATATCTCTGAAACTGCGCAGAAACAATGTTTGCACTTTCTATAGATAATTTTGTTGTAGAATATTGAATTTTTTATATTATAGAATAGGGCAAACCCTTCTCAAGTTATGCTAACATATGTCGTGCAAGTGCTTTCATTTTTGACATAGCGGTATATCGCGAAAATTAGAGCTGATACAAAATTCTAATAATATATTTAAAATCAGCATAACATGTGTAGTCGGTAACGCCTAAAATTTTTCCGGAACGCGATGTACTACTGTAAACATGTGTAATTGATGATAGCAGGAAATGTTTCGGAAATCAAAAATTATGTTGGAAAACTAAAAAATTAATTAAAATTATTTTTTTAGTGAAATGTTTTTATAAAAGAAATTTTTTTAGTAACATTTATTGAGAAACATTTTGAAAAATTAGGGAATTGGTCACTATTGTGAGGTACGTCGCAAACACAGGCATTTGATCAATCTAGCTGATCAATATTATTTACCGCTTAAAATCGATCGAACAAAATGAAGGTCGTTGATATATGATTAAATTTAATTTTTAACTAGAGCGTACTTTATTATATATGGGTAAGTGCATGTCAAATCGACCAGCAGTTGGACCCGACCTCCCAGCAAAAATTAATTTGATATAAGTAAGTAGTAAGATAAACTAGAAAGGCTTCGGAGATGGATAAAAGCACACAGTGCAGTGCATCCATTCTACCTCACGAGGATGCAATAACGTAAGCTAGTGAAGAAATTTATTGCAAACAGCGTGACCGTTTTGCGACTAAAGTGGCAATTCGCCACATTTTCAATTGCCTTTTCACTTTTAGTACCCCTTTTTTAAAATGACTAAATCTGCTACAACTTTATATATTACGTCCCTTTTCGCCCCTTTTTTAAGAAGTAATGCTTTTTGTTTTAATATGAGCTTTTATATAAAAAATCCTAATATATTAAATTTATTATTTGAAATATTCTTCCAATTTTTAGCCATAAGGTGAAACATTTTCTGCCATCCAATTCAAGCGTTTTAAACTCTTTAATGGCCACTAATGCAGTCAAATTAAAGAAAAATATCTAATCTTAATGTATTTAATATTTTAAACTTATTAAAAATCAAAAATTTGGTAATAATTCATTAAAATTAGAAAAAGTTAATTTTTTCATGAATTTTTCAAACATTTATTTTGTACACAAAAGATCTAAACAGCTGTTTGGCTTTTTGAGGGTGCTGTTGGCTGAGTAGTTAGCGCGTTTGACTACAAACCCTGAGGTCTTGAGTTCGAGACTAGTTTCAGGTAAGCCAACAACATCATGCATTTTTCATATGTGCATTGGTGTGTTGTGTTGGTTGTTGTTGGACTGTTAAAGTGATGAAGGCATAGCACTGATCACTTTGGCAGTACCGGCAGCGAGTAATACTAACATATCCTAATGCACTTCACAGCACCCTCCTTCGTCGGTATTGTAGCAAAACCGTCGGCGAAGTAAAAGAACTAATAAAATGGCTACACAGCTTACACAACTCAATGCCTCTACTTGACATCAGTGGGGCTTGCAACACTGCTCTACAAAAAAAAAACCCGCAATAGCAGGGTTGTAAATGAATTAAGCTTTCTATCTCTCCCACTTCACCACCTGTTCTCTCTACACTATCCCTTTCCCAAAAGAAGGTAACACATTAATTAATTAACTGGTAGGCATTAATTGCCTGATTGTGTTACTTATCTTTAAAAAAAAAATTTCTGCTAGTAAAAATTTTACTAGCAAAAACTTGCAAACAAATTTTCTCTCAACTTTTTATGCTATTTTTTCAATCTCTCGTTGCTAGTTTTTCGAGTACGTGAACACTTTCCAGTAACAACTACATACACACAGAAATTTCCAAAATTGTCGAAAACCAGGTTAACTTAACATTTTTCGGTAGTGATTTTGCTTCATAGGTGTTTCATGTTAAATCAACATGATTTACAATAATCTTGAAATAAAATTTTTCCTTTTGAATTAACTATATTTCATGTTGATTTAATATTCCAGTACAGTTAAATCAAAATGAAGTTGATACTTAAATAATACGAAAAATCATATTGAATCAAAGTAATTTCGAGTTGAAACAACGTGAATTTGATATTGAAACAACACGAAGAATCATGTTGAATCAAAATTATTTCATGTTGAAACAACGTGAATTTGATATTGGAACAACACGAAGAATCATGTTGAATTAAAGTTAAATCAAGCTGAAACAACATGACTTTAATGTAGCTATTTTATTAATTATTTTACTTACGTGATGTAATAGCAATCAGAATACTCGTGCCACCTGCATGATAGTCCATGCGCTAACCACTGCAGCCACAACAGCTTCAAACTTTTCTTTACTTATACACTAACAGCCAAATTTATAAAAAATTGTTATTTTATGTTTAAGACTCACAATTGTTATTGAACAGTTTCACGCTAAAAACTGTTTAATATAAAATTGCATTCATAAACACTACAATAGACATTGTGTGTTTTAAGGAAATTTAGATTTCGATACTGGCAACACCACCATGTTTTGTAGTTAGTGTTGCAATAAAAAGAATATGATTTCATCCGGATATTGAAATAAACGAATAGCTTTTTATTGTTTTTATTATCAAAAAATCTTAACTTACACGAAGTTAAGATTTTTTGAACTCTCTTTATAATATATTTCTCAACTTATTTAACACAAGTTTTGTATGAAGTAAAAGCAAAAAAGAGAAATGATTACAAAAGAGTTCACACGAATCTTTTAATGATGTATGAAAAAGGTACTCGAATAACGTCGGGACAAATTGTAATTATAGTGTTTAATTACTTGGGAATACAGGCCTTATTAGCTTAATATACATATGTATATATAAAAAATCAAGAGCCTATTTTCATTTGTGTTGATTGTTTCTACATCACTAACATTTCTTTTTGCTTTTATGTATTTTGATGGTGTTTTTTTTGCTAATTTTTTTGCGAATTTTGTTTAACTTAAATAATTAAGTGACATATTCTATAAAATTAAAAAAACATACGTAAACGCTTATAGCCAAGACTTCAAGCTTTAATTTAAAGCATATCATGTATTCCTGTGTGCTAAATTTGCAAAGATATTTGAAGTTGAAATTGATATATCGATGATATGAATTTATTGAAGGTTTATAGTAGGTGCATACCATCTTTAAACCTATTTTAAAATTTTCATGTAATATACATTTTTGAATGCAATTTTATGAAATTTTGCTTAAAAGTAGTCTGTTGCCCTGTTTTAAATATTTATGAATATGGCTGTAAAATGCATTTCATTTTAAATCAACATGATTTAAATGATTATTTAACATAAAATTTATTTGAAATTAAAGTTATGGTCATGTCGATTGAAAATGAAACTTAACGTTTATAACAAAATGGTTTTAACGGTTATTTAAGGTTAGATTAATAATTTTCCGTTTAAAATTAATATGAAACAATGGTAATTCTTTTTTTGTCGTATACATAGACGACACATGTAAGAATAAACAACAACAAGTCACACAACTAAGCAGAACAGTGAATTGTAGCAATGATCAAAGCAAGTAAACACTAACACTCAAACGACAATTTATTTCTTGTAAATTTAATATGATTTGCAATCAAAATTTTGGCATGTGGATTTTACATTCCTTTTTTTTCTGTGTGTAGTAACAATTAGTAGCAACTTTCAGTTATTGAACAGACCTATTGTTTAAGTTCTCTTTTAAAGTTACATACTACGTAGTTCATCGTCTGTTTAAACAAAAGCGAAATGTAAACCGTTTGAACTTACATGGAAATTTCATAAAATTTTTTTTTTGAATAAACACAACCCGCGAAGCGATTGTTTACTTAATTTTTAATGAAATCGACATTTGTCGAGCGATTTTAATGATTTATGGCTTATTTTATTCCAAATACACCCAGCTTTCGTATTACTGATAAAAATGTAAAATTTTAGCCCTCTTTATTTTATTATGATGTTTTGAAAACGAAAAAAAAAAATCTGTAATTGCATGAAAAAACAAGTTTTTTGAAGTTAATTTCTGAATAACTCCGAAACAATTGCAAATTTAAAAAAACTTGTGTATAGTTGACTTAAAAATAATTTTGTTCCGCATCAAAATCGTGTTAATCGTTCTCGAGTTATGATGAAATAGATTGGCGTGACTGCCCTATTTTTAAATAAGAAGCAAAAAAGTCAAAACACAAATATACCATAACTGATTTATTGTTTAACCGATTTTAATTGTTCAATTCACAAGCTCGTATTAACGTCCTATGTGTTGTTTAATCGTCTAATTATATAATATTGTATTTTTGTTGTTAGCAATTTTCATACAAAAGTGCGTTATAATTATACGATTGATTTTTATATGTTTTCCAAATAGTTGTATTGTCTGGGAATATTTCATTTGCTAGATTAATTTGTAAACAAATATAAGGTATAGAATGTGCAGCAGCTATAACAGCTTGTAGAAGAGTTGTTCAAAAAACTTCGCAAAATTATGATTATTTGCAAAATGAAAGGAAAATAAATGCAAACATCAATATCAAGGCTTGAAATAGATTAAAAGTGACTCGAGCTCTAAAAATTTCAAAAACTTGGAGTAAATCAAGCCTTTCGCGAAAATACCGAAAATGCGCGAAAAATTGCAATATTGAAAACTTGCCCCAAAATTGTAAGGAAAGTCAAACACTCGGTAAGAACGCGAAAATTTGCAAAAAACTTGCTAAAATTTAAAAATTACAAAGCGTAATATTGATAAAAAAACACCCTAAAAATGTAAGAAAGCCAAAAAATTTGGAAAATTACGCCTGTCGCGAAAAAAGTGAAAATTTGCGAAAAATTGCAAAATTTTAATCAAGCAATAATTTTGATTAAAAATCGCTAAAACTGTCAGGAATGCAAAAAATTTGGTAAAATTCGCATAAATAGCGAAAATTCGCAAAAAACTCGCTATTAGCAAATGATAACAAAGTCTAATATTGCTTAAAAATCGGCAAAACTGTAAGGAAGCTGGAAATTTGCAAAAAGTAGCTTTTACCGCGAACTCTGCAAAAATTCACGAGCATTTGCAAAATCTGAAACAAGCTCTAAAATTGATTAGAAATCGCCAACGAGAAAATTCGGAAAAATCGTAAATTAGCGAAAAATTTCTAAATGTATTAAAGAAATCACTAAATCTGTAAATAGCAACAAAATTCGTTCTTTGGCATAAATTATTTACTGAAAATTACATTTTAACATTTAAAATACGACAAAATAACGATACAAAAAATTTTTCTGTTCACATGCACATAAGAAAGTGTCGTCTTTTTTTAAACGATAAGACATACCACTGAGCTTGTGAATTGAACAAATGTAATTACACAATTTGGAAAGCTATTTTAATGTTGCTTTTCACAAAAGTTAACTCGTAGAGTGGTTTTAGTATCTCATAAGCAACTTAGAGCCGGCGAAAAGTAAAGTTTTGTTAAAAAAAATTTTTTTACACTTAAGCCACCATAACTTAGCCATTTACTAACTGACTTATTTGAAAGATAAGAATCATATCTTTCAAATTTGAAAAAGATCGTAGAAATCCGTTTTGAAACAAAGAAGTAATGACTGTTTAAAGTTCAAATTTTAGGAAAACCGTTTTTCACAACATTTACCGCTGTAAAATCACTTTACGAAGTGACCTAGAAAAACTACAGGTATTTTCTTTCTCTGTAAGCTCCAACCAAATAGAATTGGTGCAAGGGAGCCCCTGAATATTTTTTCTCAACATTTGTATGATAGCGTAATTAAATACCGTGTGTGATTGTGCGTGATTTTAAAATATTGTTTTCAAATGTCCTCTTTTTAACTAATCACTCTTATTCTACTTGACGTCAATACTAATTTTGTATTTCTTAACAGTCTTATGACGACGGACTTTGTGTATACATTAAAATAAAATCTTTTTTCTTTCCGATTCGGATTCCAGTGGCGAAGGGAATAAAAAACTTATAGTGGAAACAAGACTTTTCAGGCAGAAGTCATGCATTTTGAACTTAATTTTTATTTCTTCCATATTTATTTATATTTTGCAGATTTTTTACCACATATTTACTTTGACTAATTTTTATTTTAGTATTTGACTAATTTTTATTTTAGTATTTAGTATGTGTTTTCTTAATTCTTGTTTGCACACAACACACCACAGTACCAAAAACACCGACAGCAAAATTAAAGGCAACATCAACGTAAATTTTTCTTACAGAATACCGAACATATGTTGTCAGTCATCGATAAAAAAAATGGCAATACTATCAACGGAAATACGGATTTACAACAGACGATTAAAAACGGCGTTGTCTTGTGTTGACTACGTCAAATATAATAAGGGTGAATGTTTCTCCCTACATTAAAATTATATTATTCTTGTCACTTTCAAGGAACATTCGAAATTATATTTTTAATTCTTTTCAGCGGATGTAGGTCGTAGCGCTGTTAGAAAAACCTCCAAGATTTTTTTCATAAATACGCTTTATTTCCGGTTGCTTAGAAAAATTAGATGTTTTGTTTATTGAGGTATTTTATCAGATTGTGCAATATAATAAGGCAAAAAATTCCCGGGAATTCCCGCACTAATTTCCCGGGAAATCGGGATTGAAAATTTCAGTAGAGGAATTCCCGCTACTGAAAAACTCTAACTGCAACATAAACTCCTTAGTTATTCACTAAAAATTTAAATTAAATTAAAAAAATATCGATAACACTCAATACATTTTCTGGATACAAACTATGATTGATTGCTGAAACGTTTTGCAACATAATACTATTTAACAAACTTCACAAAACTTTTAGGTATTTAGAAGTACAAATCTACGCTGTTATTTTAGTGTATGTTGCTAATTTTAACAATTAAGCTGAGTCATGAAGCTTAGAAAAAAAGCTTAACGCTCAATATACAAAACTGCGGACTACAACAATTAAGGAATAATATAAACACAAAAAATTTCAATGTAAAATCGTCGGAAAACAGATTAATTTAAAATTTTTCGGTAGTGATTTTGCTTTATAGGCGTTTGAAGCTAATTCGAAATGATTTACACTAATCTTGAAGGAATTAACTACATTTCATGTTGATTTAATATTGCAGTACAGTTAAATCAAAATGAAGTTGATACTGAAATAATACGAAAAATTATGTTGAATAAAAGTTATTTCAAGTTGAAACAAGGTGAATTTGATATTGAAACAACACTAAGAATCATGTTGAATTATAGTTATATCAAGCTGAAACAACATGACCTTAATATAGCTATTTTATTTAAAGTTAACAGACTATTTAATAAATTTTGATTAAAAAAAATCATGAGAATCTAACTAAGAAAATTGACTCGGGTCAAGACATTGTGTTGGATTATTATAACGATATACAGCATATAGTACCAAACGCTAAGGACCGGATGTAAAATAATGTCAAGTTGGTACGTTTTACCATCTTGGAAGCCTCTTCGGCAATAGTTAAGAAAATATGGCTCTACAAATGAAAGATTTTTTTAATAAGTTGAAAAGTATGTGTTTTAGTTGCACTATGGGGTATTTCGCATAAAATTACTAATCAACCTAAAGACGTAGGGGAGCAAAATTCAATAAATAAAGCATTTAAATAAAATGTTTGCTTTTGCTTTCCAGATTTTGCTTTTTTCCAAATGTGCAATCATTTATTTATTTAATACACTTTCTTAGCCAAGAGAAAGTGGTTTTCTTTTCTGTGAATTACTAAAATTTCTCTAAGAGAGTTCTAAAAAACATATGAAACATTGTCAGATGACATTTACAGAGGCAATGTCATATGAAAATTTTTCAATTAGAGCGTGTTCTATTTTCATCTGACAAAGCATATTACATCAGATGTTTTGAATTAACGAAAGCTTGGTTTGGATGTAAAAACATTAAAAAGCATAGAGCGCTTTATATATTTATGAAAATTGTGCAAAAACTCTGTTGTTGTGAACACTGAGAGGTTATGTCAGATGTAATTGCGCATGTACGTGTGAAAGCAAAAATTATAAACCCTCTGTAAATTGACAATTTTGACAAACATTCGAAGTTACATATGTCTCACACACCTGACAAGCCATATGTAAAATACATGTCGTCTAAAGTCAGCATAAGGTCTAACGCTTTATTCTGGTATATATTTTGTCGAGTTTTATATCATATTCATTCTATAAGAGATTGAATTATTTCAATGAAGAAAGTGTTTGTTTGATTTTTTACTAAGGCAAGGCGAATTAATATTAAAACAGGACATGCTTACCCTCTTGCTGTTTGAAAAAGTACTAGTAGACCTTGGCACTGTTATATTTATTGGAAGGATAATTTTATGCCATAAATGTTTAAATATGATTTCGGGCATGTGGCCGCCGCGGCTGGCTCGAATAAAGCCAATTATACAGGTCCAATTTTCAACCACTTTTTCGAGCATATGGGGCCGTATGTTGGCAATAACGCCACGAATGTTGGCTTCCAAGTCCCCTAACGTTTCTGGTTTGTTGGCGTAGACGAGCGACTTCACATATCCCCAAAGAAAATAATCCAATGGTGTCAAATCACACGATCTTGGTGGCCAATTGACAGGTCCATTCCGCGAAATTATGCGCTCATCGAATGTTTCCTTCAATAAATCGATTGTGACGTGCGCTGTGTGGCATGTAGCGCCGTCTTGTTGGAACCACAACTCATCCACATTCATGCCATCCAATTCGGGAACAAAATAGTCGGTTATCATGGCTCTATACCGGTCTCCATTAACGGTAACTGACTCTCCAGCATTATTTCGGAAGAAGTATGGCCCAATGACTCCACCAGCCCATAGAGCACACCAAACAGTCAGTTTTTGTGGATGTAATGGCGTCTCAAGGGTCTCAAGTGGATTCTCTTCACTCCAAATGCGGCAATTTTGCTTGTTGACGTAGCCATTCAACCAAAAATGAGCCTCATCACTGAACAAAATTTTGCGATGAAATTCAGCATCGAGATCAATCTCATGTTCGGCCCATACACCAAAATCACGACGCATTGCATGGTCTCGCGGCTTTAATTCTTGCACAAGCTGGATCTTGTAAGGTCGCAAGCCAATATCTTTGCGCAAAATCTTCCATAAAGTTGATGGACAAAGCTCCAATTGCTGTGCACGGTGGCGAATCGATTCATTCGGGTCCTCTTCAACACTTTGCTCTACAGCGGCAATTGTTTCTTCGGTGCGCACTGTTCGACGTCTCTGCGGATGCGTATTATCACATAGAGTAAACGTAGTGCGAAAACGATCCATGGTTAACCGAATTAATTGCTCTGATGGACGATTATGTCGACCATAAAATGGACGGAGCTTGCGGTAAACTTCGCGAACTGAACCATTATTTTCGAAATAAATTTGCACGATTTGCAAGCGTTTTTCTTTTGTCAACCTGTTCATGATGAAATGGCAAACCAAACTAAATATTAATCACTTGACAGCTGACAAAATGGCCGCCAGTTAAAAAAGTGATGCCAACTTAAAGTTCTATACCTCAATAAAAAACACCCAATATTAAAAAAATGGGTAAAACTATCGCTTCAGAAATTGGAATTAAAATAACAAAATTTAGATTACAAAATTAACATTGAAAAACTACAAAATCAGGAAAACTTATTTTTAAGCAAAAAACTGCTAAGCTGCTCAATGCCTAGAAAAACTGCAAAATGCAGGGAAAACTGCACATTTAGCAACGCTGCCTGTGATAAAGAATTCCGCTTTATTGATAAAATTATTTCAAAAGAAAAAATATATAAATTAAAAAAAAATGTTGACATGGCTGGGATCCGAACCCGAGCTTCTCGGACGTAAAGAATGCTTTCTACAGCTGAGCCATATCCCAGTTATTTTTTTTAATGAGATAAAACTTGATTTATGTTCTTATGTATGAAAACTAGGGTTTTTTATTTCCGGACTTTTTTGTTTCCCGGGAGAGCGGGAAATAAAAAAGAAATTCCTGGGATCCCGGGAATTGAAGAACTTACTAAAATATTTAACAAAAATTTAAATTCCGGTATCCATTGATTTTTATATAAGCAAAATTAGTCATTCAATCATTCCTTATTTTAAACTGAGCTTTATTTTAAAAGTATTTCACAAACAAACAGTGTCTAAAGAAATGTGATAAAAAGCACTAAACTTAACAAAAGATTCAAAGTACATTAGATTCAAAGTACATTAGGTAAAAAGAACGATGTTTTTATCGAAATTTTAAGGAATCTTCGTATTTAAAAACTATTTTTAGACCGAGCAACAATAGAGAATAGAAATCATTAGTAAAATCACTGATAGACTGAAATCAAAGTTCTTTTATTTCTGATCGTTTATCAATGATTTTAACACATGGTTGTCAGAGGGCGAAAGTGATCGAAAGAGCGATTAAAAGGTTGTCTAGGATAAATGTTGCGGACAAAGAGCAGTCTTTAAACAGTAAACTCAGTCCCTTACTCCTTGGTATGCAATGAAAATTCTCTGCCCTTAGAAAATTTGTACTTCTATATTCTTTGTTGCAAATGTCCCTTTAAAACAGTCAATGTATTAATTGCTTCATCTCACAATCGGTTTCTTATTTAAGTAATACAATTTCAGTTCTTGAGAAAAGCCTTAGCCCTCGACAGAAGTTGCCCGGATAGTTAAGAGGTCGTTGTATAAATAAAGTTTCCTCGAAATTCTTCTATTTCAAAACATCACTGTCATCTGAAGTAATATGTATTTTCTTATTTTCTTCGTCACTAAATGCATCAAAAAGACGTGCATAAAGATCATCTGCATATCTAATTACCGTGCATTTTATTGCATATTGAAAAACATTACAGTTGCTTTTACTAAAAAAATTTTATTGGGTAAAGGTTCCCTGACAATTTGCATTAGCTCCAATGAAATGCGTATAGGAACTAGCTAATACAACCCCATAATAAATTTCAATGTATTTTAATACAACTTTAATATTTTACTTAAAAAGTAAAATATTAATTTGGGAAAAAGCACGTTACAAAATTTAAAAAAAATGTTCTTTTAAATAATTAATTAAAGAGACAACTTCTTTTTCTTCGTTATTCAATCCCAACTAATTCAATATGCACTTTGAGCCTTCGTTGGTTTCTTTCCCCTTACATAGATATTATTTCATGATGAACGACAATAATTTAAAGAAAAAGAAGAATTTTTGGGTGCAAAATTAGTACTTTTTTATGTATATAAATTGATTTTTAATCCCGGGAATTCCGGGATAAATTTCCCGGGGAAAGCGGGAAACGAAAATAGGCGTTTCCCGTCCCGGGAATCCCCGGAAAAAAACCCTATTGAAAACAAAGAAATAACCGGCATGGGAAAGAAATATTGTAAATTCATGTCATGTTTATTTAAAAACAAATGTAACGTTTATAATAAAGTTGTTTTAGCAGCGAAAAATTTAAAATCAAAGAGATTTAAGATTATATTAATTATTTTTCATTTAAAATGAATATGAAACAATGCTAATTTTAAGCCAGCAACAGTAAATTTTCACTGGTAGTTCATTTTCTGTCGTCGACATAGCCGACACATGTAAAAATAAACAACCACAAGTCACACAACTAAGCACAACAATAAACTGTAGCAATGAACAAAGCAAATAAACACTAACGCTTATAACGCTTATTTCTTATAAATTTAATAGAGTCCAGCCGAATATTCGGTTTCGGTTTCGGATTCGGCCAAAATTGTGGTTTCGGCAGATATTCGGCTTAGGCCAACTTTTTGGCCAAATAACGAAACCGAAACTTTTTATTCTCTATAAATAAGGAAGTTGTTCGAAATAGTATTTTCCAAATTTAAAATATGTCACCGCCATGAATCTGTTTTTTCCCGTCCAATATCTTTTCAAATTGAATGAAAATTTTACTTAGTTTTATAAAGCGCAACCAAAAGATAAACATAGTAACATAAAGTATTTAACTGTTTGTTGCCAAAACAAATAGCATAAACTAGGGAATGGTAAACCAATTTCAATTCCAATCGAAAATCGATTTTGTGTTATAATAAATCGATTTTTCGCAATCGAATTTACTTCTGCAATTTTGCACTGAAATTGATTATTTGTTTTTAAAAATGGATTTTTTAAAATAATTTCAAAATCTGAGAAAAGCTCATTTTCAATCTTCACGATAAATTCAATACCGTCGAGAAAAATTCTTTATTGCGTACATCATCGATGAAACGCGGGCGTAAACAAAAAAACTTCACTTTAGTAGAAATGAACGAAATGGTATAAATTTAGTGCAAAAAATAGCTAAATATTCCACTATCGGCCATGTTCTGAAAAACATTTCGTTTTGAAACCGCAAAATTTCAGGAAAAAATTCAACTAAAACGGTCATTTATGGCAACTTTTTAATTTATTTTTATGTTTTAAATGTTTCAGATATTTTATTGGAACTTAACTTTGAATGCACTAAATTGTCCGATTAAAAGAACACTGTTTTTCATTTTTGTGATTTTGCGATTTCAAAACGAAATGGTTTTTAGTTATTCCGACTCAACTTTTTGATTGGTGCTCTTGTAACGTCATCAATAGAGTGATAAAACACTCCTCAATGTATATGTACCGAGCCCAATATTCCAGTTCTATTCATCATGTAAGCTAATTTCATGCCAAGTTTTTATTAGTCATATGCTCGTAAATGTTTAAGTTTTATATTTGCTTGATGGAATGAAATATATTCAATTTTTACTATTATTTTGACTGACACTATATGTATGTAGAAATACTCTCATGCCTTTTTTCACAGTGTACAGTTAAAAGTTAACGTATACTTTAACGGTGAGTCTTGTATGCCGAATTTGCCGTTAAAGACCACGTTAACCTTTACTCACGTTGTGAAAAGGGACGTTAATAAAATAATTGACTTCAGTTCTATTAAGTTTTTAAAATGTCAATATCAGTTAATGCTAAGAAATTTCGGCAAGTTTTGGATTCGGCCGAATATTCGGCCTTTTTGCCGAATATTAGTTTCGGTTCGGGTTCGGCCTCAAAAAACTGGTTTTGGTCGGACTCTAAAATTTAATATGATTTCCAATCACAATTGCATAATGTTGATTTTACATTCCTTTTTTTTCTGTGTGTATATCATTTCTATTATTTTTCAAAAATCTGATGATTTGATCGGACACGCCATTTTGTAATGGACAGTCTCACACAAAAATTATGTACATTTATTTATAATCCATTAAATCATGCTAAAGCTGTTTTCATTTTAAAATTTATGCGTTAATTTTATGAAATTTTTTACTATACTTTCAACAGACACGAAAAAAACATTTGAAATGAGAAGCAGCCGCATTTATTTTAAAGTCGATTTAATATTAAAAAAAAGGTTTTATTAATTTATTCAATATTGGCATTCATGATTTAAGCCTAATAACACTAATAGTAAGTATATTTTAATTTTTTTGTGAATTACTAAAACTTTTCTTAAGTTACATAATAAAAAGTTACGTATGCATGTTATTTCGTATGGCCAAAAACTGGTTTTGATATGAACACTAAAATATTCTTAAAACTTTAAACGTTCAAGTTTGTGTTTTCTGCGATATAAAAAAGATAACAAGTATCGTGAAAGCTTAAGTGTTTGTCGTGTGTAAGCGTGCGTGATGAATTCAATTTTGATCGTGAGCCTGCGTGATCGTGAGAGTCTTAAAATTTGTTGCGCGTGAACGTTCGTGAAAAAAATATTATTTTCGTGATGGTGCATGATCGTGACCGAAAACTCAGTCACGCGCACATTTCTAGCAAATACATATATGGTGCTTTCCACCCCTGTGCACACAGACAAATAAAGGAATGTAAAATTAACATGATGCAATTGCGATTTGAAATCATATTAAATTTACAAGAAATAATTTGCCGTTTAAGTGTTTTAGTGTTTATTTGCTTTGTTCATTGCTACAGTTCACTGTTGTACTTAGTTCTGTTTTGTTGTTTATTTTTACATGAATCGGATATGTAGACGACAAAAAACGAATTCACAGCGAAAATTTACTGCTGCTGGCTTAAAATCACCATTGTTTCATATTAATTTTAAATGAAAAATTATTTTTCGTATTATTATTTCATTATCAGCTTCATTTTGATTTGAATTTACTGCAATATTAAATCAACATAAAATATAGTTAAAACGAATAGATAAATCTTCCTTCAAGATTATTGTAAATCATGTTGAATTAACATGAAACGCATATGAAGCAAAATCACTATCGAAAAGTGTTAAATTAACCTGGCTTTTGACGATTTTACATTGAAATTTTTCTGTGTGTATTCGCTTTTTGTGGAACATTTTTCTCGTAAAATGCACTTCGAGACCAACTGTGTTGTAATTGAATTTCTTTACTGAAAATCAAATTAAAATAAAAAATAAAAGCACCAGGTACAACAACAACCAACAGCTCGTGCTTAAAAACCTGTATCGTGCGAAGCAGTAGTTTTTGTTGGTATACCAGACCCAATAGTGCCAAAAATAGCACAGTTGTACCACTGATGCAGATTCCGTTAGTACCTACATTTATGTCCCACACTGTAAATTAGTTAATTGTCCTTAGAAAAGTATTCCCAGAAACTTATGAATAAAACAAATTTTTTTTGTATACATTTATTCAAATGAAATTTCCATTAGAAATTTATCAAATATTTCTTGTTGTGTTTTAATATTAAAATTAGACGATTTATAGTTACAATTTAATACAGTGAGATTTTTTTTAAATAGTTATACATTTGACTAAAATTTATAAAATAAAAGAATTAAAGATTGGAAAAAAATAAATTTTAAAATATAAATGCTGCTAAGAATTTGGTTTATTTTTTAACACAGTAAACGTTTTATAAAGTTTTCGTGGAATTGATTTTATATTCTGTGGAAAACTAAGTTACTGTGTATGTATTTATATATTTTTGTAATGTTCGTTAGATATTATTTGAACTTTCAAAGTTTAAGTTTTTCTCTGAGAGGAAAAATATTCAAACTGAAATCAAATTCGTAATTTTAAAGCATTTATATTTTTATTTTCAAAGAAACGTTAGAAAAAAAACATAAAAACATAAATGAATTAAAATAAAAATTTAAAGTAAAATAAAAATTAAAATAATAATTATAATTAAATAATTATTACAAATTCTTATAGATCTAAACAAAGAATTGTTTGTTAGTCGTTTTGTTTAACAATATTAGTTGCTTACAATTTTTTTATGGGGGAAAACAAAAAGAAAATATGATTTAAAGTTCAAAGTGATGATAGTGTTAAGATTAAAGGTATTCACAAAAGTGTACCAACTGTGGTATCGATTGTATGTGCTAATAATTATAAAATTTCTGCTGATACTTTATCATGAAAAAAGTCAACTACAATTTTATAACTTTTGTAAAACTTTAGCATATACAACCAATACCACACTTAGCACACCCTTGTAATTTTCTTTATTATATTAAACATTTGTAAGTAAAATATGTATCTTTTTTGTTGTTAGCAACCCTAATAAATCATACTTGATTTTTGTTAACGTTTTATTTGGCTTTGTTTTGCTTTTTTACAGTTTTTATTTATTTTTCATATATATTTTTTCAATTAAAACCTTTTTATCACAGTTCTTTACATTTTGCATTTTTTGTTTGAAATAAACAGTTTTTTTGGACAAAAAATACAACATTTTAGTTATCGAGAAAGCAAAAAATTTTCAATTTGTTTTCAAATGAAATTTCGAACTGTTGAAAGGTTGATGTTTGCTAAGAAATTATAGCATAGAGGAATATTTTAATCTAGAGACGAAAGCTGAGATTTGAGCATTTTGCAACAATCTAATTATGGATAGTCCCAGACTTTGGCATATTACCGTTATTACATCGGTTTTGGCATATTTGAAACATATTATGGTCATCTAGAAATATAATGTGACATATAACAATTATGTGGGATCATATTTGATAATATTGACAATTTTGGTCAATATTATGATAAAATATTATTCAGCTTTATCATGAAATATTTTCCATGAACAAAACATTGTGAAAAAAGTGTACAAAATGGTGAATACAATTTAAGTGAAAGGGAACAAATTTCAAGTGAAATTTTGTTCGTGATATGTTTTAATAATAATAACATGATTTGACTACTACCATATAATTCAACCATAATATGTTGCTACTATGATTATGTTATGTGTTGTTATTTAGATTGTGCTAAGAGCGGCGGCATATTATGAAAACGGAAGATATTATGAGAATTTATAACAGAGATTTAAAGATTGAAATAAAGAAGAAAATGTCGCATTTGGCGAGAAAAAAATTATTTGTTTTACTTTTTGTGGGTGGGACGGGACTATGCTCCTAACTTTCATCTCTTTGAATTATAGTTTGATTTTAGTAGGCTTTAGCTTAAGCGATTTTAAAGAGCTGACTGATTTTTAACATCATTACATTTAAAGGAGGAATGTTTTTCTTTTTTTTTAAGTTTTAACATTTTACAAAAATACTATTTTTTCTTTAATAAATTTTTTTTAACTACATGGATTATCTGTGTAAAGGTTTCAAAATTCCATTTAAATACATATTTAACATTTTTAAGCTTATTTCTTTTTGTGCAAGTAAAAATTATTTTTAAATTTTCTAATAAAAACTTAGAAAATAAAAACATTATTTATTCTTTTAGTTTAAGTTAAAGAAAATAACTTAAATGAGTTATTGTTTGGTTTACTTGGTCTTACATGTAATGGTTGAACATTTATTTGCACAATTAGTTAAATTAAGTTAAATTCATAAAATTACTTTAATTAAAACACTAAACATATACTTTTCCATTCCTGTTGTAATTGAAGAGCTTAGTGCAGTAACCAGGTAAGTCACAAAATCAAAATATACCAGCTATAATAACAAATGTGTAGCTTATAGGTTTGCTGCATTAAGCTCTTCAATTCCTGAGAATCTTACAAATATTTATAAAAAAAATCTTATTTCTATAAGTAATGCTAACTTAGCGTGTTTTGTGTCAAACCATAATTACAAAATCAATTATGGCCTTAAAAAATCTCCGTTAATATTGTTTGATATCCATTTGTCCTGTTTACTTCTTAAGGTTCATTGTAGTTTTTTTTTAACAGCCATCATTGGCTGCTGACGGTCACAGACTGGAAGTGGTTGTAAAACCTTGACGCCTTTTTAAAACACGAGACTTGTGTAATTCTCCTTTATGGCAGGGCACTACAGTGCCTTGATTAATGACCAAATTTTTCTGATTATAACTACTGTTGCCAATAAGAGTGCCCAACATTTTGCTTACAGAAAATTTGCGATTTTGTTTTTGTGGTTTGGCCTTGGAATCAATAATCAGCTTTTCGAACGCTTTGTAAAGGGTGGGTGTATATTCGGCTACCGAAACTTCACAGAAGCCAATTGAGTGGGCAGCCGCTAAAGCAGCACCTTCTTTTTCGTGGACCTTAAAAGAGAAAGAAAAAAAAATTTTTTGTTAATTTTTTTTCAATTCAATTTAATACTAATTTATAGAATTTTTTTTCAACTAATGGCTCTTTTCACAATGTATGACCAAGAGTTAACGTGGACTTTTAATCGTAAATTGTGAAAAGGGCCGTAAAACTACCATTTAAAAAATATCCCATTTTCCTGCTCCCTGCATTCGCGCCTGATGCTGATGCAATCCATGTTTCCATTTTTTAAAGTATTTTTTAAATGTATTTTTTCTAACAGGTCCCTGAGAGAAATTTTGTACCAATTGTTCTATGATTGCTAAAAATGTGAGTAATACAATATGTTCCCTACTCGTAAGCGATGAAAGGAGAACAAACACATCACTTAGATTGAGCAAAAATGTTAACAAAATGTCATCACTGTATAAACAGATTTTTACAAATCAAAAATATTTCTTCAAAGTATAGTAGTTTGACTGGTATTAAAGAAACCACCATAAGACAAGTAACCTAAATTTAGATTTAGAAACTATAGCTGATTATCTTAATTATGTCAATTGATCAATCAATTCTAATTTTTTGAGTTTAAGAGCTGATTAGATTTTAGATTCGATCAAATTAGTCGTTTAAAATTTATTTGAAAAAAAAAAGAAAAACTTTTTTCGAAAACTATTTTCGAAAATCCTCAAAATCTACCGAACCGAATCGGTTCATTATATCACGAAGTCTAAGTGAGGTCAATGTTTTTAGAATGCCGTAAATTTGCTTCCGATCGATTAAGCCATTCTAAAGTTATGAGAAGTTTACTTACATCAGAGGTCATCACAAAGAGAATCACTTAATATGAGAATGTTTGGTGTTTTTGCAAGTTTCATAAAACAAAGCGGCAAACGTCATTGTTGTTGCTACTGAATTAAATTTTATATGTTTTATTCTCTTGATTACACACACTTATTGTATGCCTGTTTTTATTGGCTTTTATGTTTTACCCTTAGAGCAAATATGACCATTTCACCAAGCAATTGTTTAGAAGTCATACCTCATCTCTTTTTATACTCTTTATTTAGTCGTTAATACGAGAGCGACGAGTGTACATGCATAGTAGCTGTATTGGTATTTGGCCACATACAGTGTATAAAACACTGTGTAAAATAAATGATAATGGAAAAGAATAATATTTTTAGAAAAACTAAGGGGATCGGGGTAAAATGTATTGAACATTTTTCCATTTTACCAATTAAAAAAAAATAGCAAATTCAGTGTGAACTGCATTATTATAAATTTTTTCGGCCAACATAATTTCTTGAGATACAATTTAATGAAAATCTTTGCGTTTACTTTATCGTGTTACTGTACTTGAAAATTCTCTCAGCAATACAGCTGCAAAAATAAAAATGAGATGTATTAGCGCTCGCTCTCGCAACCCTAACTCCCAGCAAACATATTGGCAAACACCTAAAACAAATTTCATAATGATATGAATAAAAAGGTGTTTTTAACAGAGACAGTAACCATTATAATGTTTTTTCAAATAAATTGTTTTTTAATGAATAGCTTTGATGTAATATTGTATTGTATTGTTTTGTAAAATAAATTCAATAATGATTATTTTCGGTCTCTGATTATTAAAACGTAATTTTATTACAATTTTTAAAATCGCTTTGAAGATTTTAAATTAAACTTTCCGTGTTAATACTTGCATGACAATTGCGAATTAGCAAAATATTTTTTAAGTTCACCGAGGTCATCCTATTGCGCTGCTTGGAGCAAATGTTTTTCATGTCTGAAAAAATTTGTTCACATAAGTATGTTGAGGAAAAAAATGATAAATATTTTAAATGCATTCGTTTGAGCTGAGGACATAAGGCACCATCTACATTTTTCCAAAACTCAAGAGAATTAATTTTATCGAAAGCTTTTACCTCAGATCTAAGTATTATTATCTCTGATTGAATGTGTAAATCGAACTTGCTTATGTCACAATTTAAAGGGTTTTTGAATACATCAAGCAAAGGCTGTATACATTCAAAATCATTAAATCGGTCTTCAAAATTAAAAAAGGGTTTCTAATAATGATACATAATCAAGTTTTTTAGTATAATTTTGTTCGTTATATATGAGAAGTTTTGGTAAAACTAGAGAAATCGTCAGATCGAATTTCTGTTAGCAGCAAAAATAATTTTGTTTTAAAATTCAACAGAAATTCAGACATATCAAGTATACTTTTATCTTTTCCTTGAAGTTGTAAATTAAACTCATTCAAGAAGTTAGTTATATCTGACAAAAATGCTAAATCTAAGGTGAATTCATATTCTTTTAGTAATTTTACTTCACATATATCTATATTTTCTAGCTCTAAAAACTCTACCACCTCTTCTTAAGTCAAAGAGTCTATTTAGGCAATCACCTCGGCTAAGCCATCGAACGTCAGTGTACATTTTAAGGTCATGATATGCAGCTTTTCTAGTTTTTAAAAAAGTTACAAATTTCCTATGCGTAAGGGAATTATGTCCACCACGTATTCTATTAATTATGCGCTCTGCTGATTTCATAGCAGAATGTTCTGAAAGAAATTTTGATGCAAGAGCTACTTGGTGGATTATGCAGTGAAAATTTTGAACTGACAAACCGTGTTTTTGTAGTTGTCCGATAAAGCCTTCATATCTACCAGTCATTACGCTGGCACCATCTGTACAAACTGCTGCAAACTTGTTTGTGTCTACAATTGAAAATAGTTTGTCACTAACGATGTCGAACAATAACTTGCCTGTTACGTTTGCATAGAAACTTTCAAGGGTGAACATTGTTTCAAAAACGTTGTAATTGGCATCTACACAACGAATACAAATTATAAGTTCACAAACGCCGTTAATGTCGGTACTTTCGTCTAGACAGACTGAAAAGAATTCGCAACTTTTCAATTTTTCAGTAATAATATGTTCTAAAGAAGTTCCTATTTGTGTAGTGCGCCGAACTAGAGTAAATCGGGATAAAGGAATAGATTTAATGAAGTCAGTACTGTAGCTTAGCTTTTCAAAAATCTTTATAAGAACTTCTTTAATAGAAGATCCCATCAGAAAAAGGTCTTCCATGCCTGACGACATTTAAACTTACTAAGCTTGATATTCCACTTTTTAGGTTCTGATTTTCTGAATTGTTTTCTTTTCATTAAGAAGCTCCTCCTTCTCTTTACAATTTATTTTTTCAATTTCATAATGATATGAATAAAAATGTCTTTTCAAAACGTTTTCATTTCCAGCTTTAAATATTTTGTAGCATAAAAGGCATTGAATGTTATGAAAAGCATCATTTATCATAAAATACCGTTCACATCTCATTTCGTAGACGTGTAGCTTTTATTTTTTTACTTTGTTTTTTGTGTGTTCAATTGTAATTGAATCGTGTGTGTTTACTGTGCTTTGTTCAACAAAAACCAACAACAATGCTTAATAAATTCCTGAAAAAAATGACGATACTCCGACGCATGTGTTTTCGTCGCTTGCTCAACGATGAATGAATGAGTTTTTAAAAGAGCGTAACAAATGTGTATGAATTTTTTTCAAACAATTGTTGTATGGGCTGAACATCAATGCCTTAGAGCAATGTTTGGTGATCGTTGGCTTACCCAGGAAACAATTTTTGCCGACATGTCTAACGTTTGAGACTTTACCAGACAATCAACCGAGTTGTTTAAAACTCCCTCAGACATTTGACAAAATATCTGGCAGTTATATGGTCCGACGTTTCTGCACATTTTCTGAAATATTATCCGATTAATATCAGACTAGTCTGCACATTATCTGAAGGTAATTTAATTTTCTTTAAGACATTTAACAGAATAATCTGCACGTTTTCTAACTTACGACTAAAAACATTTAGCAGTCACTTTTGCACATTGTCAGATTTTAGTTTTCGTAATAGTTCTTATTTATCTCTTGAGAGATTTCAGAAATTGTGCAGACGTGTCGAAAATTTCTTTAGAATTTCCCTGGAAAATTATTTAGAATTCGTACAGAATTCTCTTGTACATTTCGGAAAAGTTCTTAGAATTTCCTCAGACAAAGAGGTCCGCTTTATTGTCAACCACTCATATGATTTTCGGTACGTATTCGTACCGACTTTGGCATCTCATCAGACTCTCTGACCGAAATCGGCAAAAAATGTTTGCTGGATTACATACATACATACGTAGACCCATACATACCCTGTCGGAAAATCAGTAGTCGACTACAAAAATAATCAACTTATAGTTAACTTTTCTTAGACTAACTAAAAGCTAACTACAATGTAATCCAGAACTAAGCCAAAATCAATTCTTAAGTTGAGTACATAATCGGATTTCGTCAGAGCCAACAACTTTACTCTCAGCTACTTTGAAACTCATTTCAAGTTTATATAAATTTTTTGCTATTATTATTTTAAATGGTACCTTAGCTGGATGGTTAGCGCGTTGACTATAAAACGTTTGATGCATAGTTCGAACCCCAACAACATCTTTTTGCTAATGTACTAACTACCAGGTGACTTAAATAAAGTCAACTGGAAGTTAGTTGAAATGTAATGCAGAGTTAGACAATTGACTACCGCCTAGGACATTGCAATGTTAAAATAGTTATTTGTTTATATTGGAAAGTAATCCAAGTGTCAGTCAGCACTAGTTGCGAAATATTTAGCTTAAAGTTACTATAAAGAATACTTTTTAAGTAAAATATTCAATTTTTATTAAAATGCATATTAGCTAGTTCCTATGGCCATTTCATTGGTGCTAATACAAATCGTCATGGAACCTTTACCCAAAAATCTCACAGAAAAACTAAAGATATTATATTAAACTCCTAATCATAAGAATAAGAAGTTTATAATATCAAAGTTGAAACTTGAGCTCCATAATCAACATGTTTTTTATTTTCTTTACTTGCGTACTGCAACAGGTTGGTTTTTTCCAACTCTAAATTGTAGTTGTAAAGGTAATTCCATTTAAAAGGTACTTTTTGTAATTGGTACTTTTTTAAAAATATTAAAAACATACTATTTAAAATGATATTTTTTTGAAAGGCATTTTTTATAAGTACTATTTTGGAAGTGTTTTTGAGAAGGTACTTTTTAGGGTTCCGTACACCAAAAGTGTAAAGGACCGCTATTGTTTTCGCTACGCTGTCCGTCTGTCTGTCTGTCCATCTGTCTGTCTGTCCATCTGTCTGTCACAGGCTATTTTCTCGGGAACCGTAACAGCTACGGACCTGAAATTCACAGAATATGTAGAACTTTAGCCGCTACAAGAACAAATATAGGACAGCTAAAAATTAAAGGGTGTTCTAAAGCGAGCAATGAAATATGTTGAAATACTAATGTAATATGCAGACACATATATAGACACTTTAAATTTTCAAAGTTAGTGTTAATTGTTGTAGTCTGTAGAATAGACGACACCAATTAACACCGACATTTAAGACAATAAAAATTAAAGAGTATTCTATCTAATGTAATTTTGACTATGTAATTTAGACAATTTGCTGTATCTTGGAAACCGTAAGAGGTAAAATCTTGAAATTAAAAAAAAAAACGCTAAAGCTAAAAAAATCCCAAATTAAAAAAAAAATTTCAAAATGGAAAAAACGCTAAAATAAAAAAAAAATAAAGGAAAAAGCATCAAAATTAATAAAAATCGCTAGAACGCAAAATATCACCAAAACTAAAAAGATCGCAAAAAAACTAAAAAACACAAAAAACCGAAAAAGTCGTCAAAACAAAAAAAAAAACACTACAACATAAAAAATCGCTAAAACTAAATATATCATCAAAAACGAAAAAATCGCCAAAAATGAACAAAAATCACAAAAAAAAACGCAAAAAAACAAAAAAAAGCACCAAAACTAAAAAAATTTCTAAAAAACCAAAAAAATCGTCAAAAACGAAGAGTGTAAAAAAAAATAAAAAAACGCTAAAACAAAAAAAATCACAAAAAACAAAAAAAAAGTCCCCAAAACTGAAAAAAGGGCCAAAACTGAAAAACTAAAATAAATCACTTAAACTAAAAATATCACCAAAAAGCGAAAAAACGTTAAAACAAAAAAGAAATAAAACCAAAACAACCCCAAAATTAAAAAAATCGGCAAGAAAAAACTTAAGAAAACCAAAAAATCACAAAAAAAAAACGAAAAAATCGCCAGAACGAAAAAAGTGTCATAACAAAAAAATCGCTAAAACTAAAAAATCACCAAAAACGGAAAAAATCTCTAAACCGAAAAAAGCGCCAAAACTGAAAAATATCGCCACAACTAAAATAAATCACTAAAAATATCGTCAAAAAGTAAAAAAACGTTAAAAAAAACCCCAAAAGAAGAAAATCGCCCAAACTAAAAAATCGGGAAAAAACTAAAACTAGCCAGAAAAAAACGAAAAAAAATCACGAAAATTAAAAAAGTGCCAAAGCCGAAAAAAATCGCCAAAAACAACGAAAAATACTTAAAAAATAAAAAACTAGAATTAAATAAAAAAAAGCAAACGAAAAACTGACATATGTGTATTCGTACGGAACCCTTCGTGTGCGAGCCAAAGTCGCACTTTACTTAATTTATTTATAGATACTTTAATGTACCTTTTTTGAAACGGAATTTTTCAAAAGGTACTTCTTAAAAAGATTTGTAAGTAATAAGTTACCCTTTTAAGTATTTTCTAAAAGGTACCTTTTTTAAAATTCAATATTTCCAAAAGGTTTTTTTCGAGGTATTTTTAAGAAGTGATAAAGATAATTTTTTAGAATGTACTTTTATTACAGGGTACTTCTCTTAAAAGGTATTTTTTTTAAGGTTAATTTTTAAAAGGTAGTTGTTAAGAGGTACTTGTTCGAGAAGGTACTTGTTAAAGGAAAAGTAACTTTTTGCAAAAGAGTTTTATATTTAAAAAATATACTTTTTTAAAAGGTTCTTCTTTCTGAGTAGGTATTTTGGGTCATAAGTATTTTGTTTAAAAGGTAGTTTTGAAAAGCTTTTAATATATTTTGAAGTGCTTCGAAAGATATTTCTTTCCAAACACTGTTATTATTAGGAATTGATATTAAAAGTTAATATTCGAATTTTACTCTTCTTCTTTTAGAAGAATTATTTGCAAGTTATTTTTGTTTGAAGCTATAAATTCTAGGACTGTGAAATTCTCATTAAACATGTTGCTTCCCTAGAAGTTTATAGTGGGATTTAAAAGTTCCAGGGATTGCAATGGCCATTTCAGTGAGTGGCAGTCATGGCTGTATAATGGCTTTTCTACGCCTTTGCCACCATCATCTTTCTAATTTGCAAAATAACATCGGATTTTTCTACCTTCACTTAATATTAAATTTATTTATGAATTGCTATTTAAACAATGTATTTTTAATTATAAATAAATTCAATTTATTTCGAAATCTATCTACATACATATAAGTATATTGATGCTTTCATTTTTAATGTGTATTGATATTTTTGTATGCAATATTTATTTTAAGTTATTTTCGAACTAAAAACATTTCTAAAATAGTTTTGAATGGCGTATTTCAAATAAATATTTGCTGTATTTATGTAAGAACTGGTAAATATGTTGTTGCAAAACATTGTTATTGATTAAAAAATTGCTGTAATAATTAAGTTTTACTAAAAAGTTTTGTAACACAAAAACAAACTGACATGAAAACTAAGAGGTTTGGCTGAAATTGTTCTTTGAGTGCGCAAGGTGTGAGATTGTTCCACCAGTCACATTTAAATAATAGTTATAAAGTACTTAAAAACTGATTGCTTATTTTTGATATGTATTTAATACATTAGTCATTTATCTATTGAAAAAATTGTTCCCTTTCCCTAAATTTGCGATTGCCAACTTTGTATTGTTATTGCGTTTGTGTGCTATTTTGTAAACTTTGTTCAACATTTTTTTTCAAGGGAATTAGTTCACGTGAAAAAAAATTTCGCCTTAACTCAGATCTGGTGAAATAATCAGGGTGAGGGAAAAGGGATATGCAATCTATGCTATGCTATCTATCTATCTGTTATTGCTACTGCTGTTTTGAAAGAAATTTTTAAAAATTATTCACTTAATTTGAAATGTATCCATAAAAAGCTTAAGCTCCATTCGTGCCTGTTGTGTGCCGCTGTGGCTGAGTGGTAGCGATGCTGGCCTGTCAGTCCAGAGGTCGTGGGTTCGATTCCCGCCGTAGACGCTGGGTGTTTTCCGCAGACAAGCTAATCGCTTCGCGAGTTTTGTTTGTAAAAATAAAAAAATCACACAGTGGAATGACCTTATTGTTTCTCATCTTATTAGAGTGTAGTTTGGTTTTGAACAAAAATTTCTGTTATAAATGGTACTAAAAATCACATGTCAAAAGAAACTCACGTTTTGTGCCATGTTAAAGAAGAAAATAAAAGAAGAAAAGAACAATCGCATTGTTACCCTGCAGCAATAAATTTTATTATTTTTAAATGTATCTGTTAAGCAGATGATGCCCAAAAAAATTGCAAAATATCAATAGAAATAATACTCAATAAAAGAGATTCATTAGACTTTTGTCGGCATTGTGAAAAACTTTTATGAATGTGATTTAACTTTTTTATCTTTTAAGACAAAGTACATATCGCTCATTTGCTGCAGCACACAGAGAAAACAGATTCGTTGAGGCAACCGAATTTGCTGTCAATCGAATTTTAGCAGTTGCACCAACTATCATAGAATTCTGGTGTAACAACTACAATATTCATGTGGTAGCACTATATTTTTAATTATTACTATTAACACAATAGTTACAACAGCAGAGAAAATTGGTCAACAGTATGGAAGTGGAAATAAAAGTTACTTTTCCTACCGAATAAATAGGTAGCATGACTAAAATAAGAGCATAATTAGTACTTGTAATAGAAACATTGTCTTTCTTTGCTGAAATAAAATAAAAATAGATAACCCAGGAAATAAAACCATACAAGATTAAATAAAAATTTTATAATCTTTTTTTATTAATTTCATCTTTTTTATGTGTACATATTTAAGGTCTAGTTAGTAGAAACATATCGCGTTCGTGGGGATCAGCTGGAAAAATCTGTAACATAAACAAAGCTCGTTGCTGTTTACTAAAAACGTATCGTTGCTTTTGTCACGTGTAAAATCTACAGAAAGTAGACTTACGTAGCAAATGTCAAACTAATGCCAAATTCATTACAATCCAATACTAACAGCTGGCAAAATTAATTTGGGGTGATACGTTTTCTATAACTAACACCTAAAGTTGCGCGGTACTGAAAGTTCTAACGTTACGCGATACGTTTTTACTAAATAGACCTTTACTCGTATGTGTTTTAAATACAAAGTTACACAATGATTGACCTAAACTAAAGCTTAAAATTTAATTTTAATTTGCTGCTATAAACTATGATAATAAAATTAACCACTAGTTAGTTGCAATAACTGATAAATCATTTTAACGTAAATTTAGAAAGACAATTTTTTTTAGTTGTAAATACTAATAATTGGTAATAAAATCCAATTCATAATACTTTATTTTGTGCTCATCATATTCGTTACTTAGTCATGGCAAAAGGATACGATCGGTTGATCTAATGAATTTATGAATTGTCAGAATCATATATTTATTACAGTTATGCTCTTACGGTAATGAACATGAATTGTTTTTTGGATTCAGAGAAAATTGATGGCGTGAGTTGAAATATAGTGAATACAACTAATATTTTATCGGCCTAAACATTTTCCAACCAATCTTTTTTCTGGGTGTATTTAGTAAAAGTACATATATAGTAAAAGTACCATTTTAGTGAAAGCATCTTTTTAGTAAAATTACCTTTTTAGTAAAAGTACATTTTTAGTAAAAGTACCTTTTTAGTAAAAGTACCTTTTTAGTGAAAGCAGCTTTTTAGTAAAAGTGACTTTTTAGTAAAAGTGCTTTTTTAGAAAAAGTAGCTTCTTAGTAAAATAATCTTTTTAGTGGAAGTACCTTTTTAATAAAAGCAACTCTTTCGTAAAAGTATATTTTGAGGAAAACCATCTGCTTACCAAAAGTACATTTTTAAAAATAGAATAAAAACTACTTTTATTATAAAAAGTTCCTTTTTAAAAATCCAATAAAAACTACCGTTTTTTCCAAAAAAAAAAACATTATTTTGGGAAAAAGTCCTTGTACTACATTCATATTTCAAATATGTATTTGGAGAACATTGAATTTCAAAAGGTTCGAAAAAGTCTCATCTATATTTTAGAGCATTTTTAATTCTAAATATTTCGCATTTTTGGGAATCTTGGTGTACAAAATTATTATTTTTAATTCAGCCTCGAAAATTTTAAAATTTTAAAATTTCTAAAGTTTTTCTATTCTTTTCTTTATTTATTTTATTAGTGTCTATTTAAATGAATTTTATAGTATTTAAGTTTTTTTCTTCTTCTAATAAATGTAAACTAAATATTAGATATTGAAAGAGGGGATGGTAGGAGGGCGGCAGATATTAATAAAATGTCTCAAAGTAAATAAATTACAAATATATTGGGATTAAGTTTTAAAATATTAGCTAAACATTTTTAATAAATTTTTGGTAGAAATATGTTGCAGTCTAAATATGCGATTGACCTTCAATTAATTATAGTTTTACATGAAAATATGCAGTATATCTTAATGCTACAGTACAGAAATTTATTTATATGAATTTCTACTGACACAATTTAATACAATAAGCCGTAATAACCTTGAGACTCGGCATCTAGTCCCTGTATAATATTTATGTATAGATATTGTTATACCTGTATATAAATATTGTAAAATATTCCCTTTCTGTGTCTATATATATATATATTTTTAATTTAGATATTACGACAATACTTTTTAAATGAAAAGTATTTAAAGAATTCTTGAAAAATGTCGTTGAACTTGCTTGAGGGAAAAAACAGCGCCATTTACCATGATCATTTTATAAAAAAAATTATAAAATATTTTTGTTTAATTATCGTTTTTTTATTGGACTATTGCAAAGTAGTTTTTTTTAGATTTATATGAACACAAGTATCTGATGCTATTTATTTCCTCCTTGAATCTAGAGGCGCGTGCTATTTTTTCAGTTAAAGCAAAAACAAAAAGAAAAAAGTTTACATTAATAGAGATATTGGAAATGACTTTTGGCTTTTTCAAAAGTGTGTATATAAAAAGTTGATGCTTAAGACATTGAGAATTTAATTTGTTGCTATTTTACATTAATTTAGCTAATAAATTAAGAGAAAAACGCAACAGCAGAAAAACGCCACAAATGATTTGAAACGATAAAATGAATTCGAATCGATTAAAGAGTGTGTCAGATTAAAACAAACGAATATTCAAAATTCTTTGGTAAATTGCACAGACATACATATCATTTCAATATATTTTTTATTTACGAAAGAGATTCTAAGACAATTATTATTGTTTTTAAAAAGTGTCGTCATGTATAGTTTAGGTTGGGTAGTTCTTGGACTGCCCTCGCGTCGATCATTTGTATATTTCAATATTTAAAATGACTAAATACATGACAAGAGGCTGCCAATATGGGGGTCATTTTTATATTTTATGCTCAAAAAGTTAAATGCTTCAATAAACACATCAAAAAAATTTAATATGCGAGGTAAATTATTTAAAATAAAAGGAATTTTTCGAAACTACATGCATACGTTCTCGCTTAAAACAACCCACTAAATAAATGAAAAAAATGTGTGTCAATATCTATTGAATTAAATAGCTAAGCAATTCTAACATTTAGTTCGTCAGTATTATTGCAATGACCTAAATTCGTGCATGTGACAAAATATTTGTTTACGTTAAGAAGGTATGTTTGTATGTATGCACATGTGTAGATATTTTTGTTTGAAAATATATCAAATAAATTACCTTAAAGATGCGAAAAAATTTGTGCGAAATAACTCATTTCAATGTTCAATAAAAAATAAAAGTTCTACCTAAACAAAATTTAAATGAATTTTGTATAAATTTCAATAAGCATTTTTTTAGTTCGGATCGAGTTCGAATCCATCGTAGAACGAAAGTTTTTTAATGCTGCAGTGATTAAAGAAGACAGGGAAAGTAAATTCGGTTACTTGCTAGGGATAACATGTACATGTTTTCGGTGCCACCGCACTACTCCTCAGCACCCAAGTCTATCAACTTGAGCAGATTACTAACCAACATTTACTGAAAAGATGAATTAGACGTCATACTGCATTAGCATTTACTGAAAAAAGAACACAAAGAGATAGATGTACACTCTATCTCTTCTTTCATCAAATGATAAACGTTATTTTTGTTGATTTTTCTCAGTTGTTTAAATTCCATTAACTTCAAGTGCCAACCACGGCAGCTGCAGTTAAGTAGTTGATTATCCTTTACATTTAATAAATTCGACTGCATCACCTTGTAAGTTTTTCAGCTTTCCTTTGATGATTTTGAAATTCATTCTTTCTTGACTTGACTGCAGCTATCGTGAGTGGCAGTGAGGTCTAAGCCTGAAAACACACCAAATAAGACAAAACGGTTTTGTCTCTTAAGTCAAGCACACTCCTATGATTATAACGCACACCAAAAATAATTTGGTGTGTGTTGTCTCATAAGAATTAATGTTCTATTGTCGTATAATTCACAAAAAAAAGTTTTGTCTTATTCGGTGTGGGTTCAGCCTAGCGAACAAAAATTCTGATGATGAGATTGTTGTTGGTCTCGAAACATCATGTTATCAGTTCAACCTTCCGTGCAGCCAATTTTTTTTGTCTTTTCAATTCTTTAGCGTTTAGTATTAAGGTCTTAAGTCAGAAACTATAGTTTTTTGTAATGTTAAATTCCAAATAATTTAATTTGCATTTTTATATGTATTTTTGTGACTTATTGCCTGAAGAGCAAATGTATACGATTTATAAAAGTTGTGCTGGATTTAAGTTATTGATACCAAACGAAAGAAAAGAAAAAATTGAGTTCTTCCCAAACGAAAACTCAAAATGCATTTTTTTTTTACTTAAGATCTTAATACTAAACGCCAAAGAATTGTTACATGCCTTAGAGTCTCATTCTATATTAAAATAATTTAACTCAAAGATATTTAGTTATTCTGGCTTAAGTTCGTGCGATTTAGAAAGAAATTCTTCTTAAAGTAATTTAAGTTAAATTAAAGGCATTTTTTGATTGTACTGAAGGTTGAACTGACATCATGATTTTTCGAGACCAGCCCAGCTTACTAGTCGGCGACATATTGTACCACTCCCATTTTCACCAGTTATAAGACAAGTACGTTGAAGACCATTGGTTCAAAATTTCCCACAGGGATTTGAGTGAAAAATATCGGTCAAACCTTAAAATTAATTTTCACTGAAAAATATCGGCTAAAATAACGATTAAACTACTCTTATAAACTACTTTTCTTTAACCGGCTTAAATGTTGCAATAAACCCGATAGCTAATAAATACCTCATTTATACCCAGTGCTTATTTGCAAATAAGAACGTAAAATGCAGCCAAATACTTTTTTTATGGTAACTTATTAAATCACTGAGTATTCATCTATTTGTTAATATATTTATCTATTTATTATTTTGTATTAACAAACATATGTATGTAAAGGTGGCACGTCAAACTTCTTATTGGCAAAAAGCGCGTTAATCAGCAATTGTTTTCGTGAGTTAGTAAGTTACAATAAAAAACATATTTGTCAACACTACATTTTTATTTGCAAATAAGAAACGCTTATAAACGTGGTAAAAGTTATTAAGCTTAAAATATTTAAATAACATAGAATTGAGGGGGTGAAAAGCAAAGGGGTACAAATGCCAAAATTAAAAAATTGAGTTACATACATGCAGGAATCAACAATTAATACCAATATCTCTTACTCTATAAAAATTCAGACCTGTACGATGACAGTATGTATTAGAATGAAAAAAATATTTTGTATGAAATTCGTGGGAACAAAAAACTTTGAAGCTTAAATAAATAATCAGAATTTTATTTTTTGCACTTGTACCCCTTTGCTTTTGAGCCCCTCAATTATAATATTTTTGCGACCTTCTAATAATTGATTTCAAATGTTCTTCAATCATCAGGTAACGTATTTAATTATCTTTTATTTTCTTCAATATTATATATTTCATCAAAACCGGCCACGCCCATCGCCCACCTCCCATACAATCCAAATAAATTCTTTTGCATAAAATTTTTCCTATTGAAGCAAAAGCCTTCAATTTTTATACATTCACTTTCTAGAATAAATAAAAGATGCGTGCTAAGTTTCATCAATATCAGCCACGCCCATCGCCCACCTCACATACGATTCCAATAAGTTTTTCACTATGATCGTAAATTTGAAGTAATGTTTTAGAGTGCATACACTCTAAAACACTTTTGTTGAAAATTAGGTCGATAATAGTCGGCAGCACTTTACAGATTATTATCGACCAAAAATTATACACGCATTATTTTTGAACAAAATGTTTTGTACTAAAAAAGCGATTGGCTGCGTGCAGGTTTGAACCGCGACCTCCTGACTAATAGTCTGACGTATCTACCATTCAGCCATAGCCGTATTATAATTTAAGTTACATTTTTTCCACTTGGACTAAATATGTTTAATTTGAAAGGTTTTTTCTTAAAAAAAAAACTACAAAATCGATGTAATTTTACACAAAGAGAAATTTTCAATACAAATTTAGACAATACATGATCGTAAATTTGAAGTAGTGTTTTAGAGTGTATATAAGTATAAACCAAATGAGTCCAAAATAATCAAACATTTTATTCCTCAGCTATAATTTCTTTAACTACATCATCTAGCTCTAAAAGATGTTTATAATGTTGACGTCTTATGCTACTTATATACGAATCAGATGATGCAAGCCAACGTTGGAAAACATCAGTATTTATTGATGTTCTATTGCACTTTCTTGAAAACAATAATCTGTACTTCCTGTAAAGAATAATTGCGATTTACAAATTCTTTATTAACACCTGTTATATCGGCAATAAGCGCAGCGTTGTAAAAGAAACGTCTTGGGCTATTGCCATCGTTGGAAGAACCAGATCCTTGTTGTACAGAATCAACTCGTAAGCTCATTCGTTCTTTTTTTAATGCCGTCTGAATTCGATGCTTGTTTTCTTGTGTTAAACTCTTATTTAAATCATATTATAAGTTACATGAAGTATGTATTCCACATTCGAGCATGCAATGCCGAAATGCCCAATTACAAGCCTCATTATCAATGTTTTTTTTTTTGAAACTGTGCCCGAATCGTTGATTTCGGAAGGTTTTGCTTTACAAATATAACATACTGCTGAAGCAGTATTTATAAAGTTTGAGCTTACAAAGCAAACATTAAATTTAATTTTCTGCAAAGGAATTCAATGAAATAGTAAATATTTTGTCTAGGAACAGACCTACAAACAAATTTGTAAATATAGACAAAAATATCTAAAAAAAACGTGTTTTTTCAGTGAACAAATTGTTTAAATCTATAAAACAATTTGTCTAAAAATATTTACAAAATGTAAACAAAACTATTTACTAAATCTGGATTTTCTGAAAAATATCAAACAATATTTTTGTCTGAATTTATCAAACAATTAGTCTAAAAATACTAACAAATATTAAGCTAAATAGTTTACTTAATCAAACAAAAATATTTACTGGATTTTTTGTAATATATAAAACAAAATTTTTGTCTGGGTCACCATCATCATCATCATCCATTAAGCATCTATGAACTTTCACTTTGTTAAATGTGTTCAAGTCGGAATGTTTATCTAACACAGAAAAAACTAAATTTCATTTTCTGTAAAGGAATTTAATCAAATAGTAAATATTTTGTCTATGAATGGACCTACAAACGAATTTGTAAATATAGACAAAAATACCTCAACAATTTCATTGAAAAAAAAACGTGTTTTTTCAGTGAACAAATTGTTTAAATCTATAAAACAATTTGTCTAAAAATATTTACAAAATGTAAACAAAACAATTTACTAAATCAAACACACATTTTTCCTGGATTTTCTGAAAAATATCAAAAAATATTTTTGTCTCAATTTATCAAACAATTAGTCTAAAAATATTAACAAATATTAAACTAAATAGTTTACTTAATCAAACAAAAATATTTACTGGATTTTTTGTAATATGTATATAAAACAAAATTTATGAATTTTCACTTTGTTAAATGTGTTCAAGTCGGAATGTTTATCTAACACACAAAAAACAAAATTTCATTTTCTGTAAAGGAATTCAATGAAATAGTAAATATTTTGTCTATGAACGGACCTACAAACGAATTTGTAAATATAGACAAAAATAGCTCAACAATTTCATTGAAAAAAAACGTGTTTTTTTTCTGTGAGCAAATTGTTTAACTCTATAAAACAATTTGTCTAAAAATATTTAACAAATTGTAGACAAAACAATTTACTAAATCAAACAAAAATATTTACTGAATCTTCTGAAAAATATCAACAATATGTCTGTCTGAATTAAATAAACAATTAGCCTAAAAATGCTAAAAATTATTAAGCAAAATAATTTACTTAATCAAACAAAAATACAAAAAAAATTTTGTCTGTGTCATCATCATCCTCCATTAAGCATTTATGAGATTTCACTTTGTTAAATGTGTTCAAGTCTGAATGTTTATCTAAATACTCTAAAAAAATTAATAAGAATTAATGCAACGACATTAATTTCACTCAAAAATCTGTTGTGAACAAACTTGGTACAATTGCATTCCTCTTGCTCTGATTGTTCTTGTTGTTGTTATTTGTGTATGTCGTCATAGGGGTGGGTTTTTACGACACAGTTCTTATTGTTGTTTTTGGTGTTTGCGTTCTAAATAAAAGTCAAACAAACAATTCATAGATTATGAACAGAACATTTACTGAAAGTTTAATTTATTTTTAGAAAAATTTTTGTTTGAAAATTTTTTGGTGATAATTTTTTCTGTGTAGTGAAATAGTTATCTATAGAACTGTGCAACGTTGGGTAGCACTTTCAAATATTTCATTGCTTATTATTTCCTGAATATGCTACCCAATGTGGTAGCGAAACATTGAAGTAAATAAAATATAATTAAATATTTGACCTGGTGCTTGCAGTGTATTTAAAATCACATTTAAATAATCTTAAACCTTAACGGCCGTATGCATATCCAAAACTTCTTGTCAGGAAGTTGGCATAAGTGACGAAATAGAACTGGCTCTTAACGTGTTTTCCCATACAATTGGTCATTAAAACCACTGTATCTTGTAGTCCTGACTCATCACTATATTTTACACTGATTTTTAATGTCAAATAGTCCAGTTCAATTTCATCGGTTATTCTATCTTCATGTCAAGTTTTCGTTATGCATATGGCCCTAAGATTTCATTTATACACTAGTAGTTACAGGTGAATTATCTTCTTAATTCAAAGCACCTCCTGATATGTAACTAAATGCGTTTAATTGAGATTTTTGCTTAAAACACTTTTCACGTGTTTTATGTTGTCTATCGTTTTTCATTGTTCATCCGAATTCTTTGTATTCGCTATGCTAACAAACTTTTATTTGCAATTATCTATGAAATATGAAAAAGATATTGTTAAGTTGCTGACTTAAATACAATTAAATGTAAAAAAACCACGTGCTAAGTACTCGTGCTTTATAAGAAGTTTGTAGATTATGATTCAATACATAATTCCTTACAAATCAATACAAAGGCAGTGATAATTTTCTATAGCTAATAGGGATTAATTTTCTACCATCGCAAAAATTTAATACTAAATCAGGCAGAATATAACATTTTATACAAACTTGAACTAAATATTTGTTATTATTTTACCACACAAAAACGATTTCATAATGAATTTTTCATATACATATTTTCTTAATTTATCAATAACAAAATATAACATAGTGTTATATATATGTATATATATATATATATATATATATATATATATATATATATATATATATATATATATATATATATATATATATATATATATATATATATATATATATATATATATATATATATATATATATATATATATATATATATATATATATATATATATATATATATATATATATATATATATATATATATATATATATATATATATATATATATATATATATATATATATATATATATATATATATATATATATATATATATATATATATATATATATATATATATATATATATATATATATATATATATATATATATATATATATATATATATATATATATATATATATATATATATATATATATATATATATATATATATATATATATATATATATATATATATATATATATATATATATATATATATATATATATATATATATATATATATATATATATATATATATATATATATATATTTATATATATATATATATATATATATAAAGGGTGTTTTTTTTAGAGGTATAGAACTTCGAATTGAAATAAAACACAAGAAAATCGTTTTAATGTCCATCAATTTGGCTTTATTGGAAGGATAATTTTATGCCATTAATGTTTAAATATGATTTCGGGCATGTGGCCGCCGCGGCTGGCTCGAATAAAGCCAATTCTACAGGTCCAATTTTCAACCACTTTTTCGAGCATATGGGGCCGTATGTTGGCAATAACGCCACGAATGTTGGCTTCCAAGTCCCATAACGTTTCTGGTTTGTTGGCGTAGACGAGCGACTTCACATATCCCCAAAGAAAATAATCCAATGGTGTCAAATCACACGATCTTGGTGGCCAATTGAAAATCAGCATCGAGATCAATCTCATTTTCGGCCCATACACCAAAATCACGACGCATTGCATGGTCTCGCGGCTTTAATTCTTGCACAAGCTGGATCTTGTAAGGTCGCAAGCCAAGATCTTTGCGCAAAATCTTCCATAAAGTTGATGGACAAAGCTCCAATTGCTGTGCACGGTGGCGAATCGATTCATTCGGGTCCTCTTCAACACTTTGCTCTACAGCGGCAATTGTTTCTTCGGTGCGCACTGTTCGACGTCTCTGCGGATGCGTATTATCACATAGAGTAAACGTAGTGCGAAAACGATCCATGGTTAACCGAATTAATTGCTCTGATGGACGATTATGTCGACCATAAAATGGACGGAGCTTGCGGTAAACTTCGCGAACTGAACCATTATTTTCGAAATAAATTTGCACGATTTGCAAGCGTTGTTCTCTTGTCAACCTGTTCATGATGAAATGGTAAACCAAACTAAATATTAATCACTTGACAGCTGACAAAATGGCCGCCAGTTAAAAAAGTGATGCCAACTTAAAGTTCTATACCTCAATAAAAAACACCCTTTATATATATATATATATATATATATATATATATATATATATATATATATATATATATATATATATATATATATATATATATATATATATATATATATATATATATATATATATATATATATATATATATATATATATATATATATATATATATATATATATATAGTTGACGAAAGAAAACTTGCCAAGTGTAAATCGAGTCATACAGTCTGTGTCAGGGATGCAAAAGATGGTACAATTGTACGTTTTTTTAGCATTATTTGAAAGTCAAAAGTACAATAGCACCCCAATGACTAATTTAGCACTATTTCAACAATTTTGAAAGTGATGGGGTTCGTTTGAATTTCCGTCATCCCACGTCAAATTTGGTTGATAAACAGATTGGCTTAGGATACGTGCCATCTGCAGTGTTCTCTTGAATATTCAAGAAGAAGGAAAATGGTTCCGAATTCTTAAGTCTAAAAAAGACAACATATGTGCCTTTTGGCCGAAGGTACATGAAAAAATTAACTAAATAAACTGATATTTACTGCCCTTCAAGGAATTGCTGATATTCTAAAAAATTAACTAAATAAACTGATATTTACTGATATTCCAAGAATTACTGATATTCTGCAAATATGGAAAGGATATCAAAATATAATCAAAACCACAGATATCAACAACTTATAGTCTTTTGTATGCCTTTTGAAATTAAATATTAATTATTAATTTTATCTACATATGTGATGATCCTGATGAACAGAGACCTTATCTTTCCATCAAGAATTTTCAGTAGAGCCAAAATAACCGTTTCTCCAACTTTACAAGTGAAATGTCCCTAAATTGGCACTCGAAATAACTTCAAAAGGGATTTTTCCGAACCTCTACATTTAGAGAGAAAGGAAAATTAACTTCCCTCATATGAAACGCATTGGGGAAGTTAGGATCTCTTTTCCAAAATGCTACTTTTATACACAAGAATTTATGTTTTACTTCAGTTTTTACTGGTAAAAATAATGAAAAACAGCATTCCTTTAAAAATTTTATCTAGTTTAGGAAATTTAGTCCCATTTCATCAGGATCATCACGTATAAGTAAGAAGTGCAAGTGCACTTCAATGTGCCTTTTTTTTTGTTGATTGTTGATTTTAAGTAAAAAATATTTTATAACAATGGAACAAAAATTTAGTACAATTGGACTGAAAAAAGTAAAATTTTTCTTGAAAATTAGTACAATTTGTAAATGCTCATTTTGCAGCCCTGGTCTGTGTAGTAGAGAGGACCGAGCTGTGACTACGGTATTGTAATGCCAAGTTCAATACTACATTTTTGAAAATATTTTATAAACACTAATGTTATGTTCAGGTCAAATGTTCTATTCATACTTTACATTTATTTAAAAATTCATTGGATATACAAAACCATTTTTGCTTAAGTTTCAACAAAGTCCAAATAGAAAATACTTTTTGTATAAACTCATTCTCTCTAAACCCTGAAGCAGAGTTCCAAGCAGAGGCCTTTTCATCGGCGGCGGCGGCGCGGACAATATTGGCCAGCGGCGGCGGCGTTCACGACGATGACTCGGCGGCGGCTTATATGTCGGCTTAAACGAAAATATACTGAATAAATTTCGAGACATATTCAAGGCCTACAAAACAAAATTCTAAATTTGGCTATAAAACAGAAACATCAATTACTGAAGCAAGTCAAGGTGGAATTAAGTATTTTAGAAAATAATTTAAGATATTATTTAAATTACACTGAATACAACACTTTCTTAAAATATGAAGGCAGATTAGTATTTACATTTAGTAGAAAGATTAAGGACACTCATAGAAAAAAGTTCAATTGTGTTAGGGAATTACAGAAAAAAGAATTAGGAATTAGATTTAATCAGAATTGGTTATTAATAAATCAAATGTAGATATTCCATTAGATATACAGTGGATTCTTTCTTTAGGGCAGAAATTTACATTACCAGTGGAAAGGGAACATTTCCCAATGTTAAAGATAATAGCAGAAGGAGAAGATTTTATTCAGACAATTAGAGAGAAAGAAGGACAGGAAATAGCTAGAACACAAATGACAACAATTATTGATGACTATATGAACAAAATGAGATTAGATAATAGAGATAAATTTATTTTGGATAAGATGAGGGATACAAGGAGATTTTTGAAGGCAAATAGAGACTTATTAGTCTTGGATGCGGACAAAGGTAATACGACAGTTGCTCTAAATAGAGATGATTATAATATTAGAATGAATAATATTATAGGTGATAGATAATGAATAATATTATAGGTGAATATTTACCCGCTTATCTATAATGCTTATCAAAGGTTTATGAATAGTTTATGTAACAAATTTTGTATAGAAATCTGTTTCATAAACCTTTTATTAAAATTTGATCAATTATTATGAATATGGCCCCTAATGTATAAAATATGAAAAGCAAATTCAAATATTCTAAAATCGTTATAAATTTACTCTCTTTTTTGGAAAAATACATAATTTCTTAATGTGGAATGTCAACACCATACAATTCGGATACGTCATTTTGTATGAAGAGAATCTAAACAGTATTTTCATTCTGTGTGAACACAACATCTTTAGTCTTTTAGGCGATTCACACGATGATTTTTAATCATGACTAAAAATCATGAAAATGTTTTTGGCGGTCGAGCGGGGAAGAGGAGAAAGAGGAGTAGAAAAAACATCACGATTTCTGTTTTCCATGTTTTTTTTATATTCTTCTTTAGTTCGATTTGAATTTTCTCTCATTTTCTTTCTCTCTCTCTCTTTCTCTCTCTGTGATTATGTTATGCTTTTTGTTGTTATGAATGAGTAAATATAGCAAACTTTGAGAGAAATTTATAAAAAAATATGAAAATAAAAATCACCGTGTAAATGCAAGTGGTTTTTAGAAGATGTTTTCAAAGATAAATAAAAAAATCATGGTTTGATGTATGTACATTTATTAATAATATTATTCGTATTACACAAAAGTCTATAGTAAGCGACGCTGTTGTGCGAAATACCATAGAAGAGAAAATCTTTTCGTCCGTTGCTCTTTTTCTGAGAAAATGTCTGAGAGAATTCCCTATGAATTCTGAAGAATCTTCTAGGGAAACTCTAATAAAGGAATTTTCGACATGTCTGAACAATGGCGGAAAAATGTCTGACAAATAATCAAAAAATTTTCCGATTTAGCTCATAGCTTTTACGTCCATTCGTATTAATGTTGGAGAAAAGTCGGATCTAAAATTAGAAATTTATCAGAAATGTATAAAATTTGCAAATAAATTCAAAATATTGTAGAACAAAAGAGGAATTTTTTTTCAGGAAAATACGAAATGTAATTTCGTGAGTGCGTGAAAATTACATTTTTAAAATCACGCACGGTACTTAATTTTTAAATCACGCTCACGCACTAATGCGTGATAATTTTTAATTTAATCACGATTATGTGAGATTCACGAGTGAATCACGCGTGACACGAAACTTCGCAACATTTGCACATCTCTAGTTATTTTAACTTACCTCTCTTAAATGATCCAAATCGGCCTTATTCCCCACCAAATATGCTGTAGGTGCATTCTGTAGTGATTTGAATTCGGCCAAACATTTGGCTGCATATTCAAAACTGCTACGTTGCGTTATATTGTAGACAATCATGCAGGCATCCGACCATAAAACCTGTTGAATAGAAAAAATAAAGAAATAACAATTTGAAAAAAGGAAACGATTTTTTGTTTTATTTTATGTGTTGAAATTTCGTGTTTTTTTTTGTTCTAACTTTTTATGGTTTTTGAGGGGGAAATTAAAATAAAAATCACAAATGTTTGTTTTCTGTACAAATATTTCGAAATGTGTGTTATTTACAAACACAAAAATATGCAATAATTAAAGCTACAGAAATTTGGTTAACAAATAATTATTTGTGTCAAAGATAAAAAAAAATAAAATATGTAGTACCTTTTTTTATAAAAAAGTACATTTTAATAAAAAAGTCGCTTTTTGTTAAAAGTACCTTTTTTAAATACATAGTACGTTTTTCTAAGATTTTTTTTTAATATTTATTTATTTTGCAATCTATCGTATGATATTAAGCAAATTTGTTAAAAAGATCTAATTATAAACAAATTACATATAGTATATTATATCAGTATATAATATCACTAAAATTAGGCATTAAAACATTTGTTTTATGAAGTTATATAAAAAAAAAGTATTATGCATACTTATATTCTAAATGGAAGATCCAAAATATGTATTCTTTTTAATCTTTTAATTTCATTAGTTTCATCTAAAAGACAAATGGCTAATACATTGGGGTGTTCACTTAATCTATTTAGATATTTTTCAGTTAGCCTTTTGATTTCATCCTTCACTTTTGGCATCTTGAGATCGAAATGTATAATATTATTTGTGACATACCATGGTAGATCTAAAAAACTTCGAAGCGTTTTAGATTGAAAGCGCTGTAAAATTTCTATATTGGAGGTACTGGCTGTCCCCCAAAGTTGAATTCCATACGTCCAAATTGGTTTGAGGATGGCTTTATAAATTCTTAATTTATTTCATTTCGACTGCCGATGAGTAAAGTACTACTAGAAATTGGTGCGGATAAAACAACGTTCGTAGATCGTGATTGCATTTAATGCAATTACTATATTCGTGTACATTTACAAAAGAAAAAAAAACTTTAAACAAAGCAAAATAAAACAGCAATAAAAACAATTGCATTGTTCAATTCGATCTTCTGCCTAGTAACAGAATGATTGAACGTAGTGATAATGAAGAGAGCGATATTGATATTAACTGGCAGGTAGTAAAATCCAGCAAACGATCATGTACTATGTCACCAACCAATCAACCTGATAAGAAGAGAGTATCAAATGAAAATAATAACAGTAACTACAACAATAGGTACAAAGAACTTGATGACGTAGATGATGAGATCGAACCTGAGCCAAGTAATCAATTAACTTCAGCCGCCGCGGGTTTGCCAAAACCGCCGCCGCTATTTATCCCCAACGTAGAAAATGTATCAAACATGATCAAAGACTTTTCTAAAATAATTTTGCCAACCGAGTTTTCATACAAAGCTTTAAAAGATAAACAGATAAAATTAATTATGAAAACAGCGGAATCTTACAAAAAGATAATAAGTTTTTGCAATAAAAAACAAATTCAGTTTCATACTTATCAATTGAAAACAGAAAGAGCTTTTAGAGTTGTCATAAAAAATTTGCATTATTCAACGCCAATAGATGAAATTAAACAGGCTTTAGAGTTAGATGGGCATAAAGTTAGAAATGTTATAAACATACATAGCAGAGCAACTAAAGAACCACTGCCAATATTTTTTGTTGATCTCGAGCCAAGCGAAGACAATAAAACCATATACAATCTTCAGCAATTGAACTTTGCGTCTGTTAAGGTCGAGCCACCAAGAAAAGTGAAGGAACTTGTCCAATGCTACCGATGTCAGGAATTTTGCCACACAAGGTCTTACTGTACAAAGCCATATCGTTGTGTAAAATGCGGTAGCGATCATCCCACTGCAGAATGTCAAAAGAATAGAGACTGCCCCGCTCGCTGCACAAATTGCGATCAAGATCACCCAGCCAACTACCGTGGGTGTAGAATTTATCAAAATATCATAAGAAACAAACGTAATAACTTCTCTCATAACTGTAGTTCAAACAAAAATCATCAACAAATATTTGCAAATGCAAATAAAAGGCCACAGATTAACCAAAATGCAAACAACAACTTTAACAATTTTGGTAGGTCATATGCTGACATTATGAGGTCAGGCCCTAATGAAGCTACTTCCTTTGCAAGGTTAGAGTCTTTAATGCAAAGCCAAATAGAGCAGACAAATAATTTGCTCAAAATGATTACACTTTTAGTAACACGACTATGCAACTAGATCTTAGGTTTGCAATATGGAACGCTAATGGTCTATCAAATCACAAACAAGAAGTAGAAACATTTCTGAATATAAATAAAATTGACATCTTTCTTGTGTCAGAGACACACTTTACAAGTAAATCTTACTTTCATATCCACGGCTATAACCTTGTTAATACAAACCACCCAGATGATGCAGCGCATGGTGGCACTGCAATTCTTATAAAATCCAATATCTCATACAATACCTTAAATGAGATTCAAGAAACATTTCTACAATGCACACTCATCTCTATTAAATGTGATAATACACCACTAACAATTGGTTCGGTTTATCTACCACCAAGATTTAATATAAAACCAGATGATTTTGAACGTTTCTTCGACCAACTAGGATCGAGATTTTTAATAGGAGGCGATTTCAACAGCAAGCATCCTTGGTGGGGATCGCGAACACACAATCCTAAGGGAATAGAGCTTTTAAAATGTCTCCAGAATAAAAACTACTCAGTACTTTCAACAGGCAGACCTACTTACTGGCCTACAATTACGTACAAGGTTCCAGATCTTCTCGACTTTTTTATATATAATGGAATACCATCAAATCACTTGGATGTATTGGAATGTTATGACTTGAGCTCTGACCACTCTCCAGTTTTTCTAACATATAGTACAACTTTATTTTTTAGCAATGACTATTTATTTTCTAAAAAGACTGACGTTGAATCCTTTACGTATTGGATAGAAACGCATATCAATTTGAACGTATCACTAAAAACTGGCTCAGAAATTGACGAAAGTGTTCAATATTTTACAAACTTATTGCACGAAGCAGCTTATCGTTCAATGCCCAATCATTTCAATGTATCAAATTCAAATAAATTTATTTTGTCTTCTGAAATTAAAGCAATCATAGCTAAGAAAAGAAAACTTCGTAAAAAATGGCAAATAAGTCATCACCCAGAAGATAAACGAAACCTGAATAATATAACTAAGGAATTAACTCATCTTTTAAGGCAATTTAAAAACAATTCTATCAAAATACATTTACAAAACTTACAACCAAATGCTAAAAATGATCAAAACCTTTGGAAAGCACTCAGATATATTAAGCGACCGCAAAAAAGAGATCCACCTATTAAAAATGAAAACAATGAATGGATGAAGTCCGATCAAGATAAAGCTAATGCGTTTGCCTTATATTTAGAAAAAGTTTTTAAGCCGTTCAGCTTTAATTCTGGCTCATCAGATATGAGCAACATTCTCGACTTTCTTGACTCGCCTTGTCCAATGGATCTTCCCATTAAACATATATCCCAAGGAGAGATTCGCAAAGAAATAGAATACTTGAATGTAAGAAAATCACCATATATATTTAATGCTATAATTAGACTAAGCCACTTTCCCTCACAATGGAAATATGCTATGATCACAATGATACCAAAAGCTAATAAATCGGAAAACTGTATTTCATCATACAGACCTATAAGTTTGCTGGCGACATTCTCGAAAGTATTCGAAAGAATATTTATGCGTAGAATTGCGCGCTTGGTCGAAAAATTCAATATAATTCCACAGCACCAGTTCGGCTTTCGCCACAAGCACGGCACACCTGAACAATGTCATAGAATTGTACAATTTATAACTGAAGCCTTGGAGAACAAAAAATACTGCTCTGCAGTATTTTTAGATGTTCAACAAGCCTTCGAACGAGTGTGGCATGCGGGGCTATTGTACAAATTAAAGAAGCTTCTACCTACACCATTCTATTTACTTATGCGATCATATTTATTAAATCGTTTCTTTTATGTTAAATATAACAACGAATATTCAAACTTTCTACAAATTGAAGCTGGGGTTCCTCAGGGTAGTGTCCTTGGACCCCTCTTATATACGATTTATACGTCTGATCTTCCAATATCTGACAACGTTTTAGTAGCCACATATGCTGATGACACTTCAATATTAGCTGCGAGCAATTCCCCAACCGAAGCACCCTTCTTCGTGCAAAGACAGCTAGACAATTTACAAAACTGGCTTGCGAGGTGGAATATAAAGGTCAACTCAAGTAAATCCAGTCATATAACTTTCACCTTAAGGAGAGAAAATTGTGAAGCCGTTAAAGTGAACAATGAAGTAATACCACATAAAAACTGCGTCAAGTACCTTGGGATGTATATGGACCGAAGACTGACATGGAAAAACCATATCAGAATCAAACGCGATCAACTAAACATCAAGTTTAAAAAATTATACTGGCTTCTTCGCCCTAAGTCTCCACTAAGTGTTGAAAATAAGTTTTTCTAAGATGTATATTTTTTTGTAAAATATAATTTTTTGTAAAAAGTATGGATACGTCGATACCCCTTTTTGTCGATACGATACCAAATATCGGTAATACCGATTCCGATACTGATACGCTTAATAGTTTAGATTAGGACTTAAAATCGATCTTAATTTTTTATTTGAAAACAAAGTATTCTCAGATTTTGCGGAAAAAGATGATTTTGCAAGTTGTTTGAACGAGAACTGCAGTAGAAAATTGTCCGCAGACGCTACAGAACTAATCTGAAAACTACTGCTGCGCGGTTGTTTTCAAGATTGAATCCGGCAGTTCAACTGGACACTATGTTTCCTAGACAGAAATATCAATGCCATGGCGAAAATGGTTAAAAATATAATTTTGCTAGTAAGGAGAGCTTTCATTCCATCGAATTCTTGGTTCAATCAGACGTGCAGAAATGCAGTCTGATCCAGAGAGGAAGCATTCAATATCTGGCGTAGTAACAAAAACGCAGATACTCATCTGCTGCGCAAAATGGCGAGATCTTCATGTGTCAGGGTGTTAAGGCGTGAAAAAGCTTCGTACGGGCAGGATCTTCGTGCTGAAGTCCTCGCTGTTCCTCGGGGCAGCAAGAGCTTTCCTCAAAAGCTAGTTCCTCAATTTCGATTCTTTTAAAGGATGACCAAATATTCACTGACCTGGTTGATAAAACTAACCTTCTGGCTGAATTATTTGCAAGTAATGCCGGAAAGCAATCAGCCACTGCTCGCGATTGAAAGAGTATCTGTAACTATACCAAAAATATTCTTTCGAGCACGTGCAGTTAAAAGGTTTTAGCGGAGCTCAATGCAAATAAGTCTCCCGAGCCGGATGGTATTCCAGCACTGGTCTTGAAGCAGTGCTCTTCGACGCTAGTGCGTCCCTTGGCAAGTATCCTTGCCATTTTGTACCATGCTGGTGAATTTCCAAGGTGTTGGAAGGTTGTCAATGTAATGCCACACCACGATCTGTTCTACTCTTTCCAAATTGATGAAAAATATGGTAAATTTCCATCTGGTGAGATATTTGGAGTCCAACAGTTTAATCAGCGACCGGCAGTATGGCTTCCGTAGAGAACGCTCTACGGGTGACTTACTGGCCTTCCTTTCGGAAAAATGGTACAACTCCATACATCATTTCGGTGAAAGTAAGGTGGTGGCTCTAGATATTCCCAAGGCGTTTGATAGAGTGTGGCATGGGGCAATTTTGTCAAAACTTGTCGCTTTTGGTGTCGGTGATGACTTCTTTGGATTTATATCGAGATTTCTCATGAATTACAGTATACAAGTTGCTGCAGATGGGATCTCATCAAACGAGCTCGAGGTTAATTCAGGTTTACCACAGGGCTCCGTTCTTTCTCCTATCCTATTTCTTATCTTTCTTAATGACCTTCTTTGTCAAGCCTACCAACCCTATCTACTCTTTCGTAGATGATAGCAGCATTTGCCATTCATACTTACTGATCAATAGACCAAGCTTGTCGGAGATTGGGGCCATGAGGCAAAATATGATTGATATACTTAATCGTGATCTCGTAACAATCTTAAAATAGGGTTATGCGAATAGGGTCGATTTTAATGCTCGTAAGATCCAATGTTGTATGCTTACTCATAGGCGCTTAACCGAACATGCTGCTTCATCTGTAATTATGGACGGTGTAAGTGTTAAGGAATCAGAAGCTCTTGATGTTCTTGGAATGATCACATTTTTCAAGTCAAAAAAGAAGCATTCGGTTTTTTGAAAGGGTGCAAGAGATAATTCACTCCGTTTGATCTTCTTAATATTTATATCACCTATATCCGACCGAAAATGGAATGGTGCTGTTGGCTGAGTAGATAGCGCGTTTGACTACAAACCCGGAGGTCTTGAGTTCAAGACTAGTTTCAGGCAAGCCACTAACACCATGCATTTTTCTCATGTGCATTGCTGTGTTATTGTGTTGGTTGTTGTTGGACTGTTAAAGTGATGAGGGCATAGCACTGATCAGCTTGACAGTACCGGCAGCGATTAATACATACTAACATATCGTAATGCACTTCACAGCACCCTCCTTTGTTGGTATTGTAGCAGAACCGTCGGCGAAGTAAAATAACTAATAAAATGGCTACACAGCTTAAACAGCTCAATGCCTCTACTTGACACCAGAGGGGCTTGCAACTCTGCTCTACAAAAAATGCGCAATAGTAGGGTTGTAAATGAGTTAAGCTTTCTATCTCTCCCACCTGTTCTCTCTACACTATCTCTTTCCCAAAGAAGGTAACGCATTAATTAATTAACTGGTAGGCATTATGCTAGGAACACAACTGGGACGAACGACGAATTTCGGCCAACACGACGAATTTGTCTATAAAAATTCGCTGTGTAAATTCATCATATGAAGCACAATAGCGACGTAAACGTAACAGCTGCTATAATTGATAAAGCTGTTTACTGTTTGCGCAAAGTGTGACCATATTAAACAAATAATACATGCTTGAAAAAGTAAACATTATTAAAAACACAACTAACACAAATTTTCATAGTTAATTATTATTCGTATTTATTTCAAATGTTATAAAATAAAAATAAAACAATAATTAAAGTAAAAAGTAACTTTTTTTACTAAAACACTTGAAAACTAAAACCAAACATGGTCACTTGGTAATAATTTGTTCGTCGTTCGCCGGCGTAAGAAATAGAAACAAATGTATTCAGAGGTCGCCGCGTATGGCGAATTTCGTCCGACGCGGTTATTGTGTGTATTTTCATATACACAAATATGTTATATTTTTGGCGACGAGTATTTGCTGCCAAAAATTCTTCTTTTGTCCCAGTTGTGTTCCTAGCATTAATTGCCTGATTGTGTTACTTCTCTTTATTAAAAAAAAAGAACTCTTATGTGCTTCAAAGTCTATTTTGAAGTTATATCGGCCGCGTACAGGAGAGTATCCAACTCTATTGACTTATTGGAGCATCGACGCAATGTGTGGTGTGTTTCGCTGTCCTATCGCTACTACATGGCATGTGTTCTAATGAAATCAGAGAATTTTTAATAGAAACCCGGTCTTTTTTGCGTACAACACGTTTTGCATTAAGAGCACATCCATTTGTGGTCCGTCTGCCTGTGAATCGAACTAGGGAATATTCACATATTACGTAACGCTATTTTCAGAGGTTTTGTACCCCCCCTCGTAACGCTTTTTACAAAATTTTCATTATAAGGTATCTACTCCGTGACAAATCTTTAACCCCCCTCCCCTGGAGCGTTACATAATATGTGAATAGGCCCCTACGCATTACAATAAATTTTTTTGCTATATCAATTAAATGATTTTGAGCCTAAACGATTTTTGTAAATACAATTACAAAATTGTAAGTTAAAAGAAAATCAGAAAATTAAAAAAATTTTTTTTGTAGATTTCCAAATTATTTCAATTAAGATTATTGTTATATCAACAATGTGACTTGTTGGTTTTCCGAACAAATTTTAATTATCATAATTGTTGTATTAATAATATTTTTTTATACACAATAGCGTTGTAAAAGTATTGAGTATTTGGGTATTGAGTACTCAATACCAGTTGTTTTTTGAGTACTCGATATTCAAAAGTACAAGTATTTACTCAATGCTTTCAGAGTTGTATTTTCCAGCTAAATAGATTGTAAAGTACGAATGAAACTGATCAAACATTTTTATTTATGGTACAAAAAATTACTGAATTAAAGATATAAGTTTTATTTAATTAAAACCTCGTAAAAAAACAATAAAAATGTAAGTTCCAATGCAAGAAAGTTAATAAACTATAATTCTCACAAATAAGATTGCATTTCTTAAATTTTTATTTAATTTTATTTATCAATTCAGGGAAACCATTAAAGTATTGAGTAGTATTGAGTTAATACTTAATAAGTATCGAGGGGTATCGAGTATTCAATAGTATCGAAATTTTACAACTCTATAACACAATCACAACCCTCGAAGCGACTTTTTCCTTGTCTGCGAACTAATAGACTAATGTTCTTACCTCTCAGCTAGAGAGCAATTCGTTATTAAATAGGTTCGCAAATAATGAAAACAATTCGAATTGCTAGTTCCAGTTTGATGATATTTTTTCTCTGTGTATTTTGGCCGAACAGTTCGTATGTGGAATAAACTCCCCACAGAGGTCTTTCCAGTCACTTTCATTGTGGAAAAGTTCAAATCGAATGTGCACAAACACTACTCCCTCTATCCTCCTACCCATAACCAATTTTCCTAGTTCCGGCACAGTGCATTCCATAAGTAGGGGTTCCAATTTTTTAGTGTTTTTAATTAAAAAGTACTTTATTCGAAAACTGTTTTATAAACTATAGTTTATCTAAAATTTAAAATTTTTCTCGTATCTAAGAGTAGAAATAGTACTTTAAACTTTTTGCACTGTCTTATACTCGCAATATGTTCATTGAAAATCTAAAATTTGCTTTAAATATTCTAATGAATTGAATAAGTACATATGTATGTATGTATGTATGTATGTATGTATGTATGTATGTATATCTGTATGTATGCTTGTATATTATATTTTACAGCAAATCCTCCAGCCAAAGAGCTTAAAATATTTATTGTAAAATTAAAAATATTTGATGTAACAAAATTGCTAGTAAAAATAATTTTCTAAAAAATTTCGTGATCATAGACAAGTGATTTTAGTATGTAGTACATATTTAAATGTAAATGTACAAAACAAACATCAAGAAATAAGAAAATAAGCACTCAAATCAAGGTTCAGTGAACTAAACGGTAAAATTCTTTTGCAAAGCAAATAAATATTTTTTCACATATGAATAAAATAAGAAACAAAATAATTCAGGGTCAAAAACCTTTTAAAGATTTCAAAATAAAATGAAACATATAAATGTTTTATATTATCTACAACATAAAAGGAAATAATTTCCTGTGCTCATTACCAGCATTAATAAAATTTATAAAAGCAAATAAAATAAATGATTTTCTGTTAGTGTAAAAAATCATTAATCTCATTAAAAATGATGTTTATGTTATTTTATTCTTCTATAACATTAACTTACTTGTTCCATGGGAAATTCATGTTCATGCTCATCACTATCAGTACTTCCGGCATAAACATCAACAATTTCAACTTCCGTCAGTCCTGTCTCCAATGTTATTGTTTTGTTGTACAATAAATCTGTATTTGAGCGGTATTCTCCTATAAAACGACCCGTCAGATAACGTACTGTAAGTGCTGAAATGATTGGCAACAAATAATAAAAATATACATATTAAATAAATTATTTAAAAAAACATAAATATTATTTAATATCAATAATTAACGTTTGCTGTTCGTTCTTATATTTTTAAATTATTTATACATAAGAATGAAATTATTATGACAATAATCGTGACATGTGGCATTTATAAAATACATTTGTTCGATTGATTCATAAATTAAAATGAATGATGAAAATGATTTCAAGTGAAGGATACGGAGAGATGTAAGTGAAATGCTACACATTTTGTCATTGTAAAAGATAGAAATTTTATTTATCTAAAATGTAAGCCATATTAAATACTCTCGAAAGTAAAAGCTAAAATAAAATTGCCAGATAACAATTTTTTCTTCCCATTTTAATAGTATAGTTCCAACTACATACCAGTTACTTTTTCTGCAGGGTACTCTCTTGGTTCTTATAACATAAACGACGGACAATATCAAAAGCAACCGAAAATCCTTATTAATATGTACTTAGTTTTTTTTATTGAATGTTAGAACCTTTTAAAAATTTTAAAAAGATTGCTTAGAATTTTAAATATTTATTCTTTTAAAAATGATTGCACGGAATACTTCATGAGCAAAATACCGTCCGTTACTGTCACAATATTGTGAGTGTATATTTAAATGGTAGGAAATATTTCAGCTCATTTTTAACACTCGCACAGTGGTTCAGAAATTGAATTCGTTGGCCAAAACCAATATTTTTTGCTGTCACAGACTTTTAAAGTTTTAACGCCATGTAATAGTAAGCATATTTAAACTAAGGTTGCCAAAAAATTAGGGCAAAATATTAGTAAATGTGGGCGCGGCATGCTGTTAAACACACACACACATTTTATATAATTTTGGAAAAAAGTGATTTATTTTTCTTTGATCAGAAAGAAATTATAATTTCTCGCAAACTATCATAGATAATGGGATGCGGTCTTTTTTGCGAAGTTAGTAGGACTGTAGTCTTTAGGAAGTGGTATGGGTTGCCATTGTACTGTTTATGTTTAAGGTGTTATAAAATATTTTTTGATTTACTATATATTTGGCAAATTTAAATTTTAGAGGAATAGAAATTTTAAATATCAAAAGGGATTAAAAAAACTAAATCACCCAGAGAAAAGTGAAAGTGTCCTCTTTAGCCCTATGTATACTTGTGTACGTACTCGGACCCGTGCGTAGAACACTTTTTAAATTTAAAGAAATTACTCAAAAATTATTATTCAAGGAAGGCTTATTTTCTACCTATTAAGCGGTCAAAATACATTATCAGTGAAATTTCGCTGTATGCGTCACACGAACGACGCTTGAAGTAAAATAATTTTTTTTTGATTTTTCGCTTGCATGAAGCTTGTGTTTGAACAAATATACGAATCGTAATAGACAACAAACTGAAGCGGTAGGTGCGAGGGAAGGGGTAATCCCTATACAAAGTAATAATTACCTGCTAAATTTGGTACGAACTAATTTGAAGAAATGGTACGAACTAAAAAAAGCGATTGGCTGCGTGCAGGTTTGAACCGTGACCTCCTGACTGATAGTCTGACGTATCTATCATTCAGCCATAGCCGTATTATACTTTATGTTACATTTTTCCACTTTGACTAAATATGTTTAATTTGAAAGGTTTTTTCTTAAAAAAAAATAACTAAAAAATCGATGTAATTTTAAACAAGGAGAAATTTTCAACACAAATTTAGGCATTATATGATCGTAAATTTGAAGTAATATTTTAGAGTGTATAACAGTAGGAGTCTTCAAATTTGGCATGAGTTAATTTGAAGATAAGATACGAAGTTATGTAAAAACTGCCGGGCTAGGTGCGAGGGAAGTGCTACTCCCCATACAAAGTAATCAATAATGGCCTGCTAACTGGAAAGATATAACAGTAAGAATCTTCAAATTTGGTATTGAATACAAGATAAAAAGTTGGCGAGAAAAAAACTAACTGGGTAGGTGTGGGGGAAGGGTTACTCCCCATACCATTTATCTCTGCAATTGATTGATCTATTCGGCTAGAGTTTTTAGAAATGACCTATCCTAAGCTGATCAAAAACGTATCCTAAGTATTATTAAAATGGGTTGTTTATCCACACATGATCTTTTTTAATAAATAAAGGGGTTCAAAATTTTAATTTTATGTAAAATGTGAAAATAATTCAAAATTTAAAGTTTAGGCTTGAGTTTCTCAACAGCTGCTGAACCTATTTTAATGAAAAAAAGTGGTTCAAGGCATCAGTCCATTAAAAAAATTATTCAAATATCTCAACCGTTCAAAAAGTTACAGAATTTGTCCAACGAAAAACGATTATGAGCCACTGTGCCTAGACCAAAAGAAGGGTTGTTAAACGTTTGTAGTGTGTGTCTGCCTGTGCTATTGTAGACCCCAAACGGTTGGACAGATTTTGATTTAGTTTGTTTTGGATGAAAGATGATTTGATGGAGTGTGTTCTTTGCTATGTTTAACGAAAATCGGTCCAGTCGCTTAAAAGTTCTCATCTCTTTTCTGGCTGTATCCTCTTGACTCTGAATTTCTGTATTTCCTTTTGTTTGAAAGGTGACTTGATCTAAAATCTTCTAATCTATGTTTGAAGAAAATCGGTCCAACTGTATTGAAGTTATCATTCATTTTCTTGGGGTGTTCTAAAATTTTTAATTTAACTTTTGCGCTGGCGAATGCCGTTTTCGTTTCAGAAACACATTTTAAAAGAGACTGCACGCAATACGGAGACTGTCCCCTGTTCTCGAATTGTATGAAAACGAATATGTGCTATAACGGGTGTTTTTTTTAGAGGTATAGAACTTCGAATTGAAATAAAACACAAGAAAATCGTTTTAATGTCCATCAATTTGGCTTTATTGGAAGGATAATTTTATGCCATTAATGTTTAAATATGATTTCGGGCATGTGGCCGCCGCGGCTGGCTCGAATAAAGCCAATTCTACAGGTCCAATTTTCAACCACTTTTTCGAGCATATGGGGCCGTATGTTGGCAATAACGCCACGAATGTTGGCTTCCAAGTCCCCTAACGTTTCTGGTTTGTTGGCGTAGACGACCGACTTCACATATCCCGAAAGAAAATAATCCAATGGTGTCAAATCACACGATCTTGGTGGCCAATTGACAGGTCCATTCCGCGAAATTATGCGCTCATCGAATGTTTCCTTCAATAAATCGATTGTGACGTGCGCTGTGTGGCATGTAGCGCCGTCTTGTTGGAACCACAACTCATCCACATTCATGCCATCCAATTCGGGAACAAAATAGTCGGTTATCATGGCTCCAATTGCTGTGCACGGTGGCGAATCGATTCATTCGGGTCCTCTTCAACACTTTGCTCTACAGCGGCAATTGTTTCTTCGGTGCGCACTGTTCGACGTCTCTGCGGATGCTTATTATCACATAGAGTAAACGTAGTGCGAAAACGATCCATGGTTAACCGAATTAATTGCTCTGATGGACGATTATGTCGACCATAAAATGGACGGAGCTTGCGGTAAACCTCGCGAACTGAACCATTATTTTCGAAATAAATTTGCACGATTTGCAAGCGTTGTCCTTTTGTCAACCTGTTCATGATGAAATGGCAAACCAAACTAAATATTAATCACTTGACAGCTGACAAAATAGCCGCCAGTTAAAAAAGTGATGCCAACTTAAAGTTCTATACCTCAATAAAAAACACCCAATAGAACTACCGTTTTATAAATTGGTTACTTGTGGTTTGTTTTTACAATAGCGAAAGCATCGTTTCCTAAAAAACCAAAAGTAAACAATAAAAATGAAAATAAAAGTACAGCGGGTAAAAATAGAAAAAACAAAGAAAGAAGTCAGATTATTTAAAAAAAATTTTGCATACTTTCCAAAAGCAAAGAAAAACAAATAAACAAAACAGGCTGCAACATGCTAGTTGCTCGAAAAAAATTTATTTATATTAGGCTCAAGGAAAGATCATATGTACAAGTAAAATGTGAACTCATTAAGATATACAGTGCGAGATAAAACTGTGTAAATGTTATATATTAGCTTTGTTCGACAAAATATTTATAAGCTGTTGCAGTTTTCAAAACAGTATTTATTATGTGTATTATAAAATAAATAAATAAAGCGAAAACTTCTTTACAGTTCAGCTATAGTAACAAAATTTAAGTTAATTCGTTTACACATTTTTGTCTAGCACTGTATTAAATAGAATAAAAAATTGCAAAAGGCACACACTCAAAACAAACTCACAGCAGGTGTAATTTAAACATTTAAAAATTTATATGCAGAAACAAAATACTTCAACATATTTGAAATGATTTTGCTTAAAATTTCTAAATTATTATATTAGAAGAGTACCCTACAATGAAATATTTTTTGAACTTCGAAAGCTGCAGACTGCAGTAAACAAATTATAATTGATATGTGGATAAATGGAAAGTCTTAAAGCTAAAAATATAATATTTATCCATTCATTTTCACGAAATAAAGCTTATTTTATTTTTTATGATTAGTTAAAAAAATTCCAAGTTTTTGCCATTTTCATTTGTTTATAAATCTTTGAAAAATGAAAAATTTCCAATTTTGCCTAAAAAATATATTTTTTAGGGTTCCGTACGCCAAAAGTGTAAAGGAACCCTATTGTTTTCCCTACGCTGTCTGTCTGTCTGTCTGTTTGTCTGTCTGTCATAGGCTGTTTTCTCGCGAACCGTAAGAGCTACGGACCTAAAATGTTCACCGAATATGTAAAAAACTTTGGCCGCTACAACAACAAATATATACCAGTTAAAAATTAAAGGGTGTTCTAAAGCGAGCAATGAAACATGTTGAAATACTAATGTATTATAGATACACTTATATATACACTTTAAACTTTCAAAGTTAATGATGAAACAGAACTAAGTCTGCAACTTCAGGCAAAAACGCTGCCAAATAAACAGACCCAAAACTAAATCTGTTGAGAGAATGAGTGGCTAAAACTGAGAGCATGAGAAAAAACGTTCTCAAAATAAAATAGATTCTATATCATGACTGCTTTTTAGCCCCAGTTCTGTTTCATCATTTAGTGTTAATTGGTGTAGTCTGTAAAATAGACTACAGCAATTAACACTGATATTTAAAACAATAAAAATTAAAGGTTGTTCTATATGTTAATGTAATTTTTACTATGTAATTTAGATAATTTGCAAACCGTAAAGGGCAATATACACAGTCAACATGCTTGACAAGCGTGGTAATAGTATGTGTGAAATTTCGTTAGCATTAGTGACACCGACGACGCTTGATGGAAAATCTACTTCGTTTTGATATTTCGTCAAGCACACGTACACGAATCTGACATCAAGCTGATTGATTGTCTATTATGCTCTTAAGAGGCAAAGTTTTGAAATTAAAAAAAACGCTAAAACTAAAAAAATTCCAAAATTAATAAAATGTCAAAACGAGAAATCGCCAAAATGAAAAAAGCGCTTAATGTATAGTCAATAAACGAAGTATTGTCAATAAACGAAAAAAATTAAAAAAATCACTAAAACGAAAAAAAGCGCCGAAAACAAAAAAAGAAAAAAAAAGCGCCGAAAACAAAAAAAAAAGAAAAAAAAAGCGCCAAAACTAAAAAAAATTGCCAAAAACGGAAAAATCGCTAAATCTAAAAAAAATCACAAAAAAAACAAACAATCCCAAAAACCAAAAAAGTGCCTAAACTAAAATAAATCGCTGAAGCTAAAAATATCGTCAAAAAGCGAAAAAAAACTTTAAAACAAAAAACATAAATGCCAAGACCAAAAAAATTAGCAAAAAACTGCAAAAAACGAAAAAGTCACCAAAATAAAAAAGCGTAAAAAAAATAATAATAATAGAAATAAAAATCGTCAAGACAACGAAAAAAAAAACAAAATAGAAAAAAATTAAATTAAACAAAAATGCGAAGGGAAAAAATTGCCAAAATTAAAAAAGGGCAAAAACGAAAAGGGATATATGTGTATTCGTACGGAACCCTTCGTGTGCGAGCCAACGTCGCACTTTACTGAATTTTTATCATTGAAATTATGACAATATGTTAAATAATAAATTCCTTAAACGTTTAATTTGAATTTTATTTTTTCATTTTGCCTTATAAATACTTTTATTGCTGTCCAATAGAATTCTAATTTTATAAAGGTGTAGAAAAATAAAATAGAATCATATCTAATACAAATTATTTGTTGGGGTTTTTATAAGTTTCAAAGCCTAACATGCTTATCTTTGAAACTCATTTGTAATTCTCAAATAGTTTTCGAAAGTCTGTACATAAGATAAAGGGTTTGTAACTGTTCAAAAGTGTGGTTGAATTCTACTGACGATTTGGAAAAGCACCAATGAAATGCATGTAGACAATGCTTAACCATCAACAAATAAACTTCATTTAAAATAAAACTATGACAATATGTCAAATAATAAATTTCTTAAAGAAAAAAATTTAAAATTATGCACAAAATAAATATAGTTTTCATCATTGTGGTGATCTGAATAATTCCGAAACCATTGAGTATATAAACAAATTATGTTAGAACGGACTAAAGGTAATTTTATTTCAAGTTTCCTTGTGATTTTGCAATAAAATTGGACAACAGCCTCTTCAAAAATTCGAAATTTTAGAAGAAAAAAAATTAAAAAGAAGTTATACATAGCATTTAAAATGTCGACTGTTTTTGTAGTTGGGGGACCATCAAACACATCAAAAAATATATTAGTACTCCTTGACATACTTTCTTTTGTTGCATAGTGTAATTATTGAGCTGTATTAAATTGACCAAAGTAATATTTTTTATAATATGTACTACTTTGTGTTTCATGTATATGGTGGTGCTACAAATATCACTTATCAAATTCTTTTAAAAATTAAGGAAGGCCACGTGCCTAAGAGTTATGGTTGCGTTAATACAAAAAAAAATGCAGAAAACATTCATTTTAAAAATTTTGTTTATATCATTAAAATGGTATTATTATGTACATACATTGTAGTACATACATATATTAGTATTTTTGTTTAATTTTGTTAAAGAAACACTTTGTTTTACTTTTTTTAATGAAAAAACAAACATGAAAAACACTAAAAACCAACTGGGAGGTTTTGTGTAAAATTGGCTAGCACAGATAACCCACATTAAAATGTTTTCTCGAAATAAATTTTAGTGTGTTCTTAAAAATGTTCATGTATTTTTTAATAATATGCTCAAAGCTTTAGAAATATATACTAGAAATAATTAACTCTTAAAAATATTGAACGAGTGATTGCTGCTGATGCTGTTATTCAGGTCAGCACCAAAAATTTTTCTGCTTTGTTTAATTAAATTTATTTATTAATATTTAAAATTTTCATATTTAGTTTATAAAATATTTTTGTATATTATTATTTAGTGCCTGAAAATTCCATTGTAACATAAATTACTTTAATAGCCCCAGAAGGGACTAACTACGCCTATGGTGATACTAGAAAATCGCGATATGTTTTAGATTTTGCCATTTCTTTTAATCGAAATCAAAATTCAATAAAAGCAACAATTTCACACGCGTATAAAATTTATTTTCTTCATTATAGATTTTAATACCAAATCATCGTTATTCCTTTGAGATTTGCAATTGTTAGCACAAAATTGTTCGAGTCCCGTCATTTATTTATATTAAGCAAGTTTTAATTAAATCAGATGCCACAAGAATATAAAAAAATGTAATTATAGTAAATCAACAAAATCAAGTGAGAACGCAGTTTGTCAATTAAACACTCTTCTATGAAATAAAGGCTTTTGACCTAAGATTTTAACAAATTAAAAAAAAGTGCCATACTGGTCACAATGACCTCTCAGCCTAAATGAAAAGAAATTAATTTTGACAATTGATTTGCAAATATTTGCAGATAACAAAAACAACTTGGAAATTAACACTCAAAAATGCCACTGAACTCTGAAAAAAAATTGACCTAACACTTTTAGAATGAAAAATAAACGACGATAGTTAAACACACAAATCAATCTGCGTATAATCAACAAAAAAAATGTTCAATTAAATATTTAAATAGAAAAATATTTTAAATTCTCAAGATTACTTTTGTTGATGTTGTTAATGGTGATTGTACTTAAACATAAATATTATTGAACATAATTCAAAATAACTCATTATAAAATATGTGATTGCGTATGAAATATTTTATCAGACGGATTTGTTGTGCATTTTATTACCAAGGCGATGCGATATAATAGCTACCTAACAAGAAAACATAAATAACACTGGTCTGCTAAAAAAAATCGCCTTTAAATAAAAATATGTGAATATATAAAGTTTAATGCGCTAAATTCATTAGTATATTTCACTATAACTTGAGAACGGCTTGTCTGATTTGAGCATATAAAAAACCACCACTAAATACGAAATAAAATTACCTTCCAGGCACTTATTTATAATTTTGTTTATATTTCCAGCTGTTTGGGAGTTATTAAGAAATTAGCGGCGAAAAAATCTTTTTTTATGCAAAACTAAACTTTCCCAGCAAAAACTTTTGTGATTTTTGTAATTGGTAGTACTTTATTAATTGGTTACTAAGTAATGAGTGGTACTTATTTATCTTATTACTATATACTACATACGTATAATAAAATTATACGTATTTTTATCATTAACTTTAAGTAGTTACAATTTGTTGATACATATGTATTAATAAACACTTTTTAAGTCAACATGCATTTGTATATGAAAACTACTTTTTGTCGCTTAAACTTATAAGTCAACAATAGCTGAGTGGGTAAAGTGCTTGACTTCATATCTGAACGAGCACAGGTTCGTATATCAGCTGGGTCAAAAAATTAAAAAAAAATTTAACAAAATTGACCAAGTATAAATAAAGCATAATGTGTATAAATTTTTTAAATTTTAATTTGCTTATTTAACTACTTATTTTTTAGCTTCAAGTAAGCCAAATAATAACTAGTTAATTGCTTTGATAATTTAAATATATTTGTAAGGTGTACCCTTATTTTCTTTTGACTTCTTAAACAAAAATAAGTAGGTATTGAGTCAAATTGTAAGTAGCTACGACCTAAATTCTCATATACTTTTTTGCCTACCAGTAAGCAAAGTTTTTGCTAGGTTTTTTCGTTTTCAAAAACTCATAAAAAATTTAGAGGGCAAAAATTGTAGATTTTTGTCATTTATGAAAAAGCAAGATATATTAAAACATAAAATAAGTAATAAATCATTGAAATCGAAATACAGTGTCGATTTTGTTCCAAATTAAGTGAAGGAACTTAATTGACAAAAATTGCAATTTTTATACAACACACATGCACACACTCACAAATTAAAATTTTTGTGTTGCATGCAAATTGTGATTTTTATCAACTGAGTTCTTTACTTAATTGTGAATAAAATCGACATTTGTGCATCGATTTAAATAGCTTATGGCTTATTTTATTCCTAACATATCTAGCTTTCTGATTAATGACAAACATGTAAAATTGGTAGCCTCTTAATTTTTTATGAACTCTTGAAAACGGAAAAATATATAACTTTGCATAAAAGAAAATCTTTTTCGCTGCTAATTTGCCGAAACAGTTGAAAATATGAAAAAAAAAAATTCTACATATATGAGTGGGTTGAAGGTAATTTTATTCCATATCATCTGGTGTTTTATTAATTTTAAGCAAACCGTGCTCGAACTATAATGAAATATATTAGCGTGATCTCCCCATTTTGGGTGCCATGTTAGCCATGACCAGGGCTCGGACTTTCATGCAAATGCATGGTTTTACTTATTATCTATGCGAATCATTAAATTTTAAGTAGTTTGGCATCGATTTGTAGTTGCATACTTTTGCATATTTTGCATATTTTTTCATATTTGGGCAATAAATGCATATTTTTGGAATAATACAAATTTTGTTTAATGAATATTTCCCAATTTTCGAAAAATATTAATAGGCCGATTATGGATGGCAACTGGGAGTTGGGTTGCCAGTTGCTGTAAATGATATTATTGATGGCAAGTGGCAACTGATATCTGTTAGCTTCAGTTGCTATTTAGTGCCTTTTTGGCAACTATTAATATTCAGTTGCCGATTGACAACGCAACTACATTTCGGTTGCATTAAATAATAGACCAAATTATGTTTGTTTTATGTTTTTTTCTCTCTACTAATAATAAAATATTAAAAAAATATATTTTCATATTATTCTAGTTTTGGTACTTTGTTCGTAGGTAAATGCATATTTTTGCGCACATTTTTCATTTTTAGGTGCATTTGTTAAGCACTTAAAATTAAATTTTGGTTGCATGAAAGTCCGAGCCCTGGTCATGATCATAGAAAAATCTGTCCCTAATAGAAGAAAACTAAAAACGGATTTAAATTTAGCGCATTAAACTTTATATATTCCACATATTTTTATTTAAAGGCTCCACAGTTTTTAACCAGTGTAAGTTGGACAAGAAATGTCAATACATACTTTTAAACATTGTATTGAAGCTTTTAAAACAAAAACATAAATATGAAAATAAGGCCAAGTTCCAATCCAAAAATTTCGGCCGTAAAAAGTACTGAGATCAAAATAAGGACAAAGTTCTTGATATGTATAATACCACGCCTTTTCTAGGCAACCCGTTAGCTTGGCAACATTTTCACGTATCACTTCACGTATCACTTTTTATTGCGGCAATTCCCAATCTTCATATAAAAAATACTATCAAAAAATTTTTATTTTTAATATGGAATTTGACAATTGACGGCAATAAATCTTATTCCGTTTAGGCGTTTTTTCGCTCTGGTAATTTTTTCGCGATTTTTTTAATGTTTTGATGATTTTGGCCCTTTTCCATTTAACGTTTTTTCACGTTTTTGGGAATTTTTCGTTTTAAAAAATTTTCCGTTGAAATTTTTTATTTTTCGTTTAGATATATTTCGTTCTGGCGTCTTATTTTTTGTTTTTGCGTTTTATTTTTCGTTTTGACGATTTTTTCCCCATTTTAAAGAATTTTAGGGTCATAGGCGTGTGGCGAATTTTTTCTCGTTTTTGGCGATTTTTTCAGTGAATTTTTTTCGTTTTAGTGTCGTTCACCATTGTAGGGAATTTTAGAGAATTTTTCCCGTTTCTGATATTTTTTATTTAATGATGAAATAGAACTAAGTCTTCAACTTCAGGCAAAAACGCTGTCAAATAAACACGCCCGAAACTAAATCGATGGCAGTAGCTTCAAAATGCTGTCATATTACTCGTATTGTTTATTTTCTTTTGTTCTTATATTTCGTATGAAAAATGTATGAAATTTTATTAAAACACGGCAACATTGTTGAGAAAATGAGTGGCTATAACTGAGAGCATGAGAAACGTTCTCAAAATAAAATAGATTCTATCTATCGTATGATTACTGTCAATTTGTATGGAAAAGCTCGTCTAGCCCCAGTTCTGTTTCATCATTTATTTCCAAAGTATTTATTGATTAATAAAAAACATGAAGGACAATACATCGCTCCTTTATTAAAATATAGTTATATATAAAAAAAACCAGAATTTTCAAGTTACTGAAGAAAAAGTATTCATTAACAACTTCCTTATTTATAAATTTTTTCAGAAACATATCTTAATTTAAACCGAAGTTATATATATATATATATATATATATATATATATATATATATATATATATATATATATATATATATATATATATATATATATATATATATATATATATATATATATACATATATATATATATACATATATATATATATACATATATATATACATATATATATATATATATATATATATATATATATATATATATATATATATATATATATATATATATATATATATATATATATATATATATATATATATATATATATATATATATATATATATATATATATATATATATATATATATATATATATATATATATATATATATATATATATATATATATATATATATATATATATATATATATATATATATATATATATATATATATATATATATATATATATATATATATATATATATATATATATATATATATATATATATATATATATATATATATATATATATATATATATATATATATATATATATATTCATTTAACTCCCACTGGAGCATAGGGCGCCGAAGTTATACTAAAAATTTATATCGGCCACATATCTGCTAATATTTGCAAAACATTAAATACATTTTGTCAAGTTTCACTTTTTTGAGATATGGTTATGTTGCAATAAAGGAGCGAAAAACTCAATTCCATACTATTTCTTTGTGTTATTTTGTTCCCACTTTTTATGACTTCCTCTTCATACATTGAATGCTGCACAAAAGTTTTCCAAATAAACGTATTCTTTGGGATGCTTTTTATTTTTACCTTATCATTGTTTCATTTGAATACTTTAGAAATTTCCCAAAACAATAAGGATCTAAATAATACGGCACATAACTGTGACCGATATATCCACCTCCATTAAAAAGATTGAACAAATATTTGTCTTGTTGGAATAGGAAACTATTTTTTTTTTATTGATTTGGTGTTTGTTTTTCTTTAGTTATCACACACAATTTTGATTGTGTAAAAACTGTTAAAATAATTTTTTTTATGTCATCATATATCTTTCAATGGCTGCAAATAACAATATTTGTTCCATAACAAATTCGCGCTAAAAATATCGGTTTCTTCACTCTTGCTATGTGGGGATTTTCCAATTTATCTAATACTAATACGCTGTTGTTTAATTACAATATTTTCACAATATGGGTTTCAATTTTCTAACAAAATAAACAAATATTTAATATGACTCTTATTTGATATAAAAATAGAAAGTTTTTGCACTAATTGGAATATTATTTTCCGCTCTAATTATTGTTTATTTTGATGATGGGGAAAGTCTTAAGCGCAACAGTTGTTTTTCTTTCGTCAACAAAAAATTCTCGCTATTTAGAAATTAATTTAGAGCAAGTTATATATAAATTAACAAATAATTTGGCAAAGAGGCCATTCAAAAAATTAAAAACAAAACTAGACTGGAAAGAATTTTCAATTTTCTTCTTTGCCAATTAATTTAAATTTATAATTCAATTAACTTCCACGTGTTATTGCTTAAATTGGTGGAAAAACGAAATGACTTTCGGAGGACAACTGAAGTTACAAAACTTCGGTCTATCCAAACAGTCTATGGAGGATTACAGAAATAATCTAGTTTTATACTTTATTCCTACTAATATTCGCTCCACTGTGTATGCAATAATTCATATCTGTAGGTTTGAGGTAAACATTCTTTTTCGAAATAGGTGCTTTTATACTGTTGGAATCAGCATAGTTTCCTCTATCGAGGGGTAAATTCCAGTATGTTTAAGGTACGTAGTACTGCTCGGGACTATTTCTGAGGCAAAGAACACCAAGTCCTTTTTATTAAGTAACGGTATATAAAATATGACCGCCTTTATATCTTCGATATAAAAAAAATATTAAGGTTATATAAAATATTGGGTGTAAGTCAAATTGTTAATACAACAGAGATAGAATCATTTGTGATTTTCGATATATATTTTGCGGTCTCCTGTAAAATTTCCAAAATATGACTTGGTGTTGTATACCTCCCACATACAGATATTATTCTTTTATTAAATTTATTATTTGAGATATTCTCGCAATTTTATTTAAAATAATGATTTATTTGTTGAGGGTTAAGCAATGTTTATATTCATTTTTTTAAGAGAAGTAACACAATCAAGCAATTAATGCCTACCAGTTAATTAATTAATGCGTTACCTTCTTTGGGAAAGGGATAGTGTAGAGAGAACAGGTGGCGAAGTAGGAGAGATAGAAAGCTTAATTCATTTACAACACTGCTATTGCACGTTTTTTGTAGAGCAGTATTGCAAGCCCCTCTGGTGTGAAGTAGAGGCATTGAGTTGTTTAAGCTGGGTAGTCATTTTATTAGTTCTTTTACTTCGCCGACGGTTTTGCTACAACACCGACGAACGAGGGTGCTGTGAAGTACATTAGAATATGTTCGTATTAACCGCTGCCGGTACTGCCAAAGTGATCAGTGAGTGCTATGCCTTCATCACTTTAACAGTCCAACAACAACCAACACAATAACACATCAATGCACATGAGAAAAATGCATGATGTTGTTGGCTTTCCTGAAACTAGTCTTGAACTCAAGACCTCAGGGTTTGTAGTCAAACGCGCTAACTGCTCAGCCAACAGCACCCTCTCACCCTACATTTCATTCGTGCTTTACCAAATCATCAGTAGACTTCAACCACATTTTTGAAAACATCCAAACCTTTATCTTACGCACAGACTTTAAAAAACCATTTCAGATATTATTCTTTAATAAATTGAGGGTGCTGACAATCAAACTGATGCAAGTGCAAAAAAAATCTGAGTAATTAACCCCCTATTGTCTTTCTCAACCCAACTCAGTGTGATCGTGTTTGAGTATTTTATTTCCTTCAAATTTCACAATAATTTGTCTGTTTTTCTCTCAAACTTAATATTTTAGGTTTATAACGCCATAATAACTTCAACTAAAACTGTTGTGTTTCAAAATACATACTGAAAAAAATGTGGTTGCGTGGAAGCTGGTTCGACTGACTCTCAGCCGACCAAACTGAGTTGAGTTGAGAACGGCAATATGGGCATAAGCTTCAAAGTTTTTTACATTAATTTTAATTTTGTAACGTGCTTTTTCCCAAATTAATATTTTACTTTTAAAGTAAAATATTAAAGTTTTATTAAAATATATTGAAATTGATTATGGAGGGGTATTAGCTAGTTCCTATGCGCATTTCATTGGGGCTAATGCAAATCATCAGGGAACCTTTACCCAAAAATCTCATAGAAAAACTAAAAATATTATATTAAACTCCTAATCATACGAATAAGAAGTTTGTAATATCAAAGTTAAAACAAAAGCTCCAATAATCAATCATGTTTTTTATTTTCTTTACTTGCGTACTATTCAAAGTTTTTTGTTTCTATACATTTCTAATTAATATTTTGGCTTTTTTGGGGTCATCATACAGTTCTAAATTATTGTTTCACGATAGATATTAGCATCAAGTGTAGATTCCTGCTTCTAAGAAAAATTTTTTTTTACTTTAACACTCGTATCCTAAGATTAGTTGAAAAAAAATTCTAAAAATATTATTTTCAATTTTTCGCCGCGCCCCTGGATAACGCCCTTTTAATTTTTTTTACACTGCGTCGCCATTTGTAGTTCGATCATAACATAATACATATCGTTGTTCATGGCTTGACTATGGCTACATTTTTGTTTTGGTAAATTTTTAATCCGACATCAAATTCAAGACGCCACTTATAACATCTCAAAATCTTCCCATCTAATGTAAAATTTTTTGCACGTGGCAAGAAAGCCCTCCTGAAACTAGCTTTTAATATTCTCACTTTTATGCCACGCCCCAAAGTTAAGCCCCTTTTTCTTTTTTACATACATATTACATTAAACTAGGTCAATAAAATAAAATAAAAAATTGCACCGTAGAAAGAAAGGTATATCAATGATGCACACTGGGAAAAATGCCAATCTAGCGGTGTAAAAATCATATCTTCCAAACGAATAACCTGATCCAGAAAAAATGTATGCACGAATTATTTAGAAGGATGTAGGCTACAAGGAGTGTTAAAAGTTAGGTACCTATTCTTAATACAGTGGGCGCTATATGTTGTTATATAAGACCAATTTTACCGATAAAACTCTTTAGTCGGCGGAAAGCTTAAATAAATTAGCTATTTTTAACACAGTGTTGCTATATAAGACCAATTTTAAAAATTCAAAATGCTTTAAAAAATGAAATTCAAAGTGCATTCAAATTTCAAAATGCATTAAAAATTTCTTAAAATTGAAAACGAATACTTCATTGGTACTTTAATTTAATAACAAGTGGTTTCGAAAGCTTATTACAACAAAATCATGTAGAAGTACAAACAAGTAGTAAAATTTGAAAAAGTTGTATAGTTGAAAAACTGATGTAAAAGTCGCATACGCAAGTCACCGCAGCTAATTTTTGGAAAAATATTACTCTATAACATATACATTAACAGCCATATTCATAAATATTTAAAACAGGGCAATAAACTACTTTTAAGCAAAATTTCATAAAATTGCATTCAAAAATGTATATTATATGAAAATTTTAAAATAGGTTTAAAGATGGTATGCACCTACTATAAACCTTCAATAAATTCATATCATCGATACATAAATTTCAACTTCAAATATCTTTGCAAATTTAGCACACAGGAATACATGATATGCTTTAAATTAAAGCTTGAAGTCTTGGCTATAAGCGTTTACGTATGTTTTTTTAAATTTGATAGAATATGTCACTTAATTCTTTAAGTTAAACAAAATTCGGAACAAAATTAGCAAAAAAACACCATCAAAACACATAAAAGCAAAAAGAAATGTTAGTGATGTAGAAACAATCAACACAAATGAAAATAGGCTCGTTATTCGAGTACCTTTTTCATACTTGATTAAAACATTCGTGTGAACTCTTGTGTAATCATTTCTCGTTTTTGCCTTTACTTCATAGAAAACTTGTGTTAAATAAGTTGAGAAATATTTTATAAAGAGAGTTCAAAAAAGCGTAACTTACACGAAAACAATAAAAAGCTATTCGTTTACTTCAATATCCGGATGAAATCATATTCTTTTTATTGCAACACTAACTACAAAACATGGTGGTGTTGCCAGTATCGAAATCTAAATTTCCTTAAAACACACAATGTCTATTGTAGTGTTTATGAATGCAATTTTATATTAAACAGTTTTTAGCGTGAAACTGTTCAATAACAATTGTGAGTCTTAAACCTAAAATAAGATTTTTTATGAATTTGGCTGTAAGATTTTACTAAATTTTCAGGGACTCTCGGGTATACTTTTTTGTATCTCTACAAATATTTAGAAAAGTAAAAAATTTTTTTTCTGTATTTACGCTTATAAACTCTAACTGAAATAGCAAATATATAAAGAAAAGCCGTTTAAAATAGCTGTTATAACACTTTATAAAAAAAAGCTTACTTTGTTCGAAAACGTCCATCATTAGCGATTCCATACGCCAACAAATTTTGTGTAAAAATCAATAAAGAATTGTAACCCAATTTTTTCTCAATGTTTAAAAAAAGGCCATATTTTATTTTGAAACTGCGTTTAAATTTTTTCAAATTCGATAATTTATTTTAATTTTTCCGCCGCTAGATTGGCTGTTTTTCCCTCTGCGTGACGTTTCTAAAACTTGTTTGCCTCGCCCCAACTTCTCTGTGATCTTATCATGTCGCATATCGTGACTTATAGCTTGACTGTCACTTAATTTTTAACTCTGGTGACTTTTTAATCGAATTTTTTGCGACACTTAGGACATCTCGGATCCTTTCCCTCTTATGTCCACTTTTGCACGTGGCAAGAAAGCCCTTCTAAAACTTTGTATGTATGTATATAAATAAATTAACTAAAGTGCGACTTTGACTCGCACACGAAGGGTTCCGTATGAATACACATTTAGCCTATTTTTTCAATGTGCTTTTTTGTTTAATTTTATTTTCTTTTGTTTTCAAAGTATTTTTCGTTATTTTTGGCGATTTTTTTCTTTATGGCGCTTTTTTAATTTTCGTGATTTTTTCTGGCGATTTTTTGTGTTTTGCAATTTTTTTGTTTTTTGCCGATTTTTTTAGTTTTGGCGATTTTTTGGTTTTTGGCGTTTTTTCCACTTTTTGACTATAAAGTTAGTTTTAGCGACTTATTTTAGCTGTGGCGATTTTTTTCAGTTATGGCATTTGTTTAGGTTAGCTATTTTTTTGGTTATGAAATTTTTTTCGTTCCGGCGATTTTGTTAGTTTTTTGACGATTTTTGGTTTTTTGCAATTTTTTTCTTTGTTTTTTCCAATTGTATAAGTTTTTGGCGGTTTTTTGGTTCTGGCGCTTTTTTGTTTTAAAGTTTTTTCGCTTTTTGACGATATTTTTAGTTTTAGCGATTTATTTTTGTTTGGACACTTTTTTTCGTTTTGGCGTTTTTTTGGCTTTTGGCGTTTTTTTTAGTTTCGGCGGTTTTTTTTTTTTTTGGTTTAGCGCTTTTTCGTTTAGGAGATTTTTTTCGTTTTTTGATAAATTTTTAGTTTTAGCGATTTTTTATGTTGTAGTGCTTTTTTCGTTTTGCCGACTTATTTCGGTTTTTGGCGTTTTTTTAGTTTTTTGGCGATCTTTTTAGTTTTTGTGATATTTTGCGTCTTAGGGTTTTTTGAATTTTGGTGCTTTATTTCTTTAAGCGCTTTTTTATTTTAGCGTTTTGTTCGTTCTGACATATTTTTAATTTTGGATTTTTTTAGTTCTAGCGTTTTTAAAAATTTCATGATTCTACATCTTACGGTTTCCAAGATACAGCATATTGTCTAAATTACATAGTCAAAGTTACATTAACTGACAGAATACCCTTTAATTTTTATTGTTTTAAATATCGGTATTAATTGGTGTAGTCTATACAGACTATTACAGACTACACCAATTAGCACTTAGCTTGAAAATCTAAAGTGTCTATATATAAGTGTCTTCATATTACATTACTATTTCAACATGTTGCGTTTCTCGCTTTAGAACACCCTTTAATTTTTAGCTGTCATATATTTGTTGTTGTAGCGGCCAAAGCTTTACATATTTTGTGAAAACTTCAGGTCCGTAGCTCTTACGGTTCCCAAGATACAGCAGATTGTCTAAACTACATAGTAAAATTACATTAACTGATAGAAAACCCTTTAATTTTTATTGTTTTTAATTTTGGTGTTAATTGGTGTAGTCTATTCTACAGACTACACCAATTAACACGAACTTAATTTTTAACTGTCATATATTTGTTGTTGTACCGGCCAAAGCTCTACATATCCTGTGAAAATATCGGACAGCTTAGCGCAAACAATAGGGTTCCTTTACACTTTTGGTGTATCGGAACCCTAAAAACCAGCAAAGTACACTATTTTGGAGGGGGGCAAAAAAAAATTTTTTACATTACTAGAAACGATATTGATACACCTTTCATTCTAAGGGGTGGTTGGTACAATCTTTTTTTAAATTTATATATTGATCGAGCTGGCTAAAAGGGGGCTTACTAATAGGGTGTGTCATAAAAGTGGGTATATTAAAAATCAGATATACTAAGTTTTAGAAGGGCTATCTTGCCACGTTCATAAAAGTGCATATAAGAGGGGAAGGAACCAAGATGGCATTAGTGGCACCCAGAATTTGATGTCGGATTAAAAAGTTACCAACCACGAATAACGACGGTATGCAATATGTTATGATCGGACCACAAATAGCAAAGCAGTGTACAATAAGCTAAAAGGGGCGGTATCCAGGGGCGTGGCAAAAAATTAAAGCAAATATATTTGGAACTTTTTTCAACTAATCTTTAATCCTACGGTTGATTTTTTTTGGTTCCCAGCCCCTCAATTAAAAAAAAATATGAATACTAATTTATGAAATTGTTTCATATTATTTGTGCACATTGTAATTACCCAAAATTTTTAAAAATCCTTAAACGATTTTTATGATCACATGATAATTTGCCTTAATAACGAAATTAATTAAAACCAATTATAATATGAAAAATTTTTTAGTTGTAAATTTTTGAGAAATATTTTTTCTTATGTATCGAAATTACTCACTTTATTTTATAGCAAAACATTAAAAAAACCAAAAATGAAAAATGGGTTTTTAAAATAATATTTGAACAAAAAAGGTGACAAATATGACTGTGACGTGCTACCGTTTGCTATAAACAAATAAGAAAAATAAACAAATATCTTTAGAAAATAAGACAAAATAAATGAGAAATAAGTAAAAACAATAAATAATAAACTGGAAAATAAACAAAAGCTGACATACACACTAAATATTTCTGTCAAATAAAATAAATTTACCTGGAAATTTTTCTTAAATATTAAATTGTTAACTAAAGTGACAGTGATCTCAAATTGACACTTTTTTAAACCCGAACTATAAACATAAATTAACAAAACTATGAAATTTTACGCCTTAGCATATGCAATATTTAAATAAACCACATGTGGGGATAATTACACTTAGAGAAACCAAATATTTTTGTTAACATCCGCAAACAGTTTATTTGCATTTGTGTTACTCTCTCAACATTTCATGTGAAATGCTGTCAAAATCCATATAAAACATATAAGAAAATTGTCATGAATTGCTTATAAAAAAAATTTTGCAATAATAGTACTCTGTTCATCTTGGTTGAAGCATGTGAAATATAACTGTAACATTTTAAGTTTTCATGTGAAATAATATAAGCAGGGTTATTAGATGTGTCGATTTATCGCCAAACGTGGAGATTTTTAAACTTGTTTGGCGTCCAAATTTTTAATCTGGCGACATGGCGATTTTTCTGGTGATAAATGAATTTGTTGGCGATTTTTATCGCTATTTTTCAACAAAATCGAATCTAACCGACTATTGGTCGAATGTTTTATAATTCAGGAAAAATACTTTGTTGAAAAAGTATTTTCAAAAATAAATCGCTCTAAAACTCGCGCTAATAAAACATTGCGCTAATAATGTTTTATATTATGTAATTGGAACTTGAGATCCCACTTTTCTTATATAAATTGTAGTGTAAAATTTGTTGTTGGTAATTTTCATATATATATGGAATACTCTTTTGCACTTTTACTTCATATCAGGGATGATAAAGTTGGTACAATTGTACTTTTTTGGTACTATTTATACCTAAAAAGTACCCCGTGACTTATTTGGTACTATTTGCCAATTTTCCCAATATGTTAGTTGATATAAATTGAGTATTCAAAAATCATTTATCTCTACTGTGGCTCTTCATTTAATTCTCTCTCAAGTGTTTTCTTATCTTTTAACACGTTCGTAAATATATAGTAAAAGAGATTCATGTAAAAACTTCAGGCAAAAATAGCGTAAGAATTAGATCCTAGCAGAGATGCATAAAACCGCTTAGGTTGACATAAATGACATTTTCTATGTAAAATAACACAAAAATGTAAAAAGATCTCAAAACGTACGTGTTTAGATAATAACAATGCATATCTTGCATGTGTGTTTAAAAAATCTATTACACACGAGTACTTAGTCGTTATTGCTGAAAATGTATGGAATCAATATAGAAGTTGGGCTGTTGTGCATGTAAAATATCAATATTGGTCAATGATATTCCAAAATTTTTACTCTATTGGAAAGAGCGCTTAAAATAAAGCTATTTCGCATTAATAACTCAAAATCTACGTAAGTAAACTTACGTTGTTATTCAAGAAAACCACAGAAATGTTTTTTACTTTTATCATACCATATTTGACAATTGGTTTTTGCACGAATTGAGGTCTTGAGGTCTACACGTAACATAATATGTACGATGAGATTGTCAAATTCAATCGCAGAGAGAATTATGTTACGTGTAGACTTCAAATTAGTGTTATCTCAATGTTATAGGAATTTTTATGAGAGCGTTGCTAGAAGAATTCTTATAACAACAATTTTATGAGATGAACTGTCAAAAAACACATGTATATGAAAATAAAATAGTGTGCATGTGTGAGTGTTTATTAAAATATATGAAAAGCAATGTTTTTGATGAAATTTCTGTGAATAAATTTGTTTAATTTATTCATAAATTTAAATTTGTGTGAAAAATTAAAAACAAAATAGCTAATTATGCAAAAGTAGTACATGTTAACTCGATGAGCATTTGCATAAAATGAAATCTTATCGGAAAAGTTAAATTACGTCTTCCCCTAGTGTGAGATTAAGAGAAATTTCGACATATTGTTTTTAGTATTCTGCCGACGTTTTCTCTCATGTTATCTCAAGTTAATGTCTCGTGAAGACGCTGTGTTAGCTTCTTACTGTAAACAAATATACACAAGTATACTAAAATCTATAAAGACAATTTTTATTTTTAAGTTTGACATTAAGAAAGGCAGTGAAATATGTTCGTTGTAGAGTTTGCGACTACATTGCCGCAGTAGAGTTGCGACTACATTTCTCCATGGCTTTTTTTTTATCCATTTTGAACGATTTTTTTTGTGAACGTCAAATCTATAAGAATAAAGAAATTAGTGAGTACATAGATTTATTGTTATACGCCAAAAGTGAAGTTCATTGAGATAAATTCAAATTTAGATTGTTTGATTTTTTTCTTTTAGTACTATTTGAGCCAAAAAGTACTACTAAGCTCATTGGTACGAAATCATTTTTTTTGGCGATATTTTTTCTACGTTTGGCGGTTTCCGCTATATTTTTATGTGATTGTTTTATAAAAAATTCTATTGAAAAAATATGATGTAAAAACATATCGTTACCTTAATATAAAAAGGCCCTAACTCATTATTTTTTGAAATTGTTTTTTTTTATATTTCGATAGGAGAACATCTAATCTATCGAAAATTGCAATAATCTCGATTTCAAAAAAAGAATGAGTTGGGGCCTTTCTATATTAAGGTAACGATATGTAAAACAAAATAATATTTATGTAAAAACAAAATAATATTTATGTAAAAACAAATTTATTATGAAATATATATTATGGATTTTTAAAATCGATTTGGCGAAATAGGTCACAAAATATCTGACAACCCTGAATATATGAGACAGTTGTTTCGCATGGAATTTACAACAAACAAATGGGTGTTTTTACAAACATAAGAAATTGTAGCATAATCTCAAGGGCTAGTTAATATTGGTTGCATGTAAATCGCTTTTGCTCAACATTGTGAACATGATTTCAAAGCCATTAGATAGTAATAAAAAATAATACTTCTTGTAGTGACAAGTCCATAGAAAAATCATTAGAAATGATCCGGATTAGAACAACTTCCGGATCAGAAGTTCAGGATCTTATTGACTTCTTAGGAAACTCCTTTTTCACTGGGATATGTATATTCGTATTATTTACACAAAGTTCACCGCAGGATATTGTACATAGCGTTAAAAAGAAAATGTGGTCTTATAACCGTATCAAACTAAATGAAGAAACTGATTCGAGTTTATGAGTAAATATGTATTTACGTAGTTTGCGCTCGAGTGGTTCCTTTTGTCTTATATACATATATTTTTTACTTCCGACAATATAATCGATAAATCAAATGCATTTGGTTTTGATGTAACCTGACAATAGCACCTTCTTTATGTATTAACAAATTATTATTCATAATTTTATTTTTATAATAACTTACCGGATTTGCCGACATCTGCATTGCCAATCACAGCGATGCGAACTTTGGGTATGACAGTCTTTTCTTCAGCCTTCATTTTAATTTTAACTGCAAATTGTTAGAAAGAATATTCAATTTAAATATTTAATATAATAGAATTACTTATGTATTAAATTATAAAAAGACAAAACGAAATCTTAAGTAATCTATCAACATGAGTTAAATAAAAAAGAAATTCACTTGATAAATGTGTGATAATAACCTTTTTTAAAATGTTATTATTTGGCACACATTTTAATTAGTTTGACAATTTTTTCTTCTTCATATAAATAAAAAGGCTTATCTTTAAGAATAAACAGAAACTTAAGAAATTAATATTTTCTTAGCAAGCAGAGAAAAATTAGTAGAGTAGCTCAAGAGCAAATGTGGAAGATAGAAAAAGAATTTATAACAATTTTTTTTAACAAATATTGTCTTTAATATAAGATTTTTCTTTATTAAATATTAAAATTCAAGACCTGTCCACAATTTTCTTTGCTCATTTTATATCTTTTGTCACTCAGCTGGTCATGATTTTCTAGCAAAAAATTGTTCGATTAAACTGGTTAATAGTATGCTATACTTTCAGTCTGGAGCACGCGGGCCAGATTCCCGTCAAAGGTCTTGGTTATTACTACACTGAAAGAAATTCGCTTCATAAATCCAATAAAACAATTTTCTTTGATTTTTTTTTCAAAAATCTAATGAAATATTTCATAATTCTAATGAAATTTGACGAATATTATGAACAAATTTCATTGGAATTGCTTCATTAACTTTCATAGTTTCGTTAGAAAATTTCATTTGATTTATGACAACAACATTTTGTAATTTTATGGAAATTCATTTAAGTTTGGACACAATATTTTAATTGATACTTAAAATTCTTTAAGTATTAAAAATTAAAAAAAAATGTATATCCTTGAATGTCATTATTTCAATGAAATGTATTTCATTGTTTTGATGAAAAGTTTCATTGATATTATGAAATAAATAAATCATATATCATCTTTTCAGGGTATCGTACAACAAAAGAGTAAAGAACGCTATTTATTTTGCTACGCTGTCCGTCTGTCTGTCTGTCACAGGCTGTTTTCTCGGGAACCGTAAGAGCTGCGGACCTGAAATTTTCGCAGAACATGTAAAACTTTGTCCGCTGCAACAGCCAATATATGACAGCTAAAAATTAAGGGGTGTTATAAAGCGAACAACGATACATGTTGAAATACTAATGTAATATACAGACACTTATATATAGACACTTTAAATTTTCAAAGTTCGTATTAATTTGTGTAGTCTGTAGAATAGACTACACCAATTAACACTGATATTTAAAACAATAAAAATTAAAGGGTGTTCTATCAGTTAATGTAATTATGACTATGTAATTTAAACAATTTGTTTTATCTTGGAAACCGTAAGAGGCAAACACTTGAAATTATAAAAAGCTCTAAAGCTAAAAATTCCAAAGTTAAAAAATGTCAAAATGAAAAATCGCAAAAATTAAAAAGCCCTTAAAAAAAAGCACCAATATTAAAAAAAGAGCGCTAAAACGCAAAAAATAACCATAAGTAAAAAGATCGCCAAAAAACGAAAAAAAAACACTAAAACCAAAAAAATCGCTAAAACAAAAAATATCATCAAAATTGGAAAAAATGGAAAAAAGGAAAAAACCAAAAAAACCAAAAAAGCTTAAAAAACGCGCCAAACTAAAGAAATCGGCACAACGAAAAAAAGTGTTAAAAAAACTCTAAAACTAAAAAAATCACCAAAAATTGAAAAAATGCCCAAAACCGAAAAAAGCGCCCAAACTGAAAAAAGCGCCAAAACTTAAATAGATCCCTAAAACTAAAGATATTATCAAAAAGCGAAAAAAACATTAAAACAAAAAAATAAAAAACGCCAAAACCAAAAAATCGCCAAAGCTTACAAAATCGGGAAAAACGAAAAATCGCAAAAAAAAACCAAAATTCAGCAAAATGAAAAAAGCGTCAAAGCAAAAAAATCGCCAAAGCAACGAGAAAAAGTCAAAAAATTAAATTAAACAAGAAAGCTAAACGAAAAAATTGCCAAAATGAAAAAAAGGACAAAAAAGAAAAGGGATATATGTGTATTCGTATGGAACCCTTCGTGTGCGAGCACAAGTTTTTCTTTTCTTAATTTATTTAAAAAAACATACCCTTATTTATTTCAACAACTCGCAACTTAAAGTGAATAACAAGAATAGTTATATGTTTTGTGCTGTTGTATTCTTTCTAATTGTTTCTAATTGTTTTGACAGTACTGTTGGCTAAAGTAGTTAAGACGTTACCTATAAAGCAAATGATGAAAATCAAGAGTCTGGGTCTGTGAGCGGTCATCAACATTACAAATTTTTCTGATGTGCATTGGCGTCTATCGTACGTATTTCTACCATAGATTTCTCAATAAATTAAAATAGTCAATAAAAAAGATAAGTTAGTGAGGCTACTAAGTAACTAATGAAATAATTTCATTAAAATGATGAAACAGTTTCATTAAAACGATGAAATAATATCACCTATATAATGAAATATGTTCATTAAATTAGTTAAATTATCTCATTGGAGCAATGAAATTATTTCATATATTTAATGAAATCTTCACTAAACTAATTTTAACGAAACTTGTTTCGTTAATTCCACAAAGCGTGACGTTGGTGGAGTTTTAATGAAATTTGTCATTGGACTAATGTCAACATTCACAGAATCTATGAACAAAATTCATTCAGTGTACCGAGAAGACAAAAATACTTCTTAGTTTGTGCATGTTTGTTAAAAAAGGCAAATATTTTCAGCCACTCAAACGGTCATGGTTTTCCCCTTTCAAAAAGAGAAATATGAACAAATTTACTTTCAAATCTTTTCAGCAGTTATTTTCTTAATTTTTTGTTATCTCTGTTCTTGATTAGTTGTTTAGTAGATAACAAACATTTTAAAATCGTTTATAAAAAAAATATTAAGGCAAAATTTGCACGTTTATTTTCTGTTTATAAAGATGTGGATAGAAGTATGTATCTGTTAGTTAAAATGTTTTCTGTTGTTTTATTATATACTTTGGCTTCAAATATAATATTTTTGTCAACTGATTCATTTACGTAGTTAGCTTGGAATGTTTGGAATGTTTTATCTAAATATTTATTCAAGTGTTAAAACTATAAAATAAAAGTAACAAAATGAAATAATATTTAATTTTTTCAAACCCTTTAGTAAGATGTTTTAACTTGAAATTCAGATAAGCATGACATATTTTTGAAAATATTAAACACTTTGAAAAATAAGTTAGTAGAGCAATTATTTTTCAAAACTTTAAGGCAAATAGATAGAGGAATGATTGATTGGTAGTATTCAGGTTGTGAAGTTCGATTTCTCTATTAGAAATAAAAATTCTCTTGATTGGTGTGATAATATTAAAAAAGTAAAATTTGATCAATTGGACATAGAATGCGAATGATAACTATTTTCGTTGGTATGAATAGTGATGACAAAATATTAAGCGATTAATTAATAAATGACAAGTTGAACCGAGGTAATAATAATCGCAAATAAATAGCCGATTAATCGAGAAGTGCGATTCTCATTTTGACTGTAAATTCTCGAGATTTCTCTTAGCTTTACCAATTTAACTTATAAAAATATGAGAAGGTAAGATTCATATTATAGTTTTCGTCTCATTCAAGGGATCCTGAAGTAAAATTATAAAATTCGATTTTATAATAGTTTTGTGTATTGAGTGTTACATTTGCTTCCACGTTTGTTCTGGGAATGATGTTTGCGTAGAACTACAGCACAAAAAGTAAGTATATGAAATTTTTTTTAATTTTGACTTGGGCTCTCATGGAAACCTAAAAAATTAGTATCTCTTATAATTATCCTTTACAAAGTTCATAATTAGCAAATAATTATTCTTACCAAAATGCGACCTACATAATATTTTTTTTTTCGAAAATATAACAACGCACAGTGCGACAGAATCAAAATATTTTAGAAGCAAATCAGACATTTCCAAATGTACAATGATGCTCTCTATATCGTTTCTGCCTTTCCGTTGGTGCTAACATTTCTTAACGTCCTAAAATTTACAGATAAACTATATTTAACAAATTTCTCAATGTAACATTTAATACATTTTCTTACGAATTTCATACTTTTTTCAGAACGCACTAAACATTTTCAATTAAATTAAAAAACTATCGATAACACTCCTTTAGTTCTTCTCGGTCACTTCACAAAGAGATTTTATAACGGTAAATATAGTGAAATAGCGGTTTTGTTAGAGTTGCAAATTTAAACAGCTATAACTTTATTGTTTCAAAACGGATTTCTACGAAAATTTTCATATTTGAAAGATATGACTCTTGTCTTTCAATTAAGGCTTGGTTTTTGAAAATCAGTTAGTAAATAGTTAAGATATAAGTTTAAGTGCAAAAATACACATATAAAAAATTTGAGTCGAAAGTACATATCACTAAAATAGCTTTCCAAAATTCGTTATTATATTAAAATCGGTTAAAGCATAAATGAGTGATGGTATGTTTTGTCTTTTTTTTTGTTTAGATAAATTAAACACAGAAAGAAGCGGAATAAAATTATCTTTAAGTAAAATTAAGCTCTATTTTTGTCAAAATTGATAAATTTTTCCCAAGGTAGTCATATTTGACACCGTGTAGATCCACGTGTGTTTCAACAGGGTTATACGAATTTCAAAATTATTAAAGCTTAGCTACTTCTCTATGATTTTTACAAAATTTGTTTTGTAATCGGAACGCAAGTTTCAAAGATACAGATATATTAACCTTGTTTTTCCAACTGAAACTACACTCACAATATTATATTAGTAACGGAATGTATTTTGCTCAAGAAGTATTCCGTACAATAATTTTTAAAAGAGTAAACATTTAAAATTCTAAGCCATCTTATTTTTAACTGATTCTAACATTCAATAAAAAAAAACTAAATACACATTATACGGATTTTCTGTTGCTTTCAATATAGTCCGTTGTTTATGTTATAAATACCAAAAAAGTACATTCATAGAAATAATACACACACACAAATACTCAAAATATTCTGTACGTAAAATTAACTGAAATTACAATTGAATATATATAAATAAACATTTAAAATCAGTGGTCTAGTGGTTAGTACGCTAGACTATTAAACGAGAGGTAACATGTTCAATTTCAGCCAAGACCATGCGTGTGCTTTTTTTTTTTAATTTGTAATGTTAAATGCATAAAATTGAGTAAGTTTATGTTGTCTTCGCGCAGTTAGTTTACTATGCTTTGGCTGAGTGGTCGGTACGGTGGATTTCAAATCTGAATGAGCTTTGTTCGATTCCCAGTAGAAGTTAACATAACAAACGGTGAGTAAATATATAAATATAATAAAATAATAATTAAAGATACGAAATAGTAAGCCTCGAACATTTAAAAGTAAAGCAAATCAGTTATTTTTATGGAACTTGGAGGGTTGATTATTTAACAGTGTAAATAGCAGAAACAATTAAACCTCTTTTACATTTACGTAAGCTGTTATTAGTTCTTTTGACAGTGAAATTGATCCAAACAAATCAGGAATCATTAATTTTTCATGTTTTTAAGTAGGGATGTAACGAATACCGATACCGATATATCGGCGATACTTCAGATTTTCCGACACATCGTTATCGGCGATATTTTACTGTCGATACGACGATAATTAAAAAAATTTTTTTAACAAATAATTTATTTTTGTTCAATTTTACCATGAACTAAATTCACTTCGTTGTTTTTTAAATCTTATTAATATCAATTTTAAAAATTAATAATATTTTATGCTGTTATTTTGTAAAAAAATTATTTATTTTTTGTTAATTTTTCCATGAATTCAAATTCAAGCCGTTGTTTTTAAAATCTTATTCCAGCAAAAAAGAGATGCTCCAAAGAAGTCATGAAAATGTAGAATTCGCGATCTGGAAGTATTGCAAATTTGGATAATTTCTAATTAGTTTTACATATCCTTACCCTTGCAAGAAGTTCTGTTTTTCGATTACCAATCACCGAAATCGAAGCGATGCTAGGACACATTTCTTTTTCGGTATTCTATAATGATTTTTCCTTAAGGAAAAAGGATAAAAAAGTACCCATTTTCACAATTTTTTATGCGAATTTAAACTAAGAACTGTATTTTCATGTAAATTTAAGTGAATAAATATAAACTTAGAAGTCTTTTAATAATTAAGCTATTAAGTTATTTAGATGTATATTAGTTGATAAATGTCCTTTAAAAAAAATCGATTTTTTAAAAAGCATGGCGAGTATTTTTTTAAATTATAAAGGAATTAAACAATTTTTCTTGCTTTTCTACTAATTATCTGCATATTGCACTTGAGTTTTGCTAATCTAAACTTGAACTCAATTTCAATATTCGTATCGGTATCGGAATCGGTATCGGTATCCCTATTTTTAAGTCTGTTAACTTTGCAACATTTAAAGTTGAATAAACTTTTTGTTAAACGTAAATGAAAAATAAGTAGACCGGTTTTTAATTGACTTTTAATTTATTTTATATTGCAATTTCAATTAATTTTAAGTACGGAATATTTTGAGTGTACTGTGCGATACCTACAGCTTTTTTTCTATATTTTTTAAATGTTGTATGGAGCCAAGGATGGGAAAGTTAATACGATAGACTTTTCTTGAAACATTTTTACAAAAAATTTTTTATATACTGATTTAAATATTCAGAAAACTATGAATATATTGCAAAAAGATATGCAGAAATTCTATTATTGAAAAAGCGATAAATTTGTTTCCTTATGTTTAACGGAAATAGGAAGTAGCTGAATTTTCAAAATATTTTTTGCTTTAGAGAAAATATCGATGGTTAAAGTGAAAGTAATTTCTTCAACTAAAAAGTTGTAAAAATCAGTTATGTGCTGTCAATGTATGACCATCTTTAAAATAAAAACGAACACACATACTTCATGTTTGTAATTTTATTGTACACCCTTGTTCATTCGCACTTTTATGCCAGCGAGCTGATGTGCCCTTCACTCTAAAACATTACTTCAAATTTACGATCATATATTGTCTAAATTTGTGTTGAAAATTTCTTCTTGTCTAAAATTACATCGATTTTGTAGTTATTTTATTAAAGAAAAAACCTTTTAAATTAAATATATTTAAAATTCGTGATTTAGTCCAAGTGGAAAAAATTTAACATAAAGTATAATACGGTTATGTCTGAATGGTAGATACGTCAGACTATCAGTCAAGAGGTCGCGGTTCAAACCTGCACGCAGCCAATCGCTTTTTTTTTTAGTAAAAACATTTTGTTCAAAAATAATGCGTGTGTAATTTTAGGTCGATAATAATCGGTAAAATTTTTCCGACTATTATCGACCTAATTTTCAACAAAAGTGTTTTAGAGTGTATACAGGGATGGCACATGAGATATTAGAAATGTACCAATTGCGTCTAAAATTGTACGTTTTTTTTAAATTAATTGTACCAAAACACCAGAAACATGTATTAAGGGGCTATTTTTGGAGTTTTATACGTGAGCTAACATTATTGAACCACTTTAAATATTTCTATTTTTTAATCGAATTTTGTGATCAATTATTCGAAAAACTTAAATTTAAGATAACAAGTCGCACATGTACGAGTGGACGAAATATATAAAATATTTTATTACAATAATAGAGTTGCAGTAAGTAGAAATTCTAAAAAAATTATTAATTGTACTAAATAAGCCATTGGTGTACCATTGTACTTTTAAAATCCAAAAGTGGTACAATTGTACCGCTTTTGCTATCCCAGGTCCTATATCACAAGTAGTTGAACGCGCAGGTTCAGAACAATTGATAAGCATTTCCCCTCGATAAATTATAGCTGCTGTGTATGTTAAGTGTGTTTTCCACTGTCGATATCATACAATTTGACTTCTTTCGCTCGAACATTGTTGTAAGTCATAAAAAAGCGCCGTTTTTTACACGCTTCTGTCAGTCATTCATTGCCTTCTTTGATTTTTTTCTGTGGCCAAGACTGAACAGAACGACATTTCGCCGCCAAAAAAAAATTGGGTTAAAATTGACACTGATAAAATTTTCTAGACATATTAAAATTCCTTTTTGGTTTTATTTTATCACACCTTGTATACATAAAATATCTTTCCTGTTGTTTTTTTTACAGTATCATCAACCCATTAAAAACCATTTAACTTGTGCACAAAAATCTTGGCTCTTTTAAATTTGAACACTAAATAGTAAAATTTAAGTTTTGGCATAAAATTTATTTATGTTTGGGATAAAACCAATTAAATATACATTTTTCTGAAACATATAATATAGGTTGGCAATTAAATGCTGACACCCACATGGGAAATATTTCTTAAAACATTTTGGAGAGATTTGTTGGAGAAAAACATTATCATACTACTTATTTAACATAAGAATGTTTTGTTTTATACGATTTCAAAACTATTTTTAAAAATATTTGGCTATCATTTAGTTTTAAAATTCCCAAAGAAGTTTTACGCCCACAAAAACACACAAATTATGTTTCATTAATTTATTTCAGAGATTTAAATTTACTGCAGGTATATATTTGAAAAATTAAAATCAAATATTAAGGAATAAAAATTCTAAAGTGTTAAGAATACTCAGGTATGTCACACATTTCAATCCGAATCGTTTTAGTTTTGTACTCACATTTCTATCTGCTTATTCTGTAATTCGATTTTATAGCGATAAAGCTTTGATACCTGAAGGTGCCACTTTAATTTTTTTGTATACGCATAACTTTTTATTTACATACAAAGTTTATGGCAAAATGTTTTTTTTTCTACCGTTCCTATAAATCAGCACTTATTTTACCATAGATTGTAATTGAAGCTTGCATAGAAAAAACTAAAATACGATTTCAATTACGAAAACTGCCGATTCAATTAATTGTGTTGTTGAAGTTCAACCAACGACTAAAATTGTATATTCAATCACTGAAATTAAAATTTTCAATTACTCAAAGTTTGTAAAATTGGTTAGAAAATTTTGTTTTTGATCACATTCAATTACGAAATTAATTGAAACTAATTTTAATTTCTGATCAAGTGTATTAATTGAAATTTTTTAGGAATAATTTTTTCTGTGTGTAGGACAAGTATTTGTCAATTCCACACAGAAAAAAATATTCCTAAGAAATTTTCAATTAATACACTTGATCAGAAATTAAAACTAGTTTCAATTAATTTCGTAATTGAATGTGATCAAAAACACAATTTTCTAGCAAATTTCAAAAATGTAGAGTAATTGAAAATTTGATTTTCAGTGATTGAATATACAATTTTCGCCGTTGGTTGAACTTCAACAACACAATTAATTGAATCTGCAGTTTTCGTAATTGAAATCTTATTTTAGTTTTTTCTGTGCACATTGAAAATAAAAAATTGGTTTAATTTTAAAGACAATTTTCGTTTTTAGTTTTCTGAAGCAGAAACTTATTGAATTAAATCCAGTTTCGATCGGTATTGCATTCTGTGATAGGGCTAAATATTTGTGTAGTCTTTTATTTGCTTTAACCAATATTGATTCAAAATGTATTCGGTCACTAAATTAATTTATTAGATTAAACTTTAATTTTCTTGATTAATTGTTAAGCTTTTTTCGCTTAATTGTTTAATATATTCGAGTAATCGTTTGATTTATTTAAAAAGGAAATATTTTGAATTTGTAAAAGCTTAAGACTCCTGGTTTTCAAATTTATTTAAAAAGAATTTTAAAACTAAAAAAAAATATTTTCCCCCATATTCATAAAATTAAAAATTACTTCGAAATGTATTTTATTTAAAACTAGCTAACCCGACAGACGTTGTCCTGTTTAAATAATTTTTCAATTTTCCAATTTTTCTTTTCATAAAAAAATTAAAATTTACAAAGAAATTTTTAATTTTAGAAAAATACTGAGAAAGTCCATTTTAGATCCACCCTGTTAGCTGTGTTATAGTTGAAATAGAGCTGTCATTTTTTGCCTCCTGAGGTTCACTGGTATTTACTTTCAAATGAGTGACATAACTTTTAAATCAGTAACTATAAAAGAAAAGATTTTGGGCCGACTTCTCAAAATATGGTCCACAGTGCTACGCTTTATATCGTGTAAAAAAAGATAATCGAATAACGAACATATTTCTATTTGTTTCGATTGTTTATATTTGTTTTGATTTGTTTCTATTTGTTTTGATATGTTTTGCTTAGAGGTTTTTTTTGGTAATTTACAAATTTTGTTTAACTTAAATAGTTTAGTGGCATTGCACAGTGGGGACTTTTAGAAAATAAATGGTAATAAATCTGGAACTTCTAAACTGCTGATTGGATTTATCTGAAACTTCGAACATCTTTAGAGGAGAAGTCAATGCATATCTTGGTGGCCTTATGGTTGCAGCACGAGCGGAGTTGCAGTGGGCCAAAGTTGACTACCTCACACTGAAAAAACTTTTAAAGCTTATAACTTTTTTAAATGTTATCCGATTCTATTGCCTTAAGTTAAGCTAAATAATACAAATAGAAAATGTCTTTACGTATCTCTTATAGTTTAGCAGATATTAGACTTAAAAAAAGTATATATTTTTTTGTGTCATTTTTTAGTATTTCGCCAATAACTTTTTAGATTACAGTTGGATTTTAAACTAAAAGTCAGCATTCGATTCTTGGAAAATTTTAAGTAAAATTGGGGAAAAAAGTTTTTTAATATCTGAACTCTTGAATTCCGAAAAAGGCTAAAGGCGGTCACGCTATTATATTTCATCATAACTCGCGAACTGTTCGTCCAAACAAATAAACTCTCAGAATATGCGGAATGAAATTGGCTTTAAGTCATTGAAATATCATTTTTTATATTTCCAACTCCTTAGCGGCAAAAAATTAGTTTTTTTTCATGCAATTTCAAGCTCATTTAATAGAAAGGAATAAAATAGTCCAAGAATAATTAAAATCGATGAAAAGTTTAATTTTTGTTTGCAATTTTTAATTTTATTTTTTAGCTTAACTTAAAAAGCTTAAAATTTTTAAAATCGGATAACATTAAAAAAAGTTACAAGCCTCAGAATTTTTTTTTGAGTCCCAGGTAGTCAACTTTGGCTCACTGTAACTCCGCTCGTTTTTTAACCAGAAGGCCACCAAGACACGCGCTATAAAGCCTGACTCCTCCTCTAAAGATATTCGAAGTTTCAGATAAATATAATCAGCAGTTTATAAGTTCCAAATTTACTACCATTTATTTTGCGAAAGTCTCCACTGTACACGCAAAGAAAAGATATGGTTGTGGCATGGTTGCGTCAGCAGTGTCATGTTTCCCAATATAGTTTATGGTTCTGGTAAACAAGTTATTATAGTTTTAAATAATTGTGAACCTTAATTAGTTTACGAGAAATAAACTCATGTTTACATTCATTAAATCATCACATTATAGAAATTGCATTTAACAATGTACATTGTTAAAAAAGTGTTGACTACAATCATGGTTTATTTAAAGCTGCAACATTAGTATGATTCTACAAAAGTAAAATATAACAAGAAACATACTATCTTATGTCAGTTTATTTTCAATGAAACTATGGTTATAAAACAGACATGACTGTTTGTTTTTAATAAAGTTTTTGTTCTTAGCTTTGGTTGTATGCTTTTCTAGCAGTTCTGTATTTAAATTTCAAGCGGTCTGTTCATTTGTGTTAGCTTTTTGTAAAAAAAAAACATATATAGAAATTTAATAAATAAAATAAAAAGGTAAGTTCCATATAATTAAAGTGTTATATTTGAAATTTTTCTTTTGGGAACTTAATGATTTTGACCACACATAATATACATAATCACCCTACGGTAAACGGAACTAACACAAAACAAGTCACGTGACCGGTCCCCAGGTGGTAGGGACCAGTCCGAGTTCTAACACTTCCTATGAAGCGGACCAGCCACTTTTACATGGGGATGGCCTAGGATGGGGTTAATTGATACTTTATATGCACCTTGTAACTTGTCTCTGAACTATCTTATGCAGTCCTAATCGGTGTAGAATAATATAGATTATATAGAAATATTATTCCAAAATTCAGCTGTAATTATCGCTTAATTTTTTTTTTACAAATCCAAGTAGAAATTGTATTTTATTTTTAAGTGGTGTCTTTGATACTATTCGAACCGACAACCTCCGGCATGACAGGCTAGTACACTACCCACTCCACCACAAGGAAACTTATATTTCAATGTTATAAATACCAGTTAAGCTGGATTTAATATCTAAATATAGTTACGGAACAGGTTCCTGAGTTGCATGGCAGTCTCATTGAAGGGAGACAATTAGGCCTTAGATCCAGGTGCATCGAATTTGTTCAGTGCCGTTTACTACAATACTAGCCGGAGTACCAACTAGTTGACTGAAAATGGTTAATATGTGACCATTTACACAATATCTTTTTCTTTTTTCACCATTCACTGCTCCTTATTTTTGGTACCAGTCTCATTTTCTCAAGTCATAGGACGAGTACTTTTGGCTCATTTGTCACCAAATTTTCCGCAGGGCATGTATAATATACATAATCATGTATGATTGTACTTCCAGATTCCGTAGAGGCAAACGGGGCAGGAAATTGGCATTACTTCAATTTCATGAACTTTTTCTACACATTTCAATCGTTGTATTGTATAACTGTCGCATTGAATTGCAACTGTGCAACTTTGGTATGGTTAATGGAACCATATGCATAATTAAATGGAACCATATGTATGGTCAATAGAACCATATGTATGGCTAACTGGAACCATATGTATGGTTAAATGTAACCATATGGATGTTCAATAGATTAATATGTATATTTAATATAACCATATCTGTGGTTAAATGGAACAATATGTGTGCTTAATTGGAACCATATGTATGGTTAATGGAACTATATGTATGATTAATGGAACCATATGTATGGTTAATAGATTAATATGTATAAATAATGGAACCATAAGTATGGCTAAATGGAACCATATGTATGGTTAAATGGAACCATATGCATGGTTAAATGGAATCATATATATGTTTAACGGAACAATATGTATGGTTAAATGGAACTATATCCATGATTAAATGGAACCATATGTATGGTTAATGAAACCATATGTATGGTTAATGGAACCATATGTATGGTTAAGTGGAATCATATGCATGGTTATATAACAATGTTATTGTTAACTTAGACAACATTATTATGTTTAAAATAAATATAGTTCCAAAACAGTATGGTTTGACTGCAACCATATATTCAATCATAGTATGTTGCTCATGGTTGCCTCACCCATGTTTTTTTCATTGCGTGTACATTGTCCATCAAATTAAAAAATAAATAAATATTTAAACGCTTATAGCCAAGACGTCAAGGTTTCATTTAACTTATATCATGCGTTCCAGTGTGAAAGTTTTGTAAAGCTTAAGTGCATACCATCTATAAACCTATATTAAAATTTTCATATAAATTTTTTTTAATACACTTTATGAAATTTTGCTTAAAAAGAGTTTATTATTCTGTCTTAAGTTTTTATGAATATATCCGTTAATTTTTAACAGTTCGTTTCTTAACAACGTTATGTGATCTCGACCCCTTTCATTTAAAAGTCTCTCGGTGCAACCAACATAAAAATAAAACTACAAAAAATATACAAAAACCACTTTACTGGTAAAATTATTGATGAACTAAACTCAGAGTAGTTTTATTTCTGGCGATTCATCAATAAATTTAAGATGTGGTTGTCATAGAACATAAGTGATCCAAAGAGATGAACGGCATGCGATTAGAAGGCTGTCTAGAACAAATTTTTGTTGACAAAGAACAGTATTAGAATATTAAATTCACTACTTCTACTTCTTGGTATGCCATGAAAATGATCTGCCTTTGGAAGAATATCCAATTTTTTTGCTGGGTATTAATTGTCGTTGCTAAATTATTGAAAGTGCTGGAATTTTGTAAATATCTTACATATTGAAGGTATTGCTATTCTGCGTTGTTATAATTTCAATGCCAACAGAAGAAATCCAATGATAAACTTTCCTTGAAAATACCGGTCAATGTACGTTTAGTGAAAATTTGCTGTAAACTTTTTATTTATTTTATATTATTTTTTGGCCATATCGCTGTAAAAGGTGAATATGTATTATTATAGAGACGAATTTTTGTTTTTGTTAAGGGCCTACCACCACCCATCAGTTGTGATGAATGTGATGTTATGGAAGCAAAAAATATCAACAACATAACTGACTCATCTTCTTTTGTTTGAAATCATCAAGCACTGTATGGACATACACATACATGTAGATTAAGGTGGGTCGTTTCACAAAAACAAATTTTAGTGGCAGCCTGAAAATTTTTAAAAAAGGTCGTATTGTTTTTTCAAGGTATTTCTTTTTTGTTTCAAGTAACAATATAAAAGGGATATCAAATGAAAGATCTTTTGAAGACGTATCTAAAAAACATATAAATCATGAATAAAAAAAAATAAGTAAATAACTATTGGACCTGTTCTGAAAATCATGCTGATTTTAAAAACAAATTATTCATAGCTGACTTGTTAGTGGGTTTTTATTGTATTTTAAGTTTTTGTCATTTACAATAGAATATTTTATTCCAACTTCCAACGATATAAATCGTGTAATTTACAAAAGCAATAACTTAGCGTCTATTAATCTTTTGAAATCACCGTGATTTAACATCTCGTGATTTACAGAATGTATATTTTTTTCAAAATAGTCCCGCTCACTAACAGTTGTTGCGAAAAATTAAATATTTTGTGAATTCTCATAAAAAATTTCGAACTTCATTTTTGGGGGTCACTAAAAAATTGTTGTGTTTCGAGCCATCTTAATGTAAACAATGTGAATACGTAGGTATCTATGGATGTGTGTACATATGAATAATTAATCAGATTTTGTTTGTTTATGTAAATACCATGGCGTAGTTCGTATAAGCACTTTTTATATACACATTTGATTGTTGCTCATACGCCTCGTTAAAATCTATTTTAAAATTTAAGTTTTAAAAATACTTTTGCTCTTTTTTTAAATAAGTAATAAAATCCTTATAGTATACTTCTTATAATCTTATGATTTTGATTATGGTTTGCACAGCGACTAGAATCGTATGCGAAATCGCGACTAATCGCACCTTTTAATCGTAATCGTAATCGAAACCATTAATCGCTCGATTAAGATTAAAAATGTTGTCCTTTTTCAAGCAAAGATTTTATGTCAAAAGCCTTCGCTAATGAACTTTTTTTAATCTAAGATTCCTTTAAATTGTTTCAATTTGCATACACACTGAAAAAAAGGAATGTAAAATCAACATGACGTAATTGTGATTTGAAATCATATTAAATTTACAAGAAATAATTTGTCGTTTAAGTGTGTTAGTGTCTATTTGCTATGCTCATTGTTCACTGTTTTGCTTAGTTGTGTGACTTGTTGTTGTTTATTCTTACATGTGTCGGCTATGTAGACGACAAAAAACTGGTTTAAAATTACCATTTTTTCGTATTAATTTTAAATAAAAAATTATTAATCTAACCTTAAATCTCTTTGATTTAAAATGTTTCACTGTTAAAAAAATTTGTATACACGTTACATTTCATTTTAAATTAACAAATAAGTTTTATGTTAAATAATCATTTAAATCATGTTGAATTAATATTAAATTCATTTTACATACGATGGGTATTTATTTAGTGTATAACTAAAGTAAAGTTTGAAGTTTTTGTGGCTGCAGTGGTTAGCGTGAGGACTATCATGCAAGTGGCACGAGTTCAAATCTTGGCTGGGGGCAGCCAACTACAACACAAAGTTTGTTGATGCTAATAACCATCACGTAAGTAAAATAAAATAGCTACATTAAAGTCATGTTGTTGCAGCTTGATATAACTATAATTCAATATGATTCCGTTTTTTCAATTTAAAATAACTTTGATTCAACATGATTCTTCGTGTTGTTCCAATATCAAATTCACGTTGCTTCAACTAGAAATAACTTTAATTCAACATGATTTTTCGTTTTGAATATTGAAAATGAGCTAATAAGGCCTAAAATTCTTCATGTAAATAAAACAAAATATTTTATTTCATTTTTCCCGACGTTTCGTCAATTATTTGTTGACTTTATCAAGGGTTGGGAAATCTATTTAATTGTTTAAAACCTTTAATTAATATGAATAGCTTTAATTTCACTTTGACTATAAAAACTTACATTAATATTCTAATTATCATTTACAAGTTTAGAACATTCTAAGACGATTTTGTCCATAAGTATGTTACATTAAAAATATTTTTATATAAAAAAAAATTAAATAAAATAAATAACACAACTTAAACCACTATGTATAATATCACAGTTTTATTTAATTGCCACTTTGTAATTTGCGCTAATGTTGTCTGTGTCTTCTTCCCTCTTTTGCTGTATTCGCAGGCTTTCTATTGTGTACCTTTTCTTCTCAATATTCTCTTTGTCTAAGATTTTGACGCTTTCAAAATCAGCTGTGTGGCCAGTTTCCAGTATGTGTTGTGATAAAGCTTTCGAGTGTTTGTTTTTATCAATGTCATTTTTATGTTCTTTTATTCTTGTTTCTAGATTGCGCTTTGTTGTACCAATGTAGGTAGAGCTTATCACAGTTGTTGTTATCGTTGCCATTACACCTTATTTCATAGACTACATTACTTTGTTGTTGGGTTTTGATTAGCGTTTTTACTTTAGAAAATATTTTGTTTAGTGTTGTGTTGGCTTTGTATGCAAATTTAATGTTTTTGTTTTTTATTGTGTTTTTGTGATTTTTCGTATTATTTCAGTATCAACTTCATCTTGATTTAACTGTACTGCAATATTAAATCAACATGAAATATATTTAATTCAAAAGGATAAATTTTCCTTCAAGATTAAGTAAATCATGTTGAAGTAAGTCATGTTGAAGTAACATGAAACACGCCTATGAAGTAAAATCACTACCGAAAAATGCTAAATTAATCTGGATTAAAATTTATAAAAAATATTTATTTTTATAAAATTTTTTTGCGCTTCTTTTCTAATAATCGTTTAATCAACATACTCGAGTAATCGATTAATCGTTGCATCTATAAAAAAATATTTAAAAAGCTACCAAAAGCATTATAATTATCCACGAAATGATTTGAATTACTAATTGACCTTTCGAATTCATCTTGACTTATTTCATTTCATTCACAAATAATAGAAACTTTTTCTAATATTTCAAGTATTTATTAATATCATTACAATAACTTTTTTCCTTAAATTTTATTTCGTTTTTAATAAATATTTTTTATAATTATTTTCGCCGTCTCTTTAAGTGCTTTCTCCGCTATTTTGCCTTCAAACTGTTATTCTATTTTCATTGCCAACGAAATGTAAGTGCATTTTTTACGATTTAGATTTGATGTACATATTAAAATAAACATTAAAATCAAAGTTCAATGGTGTCATAAAAAATCAATTATCATATGAAAATTGTGTTACTCAATAAATCTATAAACATAAATCATATCAAAAAACAGATGATTGTCATTAAGACTTTTATTGCAAAAAGATGTTTAAAATTAATTTAATGCTCAAAACTAAGAAAAGTTTTTGAAAAATTTCAGCACAATGGAAATGTGCTGAAAACAATACAACTATTTGTTTGCTTGGATTTCTTACATATAAAAATTATTAATATGGTTTGCGTCTGTGCTTAATAAATAATTTCAATTTATTGTGGACATAAAACAAAAGAGGACTTGTCAGAAATACCCCACTTAGCTAGGAAAATAGAAAAAGTTTTAGAAAAAATTTAGCTATTTTAAACATAGTCTGGTTTTAGGTTGATCAATAGCTGCAATCAATACCTTCTTTATATACATTAAGAACTTTGAAGTTCCCGGAATATTCCATCTATACGCCAGTTTGTGGATTGCTTTCAACTGTGTTCCACAAATATTGCAACTTTGCCAAGCAAATACAGTTTGTTAATTAAATTTTTGCGAAACGTAGAAATTCTGAAAATGTTGCATGCAAGCTTGGCAAACGTTATCGTAAAAATATCGTTACCGAGATTCAAATACCGCTCAAATTAGATACCGGTATCATTTCCGATACTGAAACTTATTTCGGTTAAAAAATACTGGTATCCGAAATACCGTTTACATCTATACCGGTGTATCGATTTCCGCAAAAACAAAGAATGTAAAATAAAATTGCAAAAAATAAATTTCAATTAACTTTTTTTGGGATTTCCCGGGAATTTTATCTCGCGTAGAAACTCTAATGGTAAGTTTTAGCCATTATTATTATTTTTATTTTTTTATAAATTTAAAACAAATAAAAATTATCAAATTTTGCATAAACAAATATATTTTTCATCATTGCTGTCTGAATAATTCCGAACCCATTAAGTATATAAAAAATAACGGATAAAGGTAATTTTATTCCAAGTTTGTTAGCGTTTTTTGTAATAAAATTGGACTATCCCTTCCCAAGTTATGATTAAATCGATTGAAAAATCCCAAATTTTAGAAAAAACTATAAAAATCGTATCCATAGAATTTTTAATCTCTACTGTTTTTGTAGTTAGGGAGCCATAACGCATCAAAAAAATTATAGTGGTGATCAAAGGTCATGACAAAAGCTTCATTTTGTTGTATAGTGTAATTAAACGGTTAATTAATATTAACCAAACAAAATACATTTTTAGTTGCATCCAAAGAGAACATAAAAAGATAATTGGCCAGCGGAAGTGGCCGTCTGAACCATAGTGCAAGGGTATATTATTCTTAAAAATCTTTTGGTTTTTAACAAATAATTTAAGCTAATTTCAACTTATTAATTTTTCTTAGTATAATTTTCTTAATTAGTTTTTTTCATTGTGCAAAACCGAAAGTGGCGCTACTCTGTTCTGCTGTGTACGTTGAAAAATTAAGTTGATGTTAATTTTTCCCTTGTTCCTTGGAATATTAATCATGCCCAATTCTTTATGAATATAACGTTACGAACCTTAGCCCAATAATCAATTTAGATTCACAAAGCAAATACTTTCGAAATAATCATATTAATAAAAAATTAGCTACTGGCTTGAGCTTTTCACATGTTTGCATGTTCATATATACTTAAGTATAAAATCAAACCAAAAAAGTTTGTCTTGAGTAGAACAAAAATCAGAAAAATGGGAATGAAGAAAAATAAACCGATGGCAACGCTGGGAAAGTGTTCTTTAATATCAGCTTGAGAGTGATTTAATTCTCGTATTCAATTTTCACGAAAAAGTTGTATATATAAGAATTAAAATCACATTCAACAGAGCCACCTGACAAGTGGTGATAAGCAAATACACGTGAGCACTGACGATGGAAGTGTAGCGGCTTCCGAAAGTGGCGCTACTCTGTTCTGCTGTGTATGTTGAAAAATTAAGTTGATGTTAATTTTTCCCTTGTTCCTTGGAATATTAATCATGCCCAATTCTTTATGAATATAACGTTACGAACCTTAGCCCAATAATCAATTTAGATTCACAAAGCAAATACGTTCGAAATAATCATATTAATAAACAATTAGCTACTGGCTTGAGCTTTTCACATGTTTACATGTTCATATATACTTAAGTATAAAATCAAACCAAAAAAGTTTGTCTTGAGTAGAACAAAAATCAGAAAAATGGGAATGAAGAAAAATAAACTGATGGCAACGCTGGGAAAGTGCACTTTAATATCAGCTTGAGAGTGATTTAATTCTCGTATTAAATTTTCACGAAAAATTTTTATATATAAGAATTAAAAATCACATTCAACAGAGCCACCTGACAAGTGGTGATAGCAAATACACGTGAGCACTGACGATGGAAGTGTAGCGGCTTCCGAAAGTGGCGCTACTCTGTTCTGCTGTGTACGTTGAAAAATTCCGAATATAACGTTACGAACCTTAGGCTAATAATCAATTGAGATTCACAAAACCAAACAATGTTTATGCACCCATAAAAAAACAAAAGTATTTTATCAAAATTGTTTTTTTTTTGATTTTTCAAATCTATTAAATTTTTTTTTACCACAAAATTCTTTCTGGCACCGTATTTCATCACATTAACTTAAATAACTGCTGAATAAGTTATGCAAATATTTGGTTTTACTTCAAATTGTTTAAACGAAAATGTATATTTATTTCTCTAAAATTTTCTGTTTTTGAGAGATAAAAAAATGTTTATAAAATTAAACCACTTTAGACTTATTATAATTACATTCAATCTAAAAATGTGTGTTTTTAAACTAAATGGATGGTGAAACAAATTCAAAAAAGAACTTCTCTAATGAAAAATATTGCATTAAGAGATTTTAGAAAATCAAAGAAATTTTTAGGGAGCTTTATTTGATTTTATTATTTACAAAAATGTGAGGTCAGTTTTCTAGTGTGTAATAAAAACTTTTGAAAATCGATTATGTAGTATGTAATACGAATTGCAATATTTTTTTCTTAATTTTTTTAATATTTAAGCAATTTAATATTAGAAGACATAAACGTTTTTGTAATAATTTCAACAAGATAAATATAAAGTGATAAAATGTAACATCTTAAGGTTATTTTGAAATTTTGAAATTTTTTTATAGTTCATCTTAAGGAGGAAAAACGAATATGTATAAAACTGTAAATATGAAGAAGTTACAACAAAAATGTGTCAGTCTGTGGATTTGGATTATTTGAGCTAAGTACAGACTAAGAATATGGCTCTAATTTATTTCAAAATCACAAAAATTTCTCAAAAGAAAACATTACAATATTTCTTTTTGCCTGACGCTTATCTCACTTGGACTTGCTTCTCATTGTTATATATGAAAAAATGTAGCACGAGAAGAAAAAATCCACTTTGTATTAAATGGTTGATTCTTAGCTTACCCATTTTCCAAAAGTATCTTTTCCACAAACTACTTTTTCACTTCGTACCTTTTGCAAAAAGTTTCCTTTCCAAAAAGTACAACTTTTCAAAAAGTATATATGTATGTAACCTCTTTAAAAATTACATGTACAAAGAAAGAGGTAAAAAGTACCTCTTTCAAAAGTAAAATAATATTTTAACAATGAACCTTTTCTAAAAAGTGCCCTTTACGAAAAATATCTTTTCCAAAACGTACTTTTTTCCGAAAGCATTTTTTCCACAAACTACCTTTTCACTTCGTACCTTTTTCAAATAGTATCCTTTTCCAAATGTAACATTTTCCAAAGAGTAACATTTTTAAAAATTACATATTTCAGAAGTACCTTTTTGCAAAGAGTACCTTGTTCTACAATAATTTTTTAGAAAATGGTGCTATTCACATATTACGTAACGCTATTTTCGGAATTTTTATGTTGTACAGGGTAGTAAAAAGAAAATAAAAATACTAGATTTTGAGTAGATTTCGTCCAAATCTACTTACAAAATAGATTTCGTTTTATATGGGAAATGTAGTAAAAAAACAACTAGATTTAGCTCGAAATCTCGTAAGTACTAGATTTCGAGACAGTGTAAATGCCATATAAACTAAACAAAAAGATTTACTGGATTTTCTGAAAAATATCAAACAACATTTTTGTCTGAATTTATAAAACAATTAGTCTAAAAATACTAACAAATACGAAACAAAATAGTTTACTTAATCAATCAAAAATATTTACTGGATTTTTTGTAATATATCAAACAAAATGTTTCTCTGGGTTACCATCATCATCATCATCCATTAAGCATTTATAAAATTTCACTTTGTTAAATATATTCAAGTCTGAATGTTTACCTAAAGACTAAAAAATTAATGAGAATTAAAGCAACGACATTAACGAATTGATTCACTTAAAAATCTTTAGTAAACAAACTTGTTACAATCGCATTCCTTTTGCTATCATTGATGTTGTTGTTATTTGTGTGTATGTCGTCATCGGGGTGGTTTCTTACGACACAGTTTTTATTGTTGCTTTTGGTGTTTGCGTTCTAATTAAAAGTCAAACAAACAATTCATAGATTATGGACAGAACATTTACTGAAAATTAAATTTATTTTTAGACAAACTTTTGTTTGAAAATTTTTTGGTGATAATTTTTTCTGTGTACATAAAAAAACTAAATTTAATTTTTTGTAAAGGAGTTCAATGAAATAGTAAATATTATATCTAGGAACGGACCTACAAACAAATTTGTAAATATAGACAAAAAAAATCTCATAAATTTCATTGAAACAACGCGGTTTTTTCAGTGAACAAATTGCTTAAATCTATAAAACAATTTGTCAAAAAATATTTACAAATTGTAAACAAAACAATTTACTAAATCAAACAAAAAGATTTACTGGATTTTCTGAATAATATCAAACAACATTTTTGTCTGAATTTATAAAACAATTAGTCTAAAAATACTAACAAATACGAAACAAAATAGTTTACTTAATCAATCAAAAATATTTACTGGATTTTTTGTAATATATCAAACAAAATGTTTGTCTGGGTTACCATCACCATCATCATCCATTAAGCATTTATAAAATTTCACTTTGTTAAATATATTCAAGTCTGATTGTTTACCTAAAGACTCTAAAAAATTAATGAGAATTAACGCAACGAAATTAACGAATTGATTCACTCAAAAATCGTTAGTAAACAAACTTGCTACAATCGCATTCCTTTTGCTATCATTGATGTTGTTGTTATTTGTGTGTATGTCGTCATCGGGGTTGTTTTTTACGATACAGTTTTCTTGTTGTTTTTGGGGTTTGCGTCCTAAATAAAAGTCAAACATACAATTCATACACCTTTTGCTTTACACTTTTCTATCAAAGTTAGAAACGTCACGCAAAGCGACAAAGTTGTATCTGACACGGCCTTAACTCGTAAAAAACGAAAACTTTTAAGGTAGAAATTAGTTTTTCTGGGCTGTTTAGGGTGCCCAGATACATTCAGATTGTATTGACATGTTTACAAAAGTTGTTCAGCTTTACCGTAGCTATAACTTTGCCAAATATTTTTAATAAAAAATTACGAGTCCCTGTAAGTTATTCTGGAAAAAGTGAAAAAAAATTTTTTTCCTTAATTTTTCAAAAAAAAAATGCACAAAAAAAATTTTTTTGCCATAAAATGGTAATAAAATCTGTTTAGCGGACTCTTAGCTACATTATTGCCATATATAGTTAAGCCGTATCATCGAGTTTGAATTTTCTGTTGGCCAAAAGTTGATGACACCTTTTTTTGAGGGCCCGCTGATTTTCCAAAACTTTGGAGGTGCATAAAACGAAATTGGTCACCAAATTCGCCAAGCTAAGTATAGGGTTTTACTACCCCGTGGTAGTACAATCGAATCTATACTGTCAAGTCCGTGTGTTTTTTGGACTGTTGCACTGTGTTATCTGCATATTTTTAATATAGATTTTTTGGAAGCAAAGAAAATGTAGCTCCTTACAAAATACTCGCAATTTTTTATACTGGGTTAATATCAATTTTAAATATTAATAATCTCTTACACTGTAATTTTGTATAATAAAAAAATTGCACTTGAGCTTTGTTAATCTAAACTTTAAGTCAATTTCAATATTCGTATCGGTATCGGAATCGGTATCGGCGATATTTATTTTTAAGTATCGGTATCGGTATCGGATCGGCAAAACGGCGTATCGTTACATCCCTAGTTTAAACTAGGGATGTAACGAATACCGATACCGATAAATCGGCGATACTTCAGATTTTCCGATACATCGTTATCGGCGATATTTTACTGTCGATACGACGATAATTAAAAAAATTTTTTTTAACAAATAATTTATTTTTGTTCAGTTTTACCATGAACTAAATTCACTTCGTTGTTTTTTAAATCTTATTAATATCAATTATTTATGTTTTTGTTAATTTTACCATGAATTCAAGTTCAAGTCGTTGTTTTTTAAAACTTATTCCAGCATAAAAAAGACACTCCAAAGAAGTCATGAAAATGTAGATTTCGCGATCCGGAAGTATAGCAAATTTGGATAATTTCTAATTAGTTTTACATATCCTTGCCATTGCAAGAAGTTCTGTTTTTCGGTTACCAATCACCGAATTGGAAGCGATGCTAGGACAAATTTCTTTTTCGGTGTTCTATAATGATTTTTCCTCAAGGAAAAAAGATAAAAAATTACCCATTTTCACAATTTTTTTATGCGAATTTAAACTCAAAACTTTATTTTCATGTAAATTTAAGTGAATAAATATAAACTTAGAAGACTTTTAATAATTAAGCTTTTAAGTTATTTAGAAGAATATTAGTTGATAAATGTCCTTTAAAAAATCGATTTTTTAAAAAGCATGGCGAGTATTTTTTAAAATTATAAAGGAACTAAAATTTTTTTCTTGCTTTTCTACTAATTATCTGCATATTTTTAATATAGATGTTTTGGAAGCAAAGAAAATGTAGCTCCTTAAAAATTACTTCCAATTTTTTTATACTGGGCTAAAATCTATTTTAAATATTCTCTCTTACAATGTAATTTTGTATAATAAAAAAATTGCATTTGAGTTTTGTTGATCTAAACTTGAACTCAATTTAAATATTCGTATCGGTATCGGAATCGGTATCGGCGATATCTTTTTTTAAATATCGGTATCGGATCGGCAAAACGGCGTATCGTTACATCCCTAGTTTAAACGTATAAACGCGAATGTAAAATTTATTTATGTATTTTATTATTAAGTAAAATAATTGCGCGCGATTAAATTTTGGCTTTGGGCCCGAACCCGAACCCTGAACCGAACCCGAACCTGAGCATTTTATTTTGATTAACCCGAACCCGAACCTGAACCCGTTTTTTTCCTGGTTTCAGTCCCTGCTCTAAAGGCACCTAGCAAAATGATGTTTTAAATAAACTGAACAAACAAACATTTACACACTAGTAATTGTAATTATCAATGATATGTAATTCATAATAGAATAGAGAAATAACAAGAAGCTTAACACAAGACAATAACTATCAAATGAAATACAGCTAGCTCTAGGAGTGACAGTATGAATTGATTAAATATAAATGATATTCAACTCTTGACTGCAGACCACTGACTTTGGTGGAGTGGTCTACGCAGTAAAGAAATCTGACAAGAATAGCGGGAGCTATAGAAACATGTCAGTTCAACCCTCCGCGCAGTCAAATTTTTCTTTGTCTACATGCTTAAAATTTATCTCTCAACAAAAATTGAAGAAACAAATCTTTGCATTTTGCAACTTTTCGCTGTTATGGACACAAAATTTCAATATATTTCCCGTTTCTTTTTTAGTTTCAGTCCAACATATTTTTGGAATTTGAGATATTTGACACAATTTCACAAGGTCCAACCTAAATACATCATCTATTGCTGTAAGCATGAAGTTCTCTACAAATATTATTAAGATCCCTTTCAAAACAAAGCAAAACAAAAAAAATATAATTAAAAATAAAAAAATGAAAAGCCAAAGATCCAGTACATCAAAATAATAGACAAGTTTTTACAAAAAACATATGGCGCAACTTTTTTTTCTGGAACATTTCCTTTATTTAGTCCAGTATTTTTGGCCAACTGCACTTGAATGCTGTATGTGTGTGTGTGTGTGATTTACACAACTTAATATGAAAACTACTTAACATATTGACCTCTTTTAAGTGGCAAGAAAAAAGGAAAATAAATGATGGCCCACAAAATAACACATGTAAGTATTAAAAATTCTTTCTTCTTAAATTAAATGATATAAAACATATTTCACAAAAAAAACCAAAACTTCCTTAATGTTTATACAAAATAATTTTTAATTAAAATGTTGGTGTTTTTTTTTTTTAATTTTAAATAAATTGCCAACATGTCGGCACTTGAAAATGTTTGAATTTGGTCGCCAAGTTCTTTAATATGCTCAAGATCTTTTTTAAAATATTTTCTGTAAATTTATCAAGGCATTTGTTTCTTTCATTTAAAAGTATTTGGATTATAAGTCCATTCTGAAATTCCAAAGTTATTTTTATTTGTTTGCCTACAAAAATTTTGGAATAACATTAAATTGAATTGCGGTCGTTGTGGCGCCCGTATTTCTGAAAATAGCGTCGGGCATTGTTCAATAGTTCTATTTTTCTGTTCTTCTTTGTGTTCCAAATATTTTTATAAAAAATCCCATATGCCTTAATCATTTATCTGCTTAACGAGGATTGCTCTAAAATTATTAGAACAAAAACTTAAAATATAAAAACTCCAAAAATAGCGTTACGTGATATGTGAATATCCCGCAACAAACACTTATCAGCGTCCATGTGTATGTTGTTACTTCAATTTTAAGTTTTTAGGAATATCACATATTTAATGTTACACTCGCAATATTATTACATTAACGGAATGTACTTTATTCAAGTAGTATTCCGTGCAGTAATATTTAAAATTCTAAGCTGTCTTATTTTTAACTGATTGTAACATTCATTAACAAAAACTATGTACACAGTAATACGGATTTTCGGTTGCTTTCAATATTGTCCGTTGTTTATGCTACCAAACAAGTACCAAAAAAGTACATGCATAAAAATAACACACACAAACTCTCAAAATATTCTGTACGTAAAATTAACTGAAACTGTAATTTAAAATAAATAAATATTCATTTTAAGCCGGTAGTGGACTATTAACCGGGAGGTCACATGCTCAATTCCAGCCAAGGGTTTTTTTTTTTATTTTTAATGTTCAATGCATAAAAATTACACATATACAACATGCATACCCAGAAAAAATTATAATTTTGGAGAGCGTTTAAGAATAAGTTTAAGTTAACTTCGTGCTGCTGGTTTGCATATATGCTTTAGCCGAGTGATTGGATTTCTCCCAGTGGAAAAAAATAACAAACAGTGAGTAAAAATAAAAAAAAACACGTTTAGATACGAAATATTGAGTCTTTAACTTCACGTCAGTTCATTTAAAAACATAGCAAAAATCATTTGTTTTTACGGAACTTAGGGTTGATTATTTAACAGTAAAAATAGCAGAAACAAGGCAAACATATTTAATTTTTACGGAAATTGTGATTAGTTCTTCTGCCAGTTAAATTGATCTGAACGAAGAAAGTCATTAATTTTTTACGGTTTTAAGTCAGTGAAATCTTAACATTAAAAATTTAATAAACTATTTGTTAAATTTAAATGCAAAATAAGCAGACCTGTTTTTAATTGAATTTTCATTTATTTTATATTACAACTTCATTTAATTTTACGTACAGAATATTTTGAGTAATATAAAAGAATTATATTGAAGTTATACATCGTGTTATCTATGTACATATGTATATCATGAAATAAATCGAAGTAGCAACTGTCTCAACCAAATTATGATAAAAAAAAATAAAAATCTGCTTATCATCTTTTGCTACTTGTCATAATTCTCTAAAGACTTATTATACCCTCGTATTTTTATTCACAGAATGCGTCAATATATAAAGTCTGAAATATATTTTAGAATTTTCATTAGTAATATTTTTCGTTGTTTCTTCTGTATGTTAACACTTCAATATTTATCTTATGGGACAATTTTTTATTTAAATTTCTTTTATTTTCTTTGGATTGTGCTTTATATTTTTAGTATTTCAATTTATTTAATTTTTTGTTTATATTTTTTTCTACAAGAAAACAAAAGCTTGTTAAGACAAAATGCGCAATATAACCATAATTTATTTCTAAATATCAGAAACGTTTATCAAAAAAAATGATTTTTTTATTTAGCGTATTTCCCTATTAGTTTTATTAGTAAGACAAATATATCGACTTTTTTAATTAGTCATGTTTAACCCCTTGACAACCCCGAAATCAAACCTTTAAAAAATTTGCCTCTTGTATTTTTAGTTTGTGCTAAGGAACACAACACAATCATTAAACATTTTCTTTGGCCCTAATTGTGTAAGGTGCCTCCTAAGTAATTTTTTGTAATAAATTAAAGCAACACAGAACCAGTGCTCTTTAATCTACAACAAAAAACGACTTAGGCGTTTATGCCTGTGTCTTACACCGTTAAGCCCATTATTGTAATTAAAAATCATATTCCTCTTGTAAAAAAAATATTTTTATTATGAAAATGTTGCATATGTATAATGTACATTGTACATACATATATGTATTCACAGAAAAAATAAGTTTCGTTTATGACAACAAAAATCTCGGTATTCAAAATATTTTTTCAAATTTCTTGTGATAAAGAATTCCGCTATATTGATAACAAAATTATTTCAAAAGAAAAATATATAAATTAAAAAAGAATGTTGACATGGCTGGGATGCGAACCCGGGCTTCCCGGACGTAAAACATGCTCTCTACAGCCGAGCCATGTCCTAGTTATTTTTTTATGAGATACAACTTGCTTTAAGTAGTTATGTATAAAAAGAAAAGAAATGGAAAAGAAATACATACAACGAAATATTGTATTAAGTTAAAGACAAATGTTATTGAAACTCTTAGTTTTTTCAATAACATTGTTTTATTGAACATAATTCTTGTCCATTTTTTTTCTGTGCTATGGTTGTCAAAGGGTTAAACTTACTGTTTTCATAGGTAAGTATTTGATCAGATTAGTGGACATTTTAAAATTAATGTTGTTTATTGCGTAAAATGATATGTTGATAAAAATGGCATGAACTTTACAAGCGATTGTTCTACATATTGCAATAATACCCACATTTTTAATTTGTGATGGTGCTGAACCAAAACTGAATAAGTTTTCGTATGTTAAGAAGGAATATCTAAAAATAAAGATACATATATAGAAAGTATATATCAATGAAATGTACTTAATATCTTTCACTTATATGTAATATAAGTATAAAATAATTGAAAGTAGTAATTTGAGTAGTTTAGCAAAAAAAATTTTTTTTAAATTTATATTAGGTGCATTAGCGTACTTTTCCGCTAATAATTATCCATTGACTTCTAGTTAAATAGTACAAATCTGTTCGTATTTAAAAGAAACAAATTGTTTTTTTTGCCAGGGTACAGATTTAGGCACATGTGCTGCACACTCATGTGTAAATTTGGCACAAAAAAATCTGACACGTACACACGAGTAGGTGCGAATTTTTTGTGTGCTTTCTTTTGACACATGTGCATGCGCCAATCAATTGGCGTATCCATGTGGCAGATTTTTGTGTTTGCTTATTTTGGCACGTTTGCAAGTGGCAAATTTATGCACATGTGCGGCACGCTTGCATATGAGTGTGCCGCACATGTGCCTAAATCCGTACTCTGGTTTTTACAGTTAAATGAGTATAAAAAATTATTCTTTGATCTAAATAGTTTAAAATTTTCACATTTAAAATAAAAAAACTAGTCGAGCTTCAGATCAAATATTTTCTCTCATTTTTAATATATCGCTATCACTTGGAGTATTAGGATAGGTCGGTCGTAACAGTTTTAGCCAGGAAGAATTGGATATGCGAATATATACCAACCAATTGAGGGGCTTAAAAGCAAAGGAGTACAAGTGAAAAAAAAAGAAAATTCTGAGTAATTAAGCTTCAAAGTTTTTTGTTCCCATGCATTTTCATACATAATATTTTTGGTTTCTAATATATATCGCCTCTTGAGATAATCGTACAGATTGGTTGATTCCTGCATATAACAAAATTTTTTTACTTTTGGCACTTGTACCCCTTTGCTTTTTACCACCTCAATTATGAAGTATAAACGTTAATTAATTCCACAATCTACACGTCAGAACATAAGGCAGAAAATGGCACATGCAGCAAAACCAACACGAAAAAGTGAGTTAATTGAATGCTAATTTAGTGATGGTAAATGTAAATATGTCAATCTTCGCGGACAAGGCACATTATTACAGGCATATGCTCGTCAGCTGTGCTTTTCATCTGTGTATGTGTTTTCGTGTATGAAGAATTTTGTTGTTGTTCAGCGTACAATTTTTGACAACATACATGAACATTTGACCAGCTAGATGAGAAAAATCTTACAGTGTTGTATTTTGTAATGCTAATGCATGTACCTGTATTAATGTGTCTTGCTTAATGGAGTTAAGTGTGCGTTAGAGTAAAATAATAATTTTTAATTCTCGTATCATATTACCAGTCATGAGTTGCATAAATAATATTAAAACTTACATGCAACTGCGCCACCTGATCATTGCCGAAAGACATGAAATGCACCTGAATACTGATCTGAGAGTGTTGTGGCTTCCAAAAGCAACGTTTTTATGTTCCGCCCAGTAGGTTGTGAAATTAATTAACATTAATTTTTGCCTTGACACCTAGATATCGTCACATATGCAGCTCTTTCTGACCCAAAATTGTACGAGCTTTAGCCAAATAATAACCACTTTGGATTAAAAATCGACGTATGTCTTAAAATTATTTTTTTCAGTTGCGTCAAAATAAAAAAATTCTTTGAAAGTATGTCTACGGTATTTTGAACTTTTTTTTTACCACTTTCCTAAATACATAAGTATATGACATAAGAACTTATTTACAAAATTTCAGGGAAAATATCGTAAGAGTGTGATCCTAGCAAAAATTGATGAAGCCGCTTATGTCGACATAAGTGTCTTACTAAGTAAAAAGAAGAAAACTTTAAAAAAATGTCAGAAGTTTGTTTAAACTATTCATCGCAAAAGAGTTCTAAAGTTGTTTTTGCTGAAAATTTATGGAATAATTATAGACATTAGGTTGTTTTGCACAAAAGATATCGCGACTGGTCCATAATATACCGAAAGAGCCAAGGGTATGCTGAATTGGCTTTCATATTCAATAAAACTTTCAAGTACACGGGCTTGTTTTATAAACAGTGTAATTTCTAAAAGTGAATTCTTTTAACAGCTGACCTAGTAGCATTGTTTTTGTATAGCGAGTGCACTAAATCAATAGTGATATGTAACTAGCTAACTAATATTTTTTAATGGTCCTTCGAACTCAAAAAACTTGAAAACTATAAAATATCACCGTTTCAATGGTAGATTTTACTGATGAAAGAAAAAATATAATTGCTAAAGTAAAAATATATTCAACAATTCATCATCATAAAATAAATTTAACTATTCCTTTTATTTTTTTTTTGCAATTAACTTTTACATAAGCATATACCTCTACACATATGTATGTACATATGTATATTCTCTTACACTTGTTATTAAAAAACTTGTTATCTATATTAATAGCACGTGTCTACATAAAATAAAGTTGATAAAATTATAGAAACAAAATTAACTACAATATGAAAGCTACAAACTCAGCAAGAATCCATTATAATTAATAATAAACAAAAGAACAAAAAGTCTTAAAACTTGATGTAAACAGAGCAAAAATGCACTAATTTCAAGCACGTGAAAGACAACAAGGATAATTGATTTTGTATAAATGCATATTTACATTAAAAGCAAGAGTTATTTTTTTTTGTAGGTATACCCAGTAAATATTTTCCATTGCAATTTTCAATTGAATGTGTGGCCAGTCCAAAGTCGGTAAGCAATCCATCTATAGATTTTATAAAAATTGTATTGTGTATTAAAATTTTTTAATAATGGGAATATCATTTTGGTCTACAATATACAGATTTCCCCTATTGGTAACATATTTTCAACCAATCGATTCTCTCTGTGTATTAATATTTTAAACTTATATAGTTTTCAGTAGAAAAAATATAGGAAATTTCCTTTTGAAGAATAAATGAGACAAGCGAAAGGTTAGATACACTGACAACATGGAAGAACATGCTGCTTTCAAAAGACGGTACAACCTCTTATATTATTATTCCAATATCTAGCTTGCAATTTTACGTATTGTACAATAATATTGCCAATGTGTATATCATATTCGAAGGTGGCACAATATATTGACAAATATCAAAAGACTTTTGATTTTTATTGTACAATCAAGACAATTGTGTAATGTGGTGGCAGTATTGTTCAGTGTTATGTTTACTTTTTCACTGTCAGGAAAATTGGGCAATATTTTGTTTGAAAATATTGTGCCATTTATTGCATATTATAGGTCAATAATATGTACAATAACATATGCAATAATATTGTATAGTCTTTTATATTTTTATATTGATACGTGACGTGGTACGATACCATCACTAATTATACTTGAACAAAAAAACTTTATCTTTATTTTAATATCGTTTACAAATTCTTTATTCTTTATTAGCTAACTAACATGCTTCGGAAAGCGTTAGATTTTAATTGATAAAAAAAACAACTTTAAAAGAAAATGGTTGCTGGGCACTGTCACTCATATGTACTTTGACAAATACTATGTACTTAGACAACACAGTTGCTTTTGTATACAAACCCAGCGGGAAATAGTAAGGAGTACGGATGCTTTGTAAAATGCCTTCTTTTGGATGTACAAGGCATGCTCGCTCCATTCCATACTCATATCTTTCTTACACACGTTGTCATTGCGGGGAAGGTCTTCCGTTTGCTACTACTGGAAGGCTTCACAAAAGACATTCTAAAAATATAATTTTTAAGGATTTCTATGGAAGGTTTGAAAATAATGAAACTACCCTAGGGGGAAGAGAACCTGTCACAAGACAAGTCACGCGACTGGCTCCCAAGGACTAGCAACCGGCTCGAGTAACGTTGACATTGGAGGGATTCAATTGACATAATTAAGATACTCAGTGATAGGCTCTAGACCTAAACTTAAGGTACTTGTCCTGTATTAGTCTCTTTAATACTAGTTAAATTACTGTACTTTAAACAAATATTTTTGATTTGAAAAAAATCTGCTTGTATTTTTGTTATAATATTGTGATATGATCTCTTTTCACCGGCTAAGACTCAGGAACATTTTCTACCATTCTCATTTTTGCCAGTTATCGCTCAAGAGAATTGGTACAACATTTAAATGTTTTAAATTATTCGGCTGTTCGAACAAGAAAAAAATATGAAATTTTATTTGAACGATTATAATACCCGAATAATTGGCAACACTACGGACAATTCAAATTTTTTTGTTTGCTGAAATTCCTTGATGTTTGACATAACTATAGTACAAGTAGGTATAAATGTGTATGCAAAATTTTTTTGTATAATGTATATTTGTCGAGTTATAAGGTGCGAAAATGTTTCAGTTTTTAAAATTTTTTTAAATTATTGTTTCGAACTAGAAAAATATAAAACAAAAAATTAAAATAAGTGATTCTTTTAGGAAATCGTCTGATCTTTTCAAAACAAATATTTAATTTAAAAAACATTTTTTTTTCATGATCAAACTGGACATGACCAATTGAGATAAAAAATTTTCTAACTATTTTTCTTAATTTTTTTACCAAAATTAGCGTAAAAGTCAGTATACTGTAAAAGTTTGATAATGGGAACTCCATAAGCTTAAAAGTTATTAAAATTTCTTTACATAACCCCACCTTTTGGTAATTTTTATAGAGAATCCGTGTAAGACATCGTGTAAACCCTACCTTTAATGTATTAGGTGTATTCAGCACTTTTATGTAAAACTCCACAAGAAACAATTTCATGGAACACTTTAACCCTCTAGCGCTTCGCTCTATGGATATTTTTTGACCTTTTCTTAAAAACGGGCAAAAACTCCCCTTCAACGGAGAGATAGCGAGCGGGCTAAAATATCATAACAAAATTCCTCATAAAATTTTGTTATAAGTCTTTGAAGACACAAAATTTCCAAACTTAACTGAAACGCCTGAAATCAGTACAAACTTAAAATGAGCTTGAGGGTTAATTTCGTATTTATTGACAATTTTTATTTTTATTGTTTAAGTCACATTTTCCACTGAAGTTCTTTTGCAGCATATCTAAAAGTGCTCTTTTTTATCCTGCATTCACTTTTGCTTATTTCCCTTTCTTTTAGTGTTTTTAATTATAACAATTAAGAAAGAATTTTTTAAAAACTATAATTTTGCAAACATTTAATAAAAAGAACTGAAAATTCCTGTTAAAAAACTCATAGAAATAAATGTGCATTCACAGGAAATTCCTAACAATTGGTTTATATTAAAAAAACAAATAAATATTTTTTTAAACGTATTTCAATATTGATTCTATAAATAATGAAGTCAAATAAAAATGAAGTATATAAAAAATATTTGCATACATTTATTTATAAAAAGTTTAATGGCTCGAATAGTACAGAAAATTTAAAAAGACGTGGGCCTAAAATACATAAGAAAAACGTTGGAAATTATTCATAATATTAATGGCTTCTTCTTTTCTAGAAAAAATTTTGAATTTTTCTTACTTTCTATTGCAAAAAAGTGCAATTTAATATTCATTTAAAGCAAAAATTTACCTTCTTAAGGTATGCTACAATAATTTCTAATAAATTCACTTCTGCGAAAAATTATTATATTGCACATATTCATTGAAAAGTAAACAAAATATTTTTGTACTCATTTAAAAGGTACTTTTTAAAGGTATTTTTTCATGTTTAATTCTTTGTTGAATCTTCAATTATAAATTGAACTAACAATAAGTACTAAAATATTAATCCTAAAATTGTTAATAACAAGTCCAGCCAATACTAGACAAAAAATTAGATTCAAGAGCAAGAGTGTCCCTCCTTCTCAGTCGAGTTTGGCCTCGTCGAGTGCAACTAAAGCTTCTTTTGTCACTTTACCATCGGAACTTCTAGATCTTAAACTATTTTGGAAACATGACATTATTGACAAAACCATATTTTTTCACTGCGTATGTACGTGGTACCTCCAAAAGAATCTTGTTGCTGATTTTATCGGCACATGAAACATTCTTTGAGTTTAATCCTGCGATTGCATCTTCCATCTCATGAATATTAAATCTAAGAGAAACGTCTGCTTCGGCGAACACTGGTGGCAGCTAAACCATATCAGTTGTGTTTGGAGAGAATACTTCTTGCAAGTGATTTACCAAAAGAGTCCCTTTCTCGACATCAGCTCTTGCCCAGTTTCTATTCACATTTCTTAATGGAGGCTTTTAAGGTTTCTGGTGTTGCGTCAAGTTCTTGTAGAAATTTGTTGAGATATGCAGGTTTTTGATGTTCTAATATGCTGACTTCATAAAATTTCTTGTATCATTGTATCGAGTGTATTATAGAATTAAATACAATATTGTAAAATTTGTTGTTGATAATTCTCATATAAATATGAAATACACTTTTACACTTAAACTCATTGGTTTTAAAAAAGTGGTATTTAATACAATACTCAGAGAGTATTTGTATGTATTTTGTTGTTCTTTTGTCAATCAATACAAGATACAAGTCAATACAATATACAGTGGGTGTTCACAAAAAAATAAACAAAAAATGTATTTAGTACAAAATAGACGATACTAATTGTTGTGAATTAAGCAATCGTTTTTAAAACTGACTACTACATTCTTTCAGCCTAATTTGCAACTGAGAGGATCTATAACGTTGCAATTCTCTTCGAACGCTTTCTTTTTCAGAATAAAGCCGTTCTTTATCTGCAGAATAAATTCTATTATATCCCAACGGCTGACTGGTAAAAGTAGGATATTAAGCAGCTTGCTCAAAGTTTTCCTCAAGCTTTCTAATATTATCATCAATGTTGGCAGGTAATATTAGCTGCATGCTTTCAGTGCAACGGGCACTCAGATATTTTTTTGTAATTCAACCAATTAATAGGTTTGGATGTCATCCCTAAATCACAAGTGGCTGATGAAGTTTCGTGTGAGTATATGCTAACAATAGTTTGTAATTTGACATAATGTAATTTGACATCAATGCTATGTCAAGTGTCTTCGTTTTGGACCCCATGATACTTTTCATTATTGTGATGTCAACCTTTACATCAGCTAGTCATCAATGCCAATAATGACAAATCTGTCATCAATGCAATAGCACGTCCACATCAAGGAAATGCCTAATTGACATCAACTGAGTGACAAAATGTCATCAATATGATGTCGCTGATAGAAAAACCGTCATAAAGCTGATGTAGTTTGACATCAATGCTATGTCAAGTGTCTTCGTTTTTGACCAAGTGACACTTTTTATCATTGTGATGTCAACCTTTACATCAGCTAGTCATCAATGCCAATAATGACAAATCTATCATCAATGCAATAGCACGTCCACATCAAGGAAATGCCTAATTGACATCAACTGAGTGACAAAATGTCATCAATATGATGTCGCTGATAGAAAAACCGTCATAAAGCTGATGTAGTTTGACATCAATGCTATGTCAAGTGTCTTCGTTTTTGACCCAATGACACTTCATAATTGTGATGTCAACCTTTACATCAGCTGTCATCAATGGTATGGTTGAAACAGTTATACATAGTTTTATTTTCTTACTTTTACTCGTTTCCATTTTAGTTTTACTTTTTGTTATTTTATTTTTTCTTCTAATGATGGTCTTGATCCCAGGCTCCTCAATTCATCGCGCATTTAAAAACTAACGCCGCTGCCAACTCAGCTATGTCACCATCCAAAACTTCGATAGCACAAAGTCAACATAAACATTATTGATGCGACATACTCATGATGACAAAGTGTCATCAATATGATGAAAAGGTGTCATACTATCGTTTGCTTCAATGTTTTGTCTGTGCATGTATGCTGTACTGAGTGGCTTAGCTTTTTAAAAGACTTGCATATTTTATTATTAGCTCTGTCATAGTATTGCAAATAAGTGTACATCAATGTAATGTCACATTTTGTAACTTTAAAAATGCATTTAAAGAGAAAAATAAATAATAATATATAGTAAGTGACATCGTATTGGTGTCATTCCAGTCATGGCATTGATGACACTTAAACTATGACAAAATTCTATGATGAAATTTGTCATCAGATTGATGTGTGGTTTCGTTTTATTGATGACATTTGTCATAGCATTGTTGACAGAGTTTTGATGATGCATTTTTCTATGAGTGTAGTAAATAGTGTTTTAGTCGTGACCAAACATTATTCAATCTCATTAAATATAAATTTCTGTTGATGCTATTTTTAGCTTTGTAGGTGTTTCCTGTTATGCATTTATATTATTATATGTGATTTCAAAATTGCTTTGCTATAAGAAGCTCATACTTGTTGCAATAAATCGATTTTCTAAGAAGTATTTGTATTAAGTCTATATACATATATGAAATGTAATTTGCTGTTGAAGTTAAATATTAAAAAACGTTCAATAACTTTTTATTCTATTTTATAAAAATAACATAATTTAAATATTTTTTGTGCAGATTTTTTTTCATAAATGTCTACTTGATTCAAAGTCAGACAGACTTAAAATTAAGGGATTTATTGGCTCAAAAAATTCTTGTTTTTTTTGTCAATGATTTTTACAAACAAACGTTCAGCCTAAATGAAGCAAATTTATTTCTTTCAAATATATTTTTAACTTTATTCATTATTAGGCGAATATATGCATAATAAAAACCAACAATTTTGTAAAATTTCTCCCCAAGTCATACACAAATCCTTGAGGTATAAGTATTATTAATTAGGAATTATTGAAATATTTTTCTATAAAGTTGAATGAACTTGAAATATTTAAGATTATTTAAAATTGTTCAATGCTGAAGAAATTATTATTTTGTTTAAAAAGTTGATATTTTTTCACTTCTGCATAAGATACTGATACGATTTGCTCTAAGTGGTTTTAAAGGCTGACATTTTCAGAATATGTCTTTCTGTTCATAGATTTATTATGTTTTCTAATAATTTTCGAAGGCTTAATTGAATTTGTAGCCTTTTCGAAGTAACGCGATGTGAGTCTTTCAGATAGGTAAGTTTGTTCTCTAACTGATTGTAGTAGCAAACGACTCTAAGTTTTCAAACATGATGGTCAAAAATCTCCTGATGATGAGCAGGCATTAGCATTACCGAAATGCAGGCATGTAGAATAACATTTTTCCAATAATTAGTATTAGTTCATTAAAAAAGCAAAACAAAGAAAGTCCGTGCATGACTGGAAAAAAACACATGCACTGAAAAAATTTATTTCTTGCAAAAATACGTTGATTCAATGTACGCATACGTTGTTTCAATAAAAATGTTCATTTAAGTTCAATGTACAACGGATAATTGAAAGCTTTCATTGTTGTTATTCTTTAACAAAATTAATGTAACAGTTCATTGATTCAATGCACTAGTACGTTAGGTCAAAATGAATAAACAATTCATTGAAACAAAGATCTTTTTCCTCGAATTTCGAGTTTAGTATACAATGCTGCTTGAAAATAAACAATAGCTAATAGCTGCACGAGCAAGTGTCAATACCCGCAGAAACACATGCTAATAGTCACTTAAAAAAGATCCATAGCCGATTGAACGAGTTTCGAACAGGTAAGCCACAGAGATAACAAGTGAAATGATTGCAAATGCATTCATTACATTAGAACTTTAGCTTCTGTTCTTGTAACTATAAGATATTATAGCGAGCGGCTATTAGGTCTTTTTTATGCTGGTTGGTACTAGCCTACCTTCGCATTTTATAGCAGACGGCTTATGGAAGCTGCTGCTCTTCTTCGTGCTGCTACTAATCAACGCACGGTCGGGTAGAATCAAAATATTTTAGAAATAAATCAGGCATTTCTATACACATGGGTATAGTTGAGTAGTATTCCGGTTTACATTTTTAATGCCAACTTTCCAAATTGCTCAGCCCGCAGCTAAGAAGTCATTATAAAAAATTTTAACGCTTGCCATATTTTTGTTTCCCATCCGATTTCAAAAATTTTGTTCTATATTATAGACCTTAATAAGATATAAAAGACACATAATTGGCTATACACTTATCTTGTGCATTTGGTGAGTTATGCTCACTTGAAAATTGAAATTTCTCAATTTTTTAAATTTTTGGTCCAGTATTTTTCAGATATCGGATGCAAATATTAATTGATTTTTAGAGTTTTCCTTTCGTTAGTTAAAGAAAAAATTTTTAAAGCTATTAAACAAATTTGATGAAATTTTGTTGTTTGAATTGAAAAATATTCAATTTTAAAATTGCAAATTTAAAAAATTTGGAATTTTCGAAAATTGTGGCCAAAAAATCACCATAATTTTTTTATACACATAAAATTTTTTTTTTGAAATATATAACAAATGTATATTTATCTGAAAATTCACAGTCATGAATCGACGTTAAAAAATAATTGAATTTCTATTTTTAGCTGGGCCTGGACCCTTTCGAATTCGAACTATTTTACATACAAGTTTTGACTTTAGTCCATTTGTTCTAAAATCCCAAAGCTGGGATCGCAAAACAATTGTCACTTTTAAAACCTTTATGTGTACGCATTTAATTGGCAAAGTGTTAAATGAGTCTTGGCCCAAGTATGGATGCCATGAATTGAATTTCTTGGAACTTCCTGAAGAAATCTGAGATTCCCAGAAGAAAATCTTAGTTTTTTAGTATGGTATTTAGTACGTAAATTCCTATATAGCTGCAAAATTTCATTTTAAAATATTCATTATCAACGATTTTATAGCATTAAGAAAAAAGGTAGAAGTTCTGAAATCGGATGAGAAACCAAAAAATTACAAGCGGTAAAATATTTTTGTAGTGCGCGAATGCTCTATTTTGAGACTTGATACTTCCGGTTATGAGCTATTTGGGCAGCTAATATTTTAAACATAAACGGGAAGTCCTCTGCTGTTTAATACTGTCTTTGCTATCCGTTTATGAATGCCTGATTTATGTTCCAAATATTTTGATTCTGCCCCACTACGTCGCGTTCCTGAAGTAAGATTTTTTGGCTAGAATCAAGCCCGGACTCCATACTCCAATCAAGCGTTCTGTACTTGATTTAGGAAAATCCATTCTTACACTGAAAGAATTTTGTTCATAAATTCTGTGAATTTAGACATTAATCCAATGAAAAACTTCATTAAAACTTAACCAACGTCCCTCTTCGTTAGATTAATGAAACAAGTTTCATTAAAATTATTTTAATGAAAATTTTGTTAAATATATAAAATAATTTCATTGATCCACTGTAATAATTTCTCTAAGCTAATGAACATATTTCACTTTTTGTATTAAATTATTTCAATGTTTTAATGAAATTATTTTATTATTTTAATGAAACTTTTTCATAATTTTAATGAAACTCTGTCATTATTATAATGAAGTTATTTCATAATGAAGTTATTTCACTTTTTAATGAAATTATTACATTACCTTGTAGCCTCATTAGCTTATATCTTCTATTAACAGTTCCATGCTACAAATACGTACGATAGACGCAATTGCACATCTTGATTCTCTTCATTGGCTTTATAGGCAACGTCTTAAACAAGTCAGAAAACAGCGCTGTCAAAACAATGTGCCTATGAGTGCATAATAATAGCAAAGAGTACAACAACAACAACAACAACAACAAACATATAAAATGACAAAATGTTGTTGTCATAAATCCAATGAAATTTTCTAACGAAACTGTGAAAGCGAATGAAGCAATTCCAATGAAATTCTTTCATAATATTCGTGAAATATCATTAGAATTGTGAAATATTTCATTAGAATTATGAAAAAATCTAACGAAACTGTTTCATTGGATTTATAAAGCGAAATTCCTTGGCTTTTTAAGTATGGATGGCTTTATTTTTCGTTTGAGTGTAAGTAATAGACCTGATCCATATTTCAATGAATATGGGAAAATTAATTTTAACTAGGATCCCGCCCAGTGGTCGAAATTCGACCATTTGATCCGTAACCTGGGTTGCTTGTAACCGGGTTTTTCAGGTAAAAAATAATATATTGTGTATATATAGAGAAAAACACCTTTTAAACCATATACATATGTATGTTTCATTAACATTGGTGACAATAAGATACTTAAAGTGTACGACAAAAAATTGTGTGGACTATTTATATATAAGAAAGAAAAACGCCTTTAAATAAAAATATGCGGAATATACAAAGTTTAATGCGCTTAACTCAAATCCGTTTTCAGTTTTTATTCTATCACGGACAGATTTTTTTAATGGGCTTGACTAATATTTTCACTAAGTTCAGCAGTATATTTCACCATAACTCAAGAATGGCTTGCCCGATTTAAATAAATAAATCACCAAAAGAAGAGGAATACAATTATCTTTAAGTAGTCTACATACAATTTTTTATATTTCCAACTGTTTCGGAGTTTTATTAAATTAGCAGAAATTTTTTTCATGCAACATTAAACTTTTTTCGTTTTTTAAAACTCATAAAAAATTTAGAGGTCAAAATTTTAAAATTTCTTTCATTAGTCAGAAAGCTGGGTATATTAGGAATAAAATAAGTTATAAATCATTAAAATCGATGGATAAATGTCGATTTTATTCACGATTAAGTGGGGGGACTTTATTGACAGAAATTGGGATTTTCATACAAAACACATACACACACAAATCAAAATTTTTCTGTTGTGTGGACAAAATTTTTCTATCGATTTTAATGATTTATGTATGGCTTATTTTATTGCTAATATAATGATAAATTATAAAAATTTGAAAGTTTTGTCCGCTTAATTTTTTTACGGATATTTGAAACCGAAAAAATGTGTAATTTTGCATGGAAAAAATTGTTTCGTTGCAAATTTCTGAATAACGCCGAAATACCTGGAAATAATAAAAAATTATATTTGAACGATTTAAAGCTAATTTTATTCCGCATCTTTTGGTGATTCACTCACTCGTCCAAAGCTAACAAATTATTCTCGAGCTATGATGAAATATATTATTGTGACAGACCAATTCCGGGTGTCACATTAGTCATGCCCATAGAAAATAACTGAAGATGGATTTAAATTTAGCGCATTAAACTTTGTATATTTCACATATTTTTATTTAAAGGCTTAAGAAAATGCTTTTTCGCAGACCACTGTAATCACTATGGACTGACTAAAAACCAAAATTAGTTCGAAATAATAAAATTAATTAAAACATAAAGGGCTATTGCAAAAGCTACATTTAAAAAGCTTTGGCAGTATTTCGTGTGTGGTGCAAATGTTCTTGCGCATAGCGCAGGAGCAAATGCAATATATCGAAGCTTTTTTATAAAATCTAACGGAAACTCTGCGTATTTTGTTGTTGGATTTTTTCGATCATTTTTGAAATAGTCGATTAAAAATAAATGAACCGAAAGAGAATAATCGATAAAAATTAATCGTTTATCGAAACAAAATAGTCGCTTATTAATAATCATGCCATCACTACTTGAACGCAAAAATTACAAAGACTCGGAAAACAGTGTTTAACTCGTGAAAATTCTTTAAAGTTGATTAAAATGATGAAACCTCAGAAAATTATGAGGTTTGCTAAAAAATAACTAAAATTTAAAATTTAAGAAATGTTGGTCAAGTCCTCAAACTATGCCAAAAATCTCTTAAATTGTAAATAAACATACAAAGATCGCGAAAAATTTGAAAAATTTTAATATCGGGAAAAAAGTTTAAAAGTGTTGAAAATTTTCCAAAAATAAGGGCAACAATTCCAAAAAAAAATTAAACAAAATTTGGATAAAAGAAATATATCTGTCACAACTCTTAACCGCTTAAGTCGAGCTAGGACAAAATTAAATTTTTTGTAAGATCGAGTCCATTCGTATCTAAATCAATCCGCTACCAATTTTTTAAGTTTGTAGATTTTCTACGATGACAATTAGCTAAAAATAAGTTAAAGAAAAATAAACAGACAAATGATTGGAAGCAAGTATTTGATACTTTGAACAGTCTCCCGAAATTTTTTAAAAACGACCAGGCTTGCTATTTTAGCATTTTTTGTGCTAGATTTAGCACTTTTTTGTTTCAGTTAGCACTAAAATTTTTCAAAAAAGTGCTAAGTGCTATTGCTTTTTAAAAATTTCTCGGCACTTTTTTAAATTTTTTATTTTATTGAATCAATTTGTTTTCCATAGATAATATTTTAAACCAAATAGGGAAAGTATTAATAAAGTTATAGATTAAATAAATTTTTGTTCAGAAAGTGCATAATGTCACTAGCGCTATACAGCTCTGCGGTATAAAACTGAGTGCAGTTGGCTTAAAGCATACCAAGTTAACTAGTCCATGAATGAAATACAATTTAAAGAATTGTGATTTGTTTTCTCTCGTTTTTTAAAAAGAGTATCTAATTGCTTAAAGCGTCTATTTAGTTTACTCGGTTTAATGAAAAGCAAACTCAAAACTAAAAAAAGCCCAAAATTTAGCTGTCAGTTATATGAATATGCATATATTAGTCGAACTATACAATGTATGTGATTGGTATATCCGAAATCAGTGTGAAAAAAATCGGTTTATCTGAATTTGTATATTAACCTTATATGTATGAGCATATTTTCTTTGTTAATATTTCACTCATACATGGATTTAAAAGTTTCAAAAATATACAACACACATTTAAGCAAAAAGTTAAACTAAAAATTTTAAATAATTTTAGCACTTTTATATGTGCTATAGAGCATTTTAGCACTTTTTATTCTGCAATCTAGCACTTTTACTCCCTCAGCTTTTGGCAACCCTGAAAACGACTTACTGCCATACCTAAATAAGAGCGGCTAAGTCATTGAAATTCTTTACTGAAAATTAAGTTTATTTTTTTCTGTGTAGGCACACGTTTTCTGTTATCTGGCGACTAAATACCTAAGGAACCGTTCTAGGGAGCTGTTATGGCTTGTGAACACAGATATTTCAGTTTTATCGTTTTTTGTTTATATGTAAAAGTATGAAAGATCAGATCAAAACCGCAGCTGTTTTCACACAACAGACCTCTTTGTTCTCTTACTTTTTTTACTAAAGGTTTGAATATGTACAAAGTAGTTTCAACATTATGCTTAAGTTTGTATATCATAATGAAAGAAATGGGCATGTGATCATGTAAACGATTTGAAAGTCTTTACAATACAATCGGTTTCCTTTTAAGCCCCATAGTTGTAAGCGAAACATTTCTTTACGACAACGAATTGTTGATAATTTTAGTTTTATCCTTATTATTATCTAAATAATTATTAATATTAAGAATTTTTCACAACTCACCTCTTAACTGATATTCCAATTTTGAACTGTAACAACTTAAAGTTGTTATTGTCTTAAATTTTAATTTAGCAGCCAATTTGTCTAACAAAAATTCAGAATGTTAAGTTTTTGTTTGTTTGAAAAGTACCACTTCACTTTAGTACCATAAAATTTTGACACTTGAAATATTTTGTATATTTTAAAAGTACTTCCTGGTAGAAAAATCCAAGCACTGTTTAGTTATTGTCAGTTTATCAAAACAATTTTATTTGGTAGACGACTTACTATTAAATGTTGATATCTTGTGTTGTTTTAAATTAAAATTGTTCAAATAATGTTTTTATTTTCTTAAGTTTGTTTAGCTAAAAGGTTTACATTTCTAATTTATTCGACGTTTTTTGTTATTTTGACGTAAAATTTTAATGGTTTTACACTTTCTTTTATATATTTTTTATTTAAAATAGAAAATGCCACAAAATTTATATACAAAACACACATTTGTATCACTTTTTTTATACAAAATATCCGTGCGTTCGTTTTTATTCCCGTGTTTTTTATATAATTAAACTACAATTTAGAATAAAAACTGAATAAGCTTATTTTGTAAACGAAATAATGTTTTAATTATATTTTATAAATTTAAACTCATTTTAACCGTTTCTTCTTTTATATAAATACTTTTATTTTATTAAATTTATTTTTATATCTTTTGCTAATTTCCGTTTTAACAAATCTTATTCCGACGATATCTCATATAAAACTGTTCTGTATTTATTGCTGACTATTGTTGATATAGACGAGATAACATCTTTTTTAGATATGGCTGTTTTTTTTAAGGTGGATTGTATAGCGAGGGAAATTTTGTAGATTTTTTTTATTTGCTAAAGAGTTGTACGTTTTGCATTCCACTTAGAATCCACCTAAAGAACTTGTGAGTTTTGGGATAAAACACTTGACCACACTCTATATAGATAACTTTGTGTCGAGATATTTTCTTTAACAATTGTTAGATTATACAGTGAATAGTAAAAAAGTATGCAAACATATTAAGTACACAGAAAAAATTATAACCAAATAATTTTCAAACAAAAGTTTGTCTAAAATAGAATTTCATTTTCAGTAAATATTCTTTACTGAATCAGTGAATTTTTTATTTGACTTTTATTTAGGACACAAACACCAAAAAGAATAACAAAAACCAGTTTTCTTTATCGTAAAAAAAACAAGTCAGATGACGAAATACACATAAATAACAACAACAGTGTTAGCAAAAGGAATGCGTTTGTAACAAGTTTGTCTACTGAAAATTTTTGATGAACCATGTTGTTGCGTTAGTTTTCATTAATTTTTTTAGAGTCTTTAGATAAATATACAAAGTTGATTACATTCAACAAAGTGAAATTTCATAAATGCTTAATGGATGATGTGTTATTATATTATATAAGACTTAAAAATATTTTCAAACAAAAATTTTTTACTGACTCAGGCAAATAGTTTGTTTGATTGTATTACTAAAAACCCAATAAATATTTTGTTTGATTCAGTAAACTATTTTGTGAGCTTTTACATGTTCATACATACTTAAGTATAAAATCTAACCATAAAAGATAAGAACAAAAAATCAGAAAAAATGGGACTGACGAAAAATAAACCAATGGCAACACTAGTTGTATATATAAGAATTGAAATCACATTCAACAGATCCACCTGACAAGTGGCAGTCACAGATCCAACTTAAACTTCTAGTGGGGGGGTTAATTCTAAGTATGTAAAACATACTACTTTTCCAAACTTCTTTTAGAAACTCTATATAAATTTACTCGTTTTGGGGGGGATATCCCCTTTTCCCTCCCCTTGTATACGCGCCTGCAAGTGGTGATAAGCAAAATACACGTGAGCGAACGCTGACGATGGAAGTGTAGCTTCTTCCGAAAGTGGAACTAATCTGTTATGGTGTGTACGTTGAAAAATTAAGTTGATGTTAATTTTTCCCTTGTTCCTTGGAATATTAATCATGCCCAATTCTTTCTGCATATAGCGTTACGAACCTTTGCCTAATAATCAATTTGTATTCACAAGCAAATACGGTAGAAATAATCATATTAATATTTTGCTTAGAATTTGTAAATAGTTTAAGACAAATTGTTTAATAAATTCAGACAAAAATATTGTTTGATAAATTACAGAAAATTCAGTAAATATTTTTCTTTGATTCAGTATGTTATTTTGTTTAGAATTAGTAAATATTTTTAGACACATATTTTTTTTTAGATTTGGGCAATTTGTTTACTGGAAAATACTAGGTTTTTTTCAATGAAATTGTTGACACATTTTTGTCTCTACCCTGCGGGAAATGTTGTACCAATTGTCATGAACGTACTTGTCCTATAACTGGTTAAAATGGGAATGTCACGAAATGTTCCAGAGTTGTGACCGGTGAAAATAATTATATCACAACATATCACAAAACTAGAACAAAAATATTTGCAAAATAGATTCAATGTACCAGCAGCTTTTTTTTCAAATTGAAAATATATGTTTAAAGTACAGTAATTTAACTAGTATTACAGAACCCATTACACGACAAGGAGCTTAAGTTTGGGTCTAGAACCTATCACTGAGTATCTTAATTATGTCAATTGACCTCCAATGACAACGTTATGTAAAAGTTGCCGGTCCTTTTCATATAACGTTCTGGAACTTGAACCGGTTGCTAGTCCTTGGGACACTGTCACGTGATCTGTCTTGTGACAGGTTCTTTTCCGTCTAGGGTATTTAAAAATTTGTTCATAGGCCCGTTGCTAAACAAAATATTCACTAATTCATTGAATTTCTTTACTGAATATGAAATTTAGTTTTTTTCTGTGTAGGCACACGCTTTCTGGTAGCTGGTGATTACATACCTAAACAAACGTTCTGGGGGACATGACTAATCACCCAGAAGGGTAGTGTTTTGTATGATCTAAATTCGGTCATGGTCCAGATAACAGTACATTTGACTTTTCCGTTGTATACTTATCTTTAAAGCGCCATCTAGCGCCGAATAGTGGCTAATTTGACTTGACCAAAGTTAAAATTTTATGAAATTTTTAATAACTAACCAAATTTTGCAATTTCGGAAGCTTTTTATCACAAATAGTAACAAAATCCATATTTTTATAATTTTATTCAATAGTCCATTCGATTTCAAACTAAAAAACCATAATAAAAAAAGGAAAACTCTAGCCTTTAAACTTACTATAAAATGTTTTATTTCCTTTACTGTCTCTTCAACAATGTCAATAAGAAAATTTTTCTCGTATATATATAGTGAAAACAAAAATAAGTAATTGAGTCATGAATTTTTGGTCGAACTGTATAGTTTTTATCCAAAGTTATTTAATTAGTTTGGCTTAAGTTCATTTTTAATTTAATCTTTCGATCAAATTATTTTTTATTTAAGAAAGAAATTCTAAAGCATGTAAATATTGAACATTCAAAGAAAAATTTGGATGTACGGAAGGTTGAACTGACAGCTGTTTCGAGACTACCAAGTCTACTCATCAGAGTCCTTTACCTACACTACCACTGACAGTGGGAACAACACTGCAGTGAAAATCCTAATAATTTTAGTAAGCTCAATATAAATATACGAAAGAAATTTTCTTGTCAAAATTGTACGACAGGCAGTTCGTGTTATTTTTTATTAGTTCATTTGACAGTAAATTTAATTGCTAAAAATTTTTTTCATAACAAATCTGTTTTAAATACTTTACATTTGCATTAACGAAACGGAGATATCATCACAAAGTGTACCAAATAGAGAGAACAATTAAACTTTAATGGCGTCTGCGCACTAATCTTAATTCCACATTCTCAAACATGTAGAGTGAAATAATTGACAAATTTCCCTTTCTCAGCTGTTTTAGCCAAATGTGGATGAAAACAGCTGTGTTTCCTTTGTATGGGTGGACGAATGAATGAATATGTGTCAGTGAGTGAGTTCAGGCGTGTGTTTGGATGTAGTGAATTTTGTAAATCAATTCATAACACATTTTGCATTCTCAAGACATTACATATGTACACTTATTTGTTATGAATATGTGTTCTTATATTCTTTTATAATCAAATCGGGATGCTGGACAGTGGGGTAAACTAAAAATATAGTTTAATTATTTCATGAAGAACCTTTTTCTTAATACTTTTTTGTTAGCCTCATCTGTAACCAAGGATGCGATGTAGTATTTCAAAGTAGTTTTCAACCATTTCAAGATACACGCTCAAGTTGAAGCTTTAAACACACATTGGGTTGTAAAAATGCATTACGAAGGAAAGGGCGGAGGGTTTGACTCTAAAAATGGCATTACTTAAATGTGAACAGCCCCTTAGAAAAGTGGGCGGTGGCACGTTATGCTAAGAAAATATTCGTTTTCAACTACTTCTATTTAAACAATTCTTATGAAAAGTTTTTTTATAAGTATCCCACTGTCTTCTTTGAGTACCAAGATAGATTGCTTTTATAATATTCTTATGAATGGCAAAGCAGGTGGAAAATCTTCTCATTCATGAAAATTCATAATCTAGGGATATTATGTAGAAAAATGTTATAATTGTATATGTTTCACACATCCACATTCAAATACAGACTTCAATAAATAAATATATATATCTAAAAAAGATATAACCTGTTGAATCATTTTCGATATTTTATTTGAAAATATTTAATAGCTAAGACAAATTTTATATAAATAGTTTTATATACAGTAAACAAATTTTCGTTAGAAATTGTTGAAAATTTCAATTCCAATGTTTATTTTTATAGTATAAATTATAAATTAATCGATTTTAATACGTAAGTAATAGTTCTTATATATCGTTAGTTGAAACCCAAAATCACGTAACTACACTTTTTAACATTTTACAGGAGAGAGGAAAAACTAAATAAAATAAAGGGTGGTTAAATTTTAAGGGCCGATGTTGAATGTGAACCACACCTAAATGTCAAGTTTTTTTCTGCATTTCATTTGCAATTTCTCAATTTCAGACTAACTCAATTTAAGCCATGGAAAGATACACAATCGAGCAACGCGTTAAGTTATTCAGGCTTATTAGGAAAATGGGGGTCCAAATCAAAACGCATGTCGTGCACTTCGTGATTTTTTCGGTCAATTTAACCGTCCAAATGTGCGTACAATCGGAAAAATCGTGCAAAAATTTGAGCAAACCGGGCCTGTAGAAGATGTGAAAACACCAGTACATGCTCGTACAGCTAGTACTGCAGAAAATATTGCTGCTGTTCGCGATAGTGTGGCTGAAGAGACCCGTCCACCTCAACTCGTCGTCTGGTGTTCGCTATTGGAAGATATGGATGTGGACTATATGTGGTTTCAACAGGACGGTGGCACTTGCCACACAGCTAACGAAACAATGGCTCTTTTGCGCGACAAATTCAATGGCCGTGTTATCTCACGTGGTGGCGATGTCAATTGGCCGCCAACATCATGTGATTTGACACCGTTGGACTTCTTTCTTTGGGGTTATTTGAAAGAAAAGGTGTACGTCGATAAGCCAGCAATAATTCAAGAGCTAAAGGATGAGATAATTCGGCACATTAACGGCATAGAACCTCAATTATGCCTCAGCGTCATCGAAAATTTGAACCATCGGATGGAGGTGTTCCGCCGAGGTCGCGCGCCCATTTGGCCGATATTTTGTTTCATACATAACTGAACCATACCATATTATCATAATAAAAAGAAATGACAATAATTTCCTAAATAATTTGTGTTTTATTCAAAATCAACATCGGCTCTTAAAATTTAACCACCCTTTACTTCAAGTTACTGAAGTAAATCCAGGGTTGGAAAAAACCCGGCTTTTTTAAATAAAACCGAGCCCGGTGGGTTTTATCATGGGGTTTTTTTGGGTTTTATTGGGCTTTTTTTGGGTTTTATTGTGCTTTATTGGGTTTAACTGGTTTTTTTTATGATCTAAGCAATGTTGTCAAATTAGCCCTTTTCGGTATAGATTTATTAAGAAAATCATTAATACAACTATGCGACAAATGAAGACTTTTGGAAAAACACAAGGACTTGACAGTACAGTTTCGATTTTACTACCACGGGGTAGTAAAACCCTATTCTCAATTTGCGAATTTGGTGACCAATTTTTTTTATGGACCTCCAAAATTCCTGAAAATCAGTGGGACCTCAAAAAACGGTGTCATCAGTATTTGGCCAACAGCTAATTCAAACTTAATGATACCGCTTAACTGTATGTGGCAATAATGTAGCTAAAGCTAAGACCCTACTATCGGCGCAATGTACTGATTTTCATCGCAATTCATGTACCGATAATGTGAACGCACATTATTTTAGCAAATGCGACAATCTGGGCCGAAATCGTGCTGAGTATAAGCAATCAAAATTAGGATTGATGCGACGATAATGTGAACACCTTTGTGCACAATGACGACCCTACAAGAAATGTATGACCGAATTTTTTTACTAATACATTTGTACATGTGACTGGCATTGTTAATGGAGATATCTATCATCGTTGACGACATTTAGACATTTGTTTACGTTAAAACTTAATATTTATATAATGCATATCGTCAGCTTATTATTGGTTTGGCGCACCGACCATTTTTAAAAAAATTGAGTTAGGTACGCGATATATATATTTCAGATGTCCTCTTTCTGAATCCAAAATCTGTTTCACGAAATCGGCTATGGTTTTTGAAATATCGAGCATTGACTTTGGCTCATATCCACAAGTTTAACGTCTACTGAGTATTGGTTTGCTTTACAAGCCACTATTTAAGGTATGCAGCATATTTTTCATACAAAATGCAAAGAAAATTATTTAAGTTTTGTTTTGCACTATTTACATAACAATGAACGTAGGTTAAAACAAAATTGAAATTAAATGGGAATGTAATTGGCACAGCCAGATAAACAAGCCATAATAAAAATTCTACAACGGCGTTGAACCGAAAAATCATCAGTTGACTATGAGCCGCCAATTAAATAAAATAAAGTAAAATTGTTCAATATTGAACTGTTGTATATAAAACAAAATAAAGCGGTTTTATTTAACTGTCAAGTTGTTTTATTGCATGCATTATTAAAAATAAAGTCCGTAGACTTGGTTGTTTTTTGCCAAAATAAGGCTACAAATCTATGACTGAAAACATTATACCGGCGGCTCCTAACCGGTTTTAAATCGATTAACTTCATACTTTGGATGAAAACATAAACATTACCACGCAGCTTTATTATACAAAACAAATTTTGTGATTTAGTTTATCGGCATAAATGAATTTAGAGCAAGTGCCTTAAAAATGGATTTTTCATCACCGGCTCCAGCAGTATCAGAAGAAATTATCGGGTAATATTTAATTTTGTTCTTTTAGTATTTGTTTGCTATTAATTATTGTTGCTTTTAGAATGTTTGATGAATATTTTTGGACAGACGTTGAATACCACACAGGAGATATAAAAATGGAAGTATAATTTTTGCATAATTCGGAATGTTTTTGAAGGTTTTATTAAATTTAGCAAATCTGATGACGTTTCCTTACAACAAAAATCGGCATTGGAATGTGCTTCAAATTTCCTACACGCGGAAGATACTATAAGGTACACACAAAAATATTTTATTTAAATTTAAAATAAATTTACATCTTTTAGCATATCTGACGACGTTTCCTTATCACAAAATTCGGCATTGGAATGTGGACCAAACTTTCCACACATGGAAGATGCTATAAAGTACACAAAAAAATCAAAGAAAAGACAAAAAAATTATGATATGTGGGTGTCTACAGTAAGAAAGTGGCTACGAGAATCTGGCAAACCTTACGTTTCCATAAATAAAAAAGAAGTACCAGGACGAGTTCTGAAATCCCCATGCAATAATTGCAATCTGAAATGTATGACTATTTTCTCCCATGATGACCGCATGCAGATCCATCAAGCATTTTGGAATATGTGTGACGATGAAAAAACAAAATACTACTTTAAATTTGTTACACGACATCCAGTAAAACGACATCCAGTAAAACGACATCCAGTAAAACATACAGTAAAAATACTGTTTTGTACCTTCTATTTATTTCATTTTAATTTTGAAATACCACTTTGTATCTTTCAAATATATGTACATGTATTAATATATTTCAAACATGCAAATAACTCATAACAGTAGGACTGTTTTTTATGTTTTTATAAAATAAATTAAAACAAAATACCAAATTTACGGTTTTAAGCTTTTAAAATACTACTTTGTACATTTTAAATGTACATTAATATATTTTAAATAAGAAATTAACTCATAATAGTAGAACTATTTTTTACGTTTTTACGTTTTTATCAAATAAATGAAAATAAAATACCAAACTTCCTCACCTAGATGTTTTATTTCATTATTAATATCTTCTCCATTGATATACACATACGATCGTTCTTCGTTTCCACAAAAATTCAAAAATGGCACATCTGTTTCTGTGGATATGCAGCAAAAAAATAAACTTTTGAAAAAAAGTTTGATATGCAGCACAAAACAAGATTTTTCATTTTCAGAAACAGGGTACTAACTTTTGATTAAATGCATGAAAGTTCATAAAAATTCACATTTTTGATCAGAACATATGCCGGTAGCAGTGGTGAAAATATAAAAAAATTCTATCGGGTACATTTTGAGAAAACTTTATCTAAACTTTCTTTGCCGTTTTTCTCCATTCAGAGTTTGTGGCATATGCGCCAAACCAATAATAAGCTGACGATATGTTAGAGAAAGACAGCTAGTGTATTATTTCCTGACGTTAAAAATAAAAAAGTGTTCATTATTAAAAAAATAAAAAAACATATTTTGAATAAAACATTTAATAAATTTTTTTATGGGATTTCAATATAGCAATAAACATAGCAAGTAAATTATTATATTCTGATGATGACTACATTGATACCTGGCCATGGAAGAATTAGTGGAGAAATTGGAAGAATTAGTGGAGAAAATAGACCCTGTACTACGGCAAAAGAGTAGAGGACCTTACTAACAGATTATAACATTCTTCAGTTAGCCGAAAAACACAAGCGTAGTCCGGCCCAAATTTGATTGCGCTTTCAAATTCATTCCTTTTTTTCAAAAATGTAGTTAAATGTTTTGCATAATTTTTAATAAAATTGAAATTATAACATCATAATCTAATTTGAATTGTTCAGAAGAAAATAAATAATAATCAGCTAATCAGCTTTTGACTAATCAGCTTTGACCAATATATTCATCAAGACTGATTAGTCAGCTGTGATGGATATTTTCATCAAGCCTGACTAATCAGCTTTGACCGATATATTCATCAAGACTGACTAATCAGCTTTGACCGATATATTCATCAGGACTGATTAGTCAGCTGTGACTACAATTTATATCATTAATGATAAGTAAAAAGCAGTGGAGTGAGCAGTTCAGCTATATGTTCTATAGTCGATAGAATTCATAAGTTCGACAAAGACGCAAAATCACACGTACACAAAAGTTTCCATCAGTTTTTTCAAATTGTTTTAAGAAAATGATAGAAACTTTGTTCTACCTGATGATAGATATTTCCATCAGCAATACCATATATATGATCGATCAAATGGCTGTCACTGTTCTTGTAGGGGAGCAATCAAATTGTAAATCATGCACCGATTTTCATCGGTCACTTGTGCGCCAATCAAATTCGACAATTAGCGCCGATACCCAGGCATGGTAAAAGGTATTTTGAAATAGCACAATCGGACCAATAAAGTTTTACTTTTTCAATTTAATATTAATAAAACTAAAATTTTTTATCTATTATTCATATAAATGAAAAGCATATCTATCTTTATTTCTAATGTTGAACAAATGAAATTACAATTGAACAAAAGAAATTATAACTAAACAAACTTAGCCACCCCTGCTCAGAACACATTTGTTTACGAAACAAAAAGAATAAAAAGGAAAGTGCGGCAAGTTTTCACTTAAATTTATTTATGTATGTGTATGTTATTATTACATATTTTAATTGTTCCGTTTTTAACCTTTTAACGCCATAATATATTTATCTATCGGACATAACAGTTTTCTGTTTTTGAGACTAATCCATTCGAAAAGTAGAACTGCGTCTGCCAACAAGAAAATAAACAAAAGCATATGAATAAATTTGCCCAATAAAGAACGATAATGTGACCGAATTGAACCAATTATTGTCGCAATTTTGTTTTGGCCGATATGAGCCGAAAAAGATTGTAACAATATGCGACAATAATGGGACCACCCAAAAATAAATTGTGCAATATTTTGAATTGTGTGCCGATATATATTTAATGTCAACAAATTTTTTCTTCCACTTTTTGTTGAAAAAATTAAGAAAAAAATTTGTTTTCACTTTTTTCAGAATAACTTACTGGTACTCCTTATTTTTACTAACAATATTCGGCAAACTTGTAGTTCGGTAGAGCTGAACAAATTTTGTGAACATATCAATACAATTGAACTTGACTAGCCACCCTAATAGCTCACACAAGTCACTTTTTACCTTAAAAATTTTGGGTTTTCACTATTTGTTTATGCTAAAATTTTTTTAAATAGTATATTCAATTGCATAATTCTCTGTTATGTTATATTGTGTTTCATCAACATCTTGTGCAAAAAAAGTAATTTTTCCGCACTTTTTTTTTTTTAAATATAGGAAACAATTACATATTTTATTAACGTTTTTCACCATAACTTACAGCGACTCCACATTTTTCACTAACAATATCTGGCAAAACAACAACAAACAATAAAAAAATAGCAAATACTAAAATCAACAACATAAGTGGAACAATAACAAAGAAAGTAAAAAAATTCAATAAAAATATAGCCTAACCGGTAAAAAACTAAAATTTTTAAGGTACAAATTAGTTTTTTGTGCTATTTAGGGTGCCTAGACTGTAATTTGTTGAACAATGCTATACTACTGTCAAAACAGGATTTTTTTAAAAAGCGTGCATTCCAAATATATGGGCAAAGTAATTACTAAAGATAGCGAAAAGATAGCATAAGAATGCGTAAGTCAAAAGCACCCCATTTTTAGTACTCTTTTTTTGGCATCTAAAATTAAAGATGCAGAACACTTTCCACAAAAAAAAGACAATGGTTGAAGATATTAAAAGACAAAAATTAATAATGTTTAACTGCAAACTTTTGCGATTATTTCACTTCAGTAATGAATTGCCATCATCAATAGAAAGAATGTTCTCATCTTATGGTTTAATATGGAGTAACCTTTGAAATGGCCTTAGATTGGAAAAAACATTAGCTCTCTTATGCCCCTTTTTACAATGTGCGATTAAAAGTTAACGTGGACTTTAATGGCAAGTTCGGCATAGAAAAGGTGCTGTTAAAGTCCGCGTTAACTTTTAATAGTACATTATGAAAAGGGCAGTTAAAAGCATTTAAAATCTGAGCCACTAGAGTAGTAACTGATTTAAAATAACTTTTTATGTACGTGTTTGGACTACTATTTTTTATGAATTTTTAAATTATTGTCTTAATTTTTTATATAATATACTATCTTTATTTAAATTAAAAGTACTGAAAAACCCACTAGAGTTAAATGTACATACACAGAAATGGGAATATAAATACATGTGTATGTACTTGGGTTATTCGTTTATATGAATTTTATAACGATTTTATTTTATTTTTCTGTAAATGAAACTTCAAAACTATCTTCATCTCTGTTTGAATGGATATAACGTAAAAAACCCGCTTGGGTTTTTTTAAACAAAATACCCAAAAAACCTGGGTGGGTTTTTTTGGGTTACCCAGTGGGCAGCCAACCCTGAGTAAATCCGCTTTATTTTCGTTTGTAATTTGGCTGATTTTTATGATTAAAATTTGAAAATTTGTGGGGACATGCATTTCGATGTAATACGCCATAATTAACAAACAAATGCAATTTCAAAATTTTTTGTTAGTTACGTGGTTTTGGATTTCAGCTGACGATATAAATAGGCCACACAATTTTTTGTCGTACACTTTTAATTACCTGATACCCTAGTCAGACATGGATTTTTAATTGAGACAATTTAATTTTAATAGAGCAATTAAATTAAGTGTTCACACGTAGTAAATTAAGCTTACTCAATTAGCATTTGACTTGCCAATGGTATAGTAAGTACACTGGTGGTCGCATAAGGGCAACGAATACAACAATACAACAAAAACTAGATAATGGTTGTCAAAAAATATACGTGTTTGACGTAGCTTATGCACAAAATTACCAGAGCAAAAAATAATCAAAAAACATACGCCTTAAATTAAGGCGTATGTCTGAACAGAGTATTGTCCACCAACATTGATGAAACATATATCGTCGGGTGGTTACTGGTCTGCCGCATGGCACATTTTTACAAAAAATGAGTTACAAATCAGTTCTATATAATTGATATGTGCTCTTTTCAAATCCGCAATCCATTTTTCGATATGTTAAATATATTAAGAGATATCAATCCCTTTCATTGCTGAATGTCATCTTTTATGGATTACACTATGTGGTTCATATTTTGTGTTTGCTTAAACAAATACAATACTTTGACCTACTTGAAAGATATTCAAAAAAATTAGTGTACAAAATGGTATATGGGGCACAAACAGGTTCGTGTTATTTTAATTAAATCGTAATAACTTTTCATATTTTGTGCAAAAAGTTATAAGGACCTTAAGTTTCAATAGAAAACATATGCCGCGACCCACGTTATTATTAACAAGGAAATCTATCGTGCAGTTTATTTTTAAAATTAATCCAGACATTTTTTATAATTTTTCTCGAAAAAAACATTTTTGTTCCGTGCGGCAGACCAGTAACCACCCGACGATATGGCTTAAAAGTTATTTTTCTCCCTCTAGATATGCATAATATATATTTTTACCTAAAAGTGGTCGAATTTCGACCACCGAACGGGATCTCAGTATAAATAATTAAACAAACTTAATGTACAATATAATAGTCTACTTTTAAGATTTTATTGTATTTATAATGTTTCTAAATACGAGAAATGCATTCATTTTCCAGAAGTGCAAGAGAAATAAGTTTAGTCTGGTTGCTTAATAGGAGTTAAGCTAATCACAGCCTAGCATACAGAATTTGCGGAGATGCAATTGGATCAATTGTGATACCCTTCTACAAATTACCCATGAAAAAATGAACCCCCTTTGTGCCCAGAAATCCCTATTACGTGTCATTAACTCATTTAATTCCAACGATAAAGCCTCTGATATCTTAAAGTTTACACTTTGCGATATCACTAATGCCCTCATGGAAACGTCGGCTCAGCCGTCTAAGCCTATAGCGTTGCAACCTTGGGCAATGGCAGATAATATGGTCAATGGGTTCCGGCTCGTCTTCATCCTCTACAATCCTCTCTACTCCATCAGGACCGATTGGTCCTATCCATCACTCAATTGCTGAGTTCCCTATAATTCCGTATCTAAAGCCGAACCTATTGTTGCCAGCTCATCGGGGGTCTCATTTCCCTGCAGTGACCTGGAACCCAACATAGTCAGGCTACCTCCTCGCCTTTAGTCACGTTTGTGTCCACCAATTTCGTAGCGCTTAAGATCGACAGGATCTCTGTGTAGAAAACGCTGCATTCATTCGGGAGTCCGAAAGACCTACGAATGTCCGTCTCCAAAATAAAGACATCAGCATTTTTGACTCGTCTGTAAAATGCGCGCAACCTTCGTAATGTCTATCAGATTGTACCTATAACTAGCGAGGGTGTCAATTTCAACGACCTTGGAATACGGTCTCCATACCCCGGGGCTATGGAGACCTGTCCACTAAAACTGATCTCATATAATATAAGGATGGCATGGACTTCCGCCAGGAAAATCGTAGGGTATTCACCCATGGGAATGGTTCGTATCTCCATTTTTCTGTTTGGAGCCAGCAGTGAACCAGATCTGGTCAGCACCTTCAGCCATTGGCCTCTTTCAGGAACTAGAATGTCGAATGTCGAATGGGTTTGCCACATGAATTCGGAAGGAGGCCCCAATATAGAGCTGACAAACTATCGATAGTCACAGCATTCGATATTTTCGATAGTTTGTTGGAAAACTATCGATACTATTAATAGTATCCAATTCTTTTAACTATTATTTTAATTATTCGAAAAAACCGTATTCTAAAAATATTCGCTTGATTTAAAATAAAAACAAAGTTATTTAGAAATATATATTTATATAAAATTTTTTGTTGACTTTATGCTTAAATAAAATTTTACCGTCATCGGTGTTTTGCCAACAGAGATCTAACAGCCGCAGCTTATCCGTGTTGTCAGCAAAAAAATGTTTAATTTATAAAAATTAAGTCATCACTTTTCACCGAGTTTGTTGGCAATTTGCTATAAAAAAATTAAGCGATAGTACCGCTATCGAAAAAAAGCATCGATAAGGCAAGGGAAACTTAACTATCGATAGTATTATCGATTGTTTGCCAGCTTTACCCCAGCATCTGTATTGGGAAAGTTTGTAGTCGGGGTAAAGCTGAATTTTTATGGAGTTTAATGGAATTGTGATAAAGTAGACGGTACAAAAAACTTAATTTTTGTCCGCTAAACACGAAAATGAAATAAATTTTTTTAAGTAAACCCGTTTTCGAGATATCCGCGAAAAAAATTTTTTTTTTAATTTTTTTAGTTAAAGGCGAAAATCTTGAGAGCTGCGTATCTGAATGGTAAAAATTTTCATTATGTTAAGCCCATTGATCTGATCTTTTAAGCACTATAAGCTTTGTGTTAATGGGACCAAAATTTATTGAAAAAGCTCAATTAAGATGTGGAAAACTTCCTTATTAACAGAAAACTTTTAGTCTTCTTATTGCAAAAAAATTTAACTTCATAATATCAACGAAAACATTATCATAAATGCAACGAAAGCTAAAAAATTAACAAATGTTGAAAGAGAGCGATTTCAATGAAAATTATCATTCTATCAGTGCAACAATTCACTCATATGATGAAGAAATATCAAGGAAGCCTCTTCATTAGTTGAATGACTAATTTTTCTCTTAGTGCGGCTATGGCATAAATGCCCATCTAGAATACGGTGGAGGTGTGGGGTAGCCTGAGAGAGACAGAAAGGTCAAGATCATCGGAGAACACCCTGATCAGAACCAGTGTTAATTTTAGAGCGATCTATAAAGACTAGAACTGCTATGTTCCGAGTTACACAATTTCGATTTCCCATCTATTCTATTAGGGATCTTGACTGAGAAGAGTTTGTCAAAGTTCATGACAGGAGTGATGTAGTCCGTTTATGTCTCCAGAACTTGCCCTCCTATATTTAGTAGAATGGTGCCATGTGCAATACGGTCATGCCTCAAATCGCCCGTCTCTGAGTCTAAGGGCAGACCTAGACTGGCCTGAGGAGTTGGCCTAATTGCACCAGTAATAGCACCTTGCCCAGCGTAGAGAGATAGGTAATCTTGCGCATTGCCCTCCAACAGACAAGCGATTCGTATGGGTCGGATCAAAGGAATTTTGTATCGTTTGGTAAAAAGTGCAAATTCGGTATATGTAGGATTTACTCCCAGACCGTTTTCCTTAGCCCATTCAAGTAGTTTGTTGAGTCCCGAATCCAATGAGTTCACTTATCGTTGGCAAATATTTACTTACTACTACTACTACTTTTGCTACTTTTGATTAGGATTTTATTTACGGCAAGGTTCCATAGGAGCGATACTGAACTCCACCAACTCACTACCTTTCACTTTTGTACTCATGGCCAGACTGGAAATTATGGTTCTGCGTTTGAGCATGTTCCTTGTCCAGCCTGTGATTAAACGGTCCGCCCGATTTCACACTACGCTCCGATTAATGGAGATATATTCACATTGTTAAAGGCGCCCGAAATGGCACCTTCTATACTACCCACGACATCACACAGGGCTGCTTCCACAGACCTTCCCTTTTCGTAGGCATGTTCTCCGCAGAAGTTGTCTGTTGACCAGTCTTTTGAACAAAACCAGTCTTTTGAACAAAAACGATGACAGAATGATTGGTCTATAGTCCTTTTGGAATCAATAATATGGCAACCTCTCTCCACTCATCGGAAATATACTCAGATACTAGCCTTTTCTTAAAAATTTATATCAACAATGTGAGAATTACCCGTATCAATTGCTGCAGTAACGCTGAGAAAATTACATCTGGCTCCGCTAACTTAACGGCTTGAAAGAAGTCACTGCCCACGTAACTTAACTTGCTATACAATGGAGTCTACCAACTAACTCACTTCTTTGAATAGGTAATCTAGGAGGGGTACCCAAACAGTATGTCTTTTTTTTGAGAGAAGTAACACAATCAGGCAATTAATACCTACCAGTTAATTAATTAATGTGTTACCTTCTTTGGGAAAGTATACTATCCCTTTCCCAAAGAAGGTAACACATTAATTAAGAACAGGTGGTGAAGTGGGAGAGAGAAAGGAAGCTTAACTCATTTATAACCCTGCTATTGCGCGTTTTTCGTAGAGCTGTGTTGCCGCCCCTGGTGTCAAGTAGAGGCATTAATTTATTTAAGCTGTGTAGCCATTTATTAGTTGTTTTACTTCGCCGACGGTTTTGCTACAATACCGACGAAGGAGGGTGCTGTGAAGTGCATTACGATATGGTAGTATTAATCGCTGCCAGTACTGCCAAAGTAATCAGTGCTATGCCTTCATCACTTTAACAGTCCAACAACAACCAACACAATAGCACACCAATGCACTTTAGAAAAATGTATGATGTTTTTGGCTTACCTGAAACTAGTCTTGAACTCAAGACCTCAGGCTTTGTAGTCAAACGCGCTAACCATTTAGCCAGCAGCACCCTCATTTCAACCTAAGAAGAGAGTTTTCATGTGTAGATCCAAAGATTCCGCACTACTTTCCGTCTTCCCTTTTCTTCCCTTTTCTTGACAGCAATACTGTTTTTAATTGTATTGCAAAAATAAAGAAGAATACAAAGAAAAAACCGTCAGTTAATGACCAAACATGGAAATGAAATAACAATAGTGAACTCATTTAACGATAACAAAAACATGATTTATTTCAAAGGTTCAAAAACCTGCAGTATTTTCTCGTATATGCATTCAATTTAGTTCTATAAAGAATGTTATTTTTCTTAGTTTGTCTTTCTAACACTTCATGCAGCACTTCTAAATGTTGACATTGTTGACTGTTTACCTTAAGACTTCCTGACAAATATAATTTTCCACAACATTAAGTATGACCGAATGGACGTATAGCCAACAGGCCATTGATAGCGTGTGAACTGTTAAGAAAACATAAGTGAAGTGAAAATGAAATACACTGAAAAAGCAATAACCTCTTGTTGAAAAAATATCAAAAGCTAAAAATCATATTGACAGAATATGTCAACTTGCATCTTAACTGATTTTTATAATTTCTTTTTTCCTTGATTTGTCACTGCATTTCTTTATCATTTAATCACATGTTAATGAAAGCGACTTTAAGAATCAACAAAGAATACACTTTTGTTATTTATTTGGAATTAATTTTTTACAAAAGAAGTTAAGAAAATAGATTAAATTTCAACCTTTTTGTCATTTTAAGTTAAGCAGGTGATTGAACTTTGAATTCATGCATTTTTTACGTTTCCTTGAATATGCAATGCAACCTGCATTGTTCAATGTTGAATGATAATAGATAAGAAATATATGTACATATATACATGCATACATATCTAAGTATTTGAACTCTTGAACTGAGCAACAAAGTATGCAAATAAATGTTCAAATAGTGTTGGAATTCTACCTGTATAACTCGAAAAATCTATGCAATTGTTTTTAACCTGAAAACTATTCGTTCTTCAGTAATCGATATATTAATTAGAGATGTGCAAATGTCGTGAATTTTTCGTGTCAGGCGTGATGCACGCGTGAATCACGCGTGATTGTCATTAAATTAAAAAATAATCACGCAATCGTGCGTGAGCGTGCTTTACAAATTAAATACCGTGCGTGATCGTGCGTGATTTTAAAAATGTAATTTTCACACACTCACGATATTACATTTCGTAGCTTGCTGAAAAAAATTTCCTCTTTACTCCTACAATATTTTGATTTAATTTGCGAATTTTATACGACATTTCTGATAAGTTTCTAATTTTCGATCCGAGCTTTCTGTGACATGTCGAAAATTCCTTAAAAGATTCGTTAGAATTCGTAGAGAGTTTCGGCAAAGTTCTTAGAATTTTCTCAGAATACGAATTCAACATCTTGTGCAGACTTTCTGCCCTACTTCGGACCGAAAGTACGTGTATCGACAGCAAAAGAAACCCAGTGAACCTCTTATGCCGCAATGTCTGACATCAGGAGAAATATGTTTGTAAGCTGAAGACAACCCAGCACACAAAAAGTCAAAACGTTTGAAATCGCTTATTTACTGAAACAGCGGACACAAAGATTTTGTCTTCTATGATATTTCGCACCACGGCGTCACTTACTAAAGATTCTGTGTAATACGAATTCTTACGAAATATTTTGCAAATGTGGTACTTAAACTAATATTAGAAGTTACATAACTTTCATATTTAATAAATGAAAGCTTACAAATATACATACACCAAATGAAAGCTTGGAAGGTTCCCTATAAAATAAAATATTGAGTACGGCTATATTGTCCAGTCTTTAAGGTGCCGGAGTTTTTGCGTAAAAAGCCAGGCGAAAAATGCTTAAAATTCCATTTCACTCATAATGGGTTAATGGCCTTGAAAATATTGAAAGTATTTCATACAATAAACGCATACATTTTAAAATGAAATCTACTCCAGCATGATTTAATATATTATTTAATATATAAATAAAGGTACATAGGCTTTTTTAATGTAACACTGACGATAGTGGGTTCTAAAAAATATTAAATTCGTAAGAAAATATATTGAGCATTACGTTAACAAAATTCTTAAATATAATTATCTATAAATTTTAGGGTGGTAAAAAAGTTAGCAGCAGCGGAAGGGCAGAAACGATATGGAGAGCATTATCCGTTCAAAAATGTCTGATTTGCTTTCAAAACGTCATTCCCAGAACAACCGTGAAAGCAAATGTTAAAACAAAACTTAAAAAAAAAATCGAAAAATATTATTTTATATTAAGATCCATTGAATTAGGCGAAAACTATAACACCTTCTCATATTTCTATTAATTAAATTGGTAAAGTTAAAAAAAGAAGATGAAAAACCCGAAATGTACACACACAATGAGAATCCCCATATTATTTCCAAAACTCGTTTTCATATGAACACTAAAAAATTATTAAAACTTTAATGTTCGATTTGCGTTTTTGTGGGATATAAAAAAAATAAATATCGTGAAAGCTTAAGCTTTTGTCGTGCGTGAGCGCACGTGATAAAATCAAATTTGATCGTGAGCGTGCGTGATCGTGAGAGTCTTAAAATTTGCTGTGCGTGAGCGTGCGTGAAAAAAGATTTTTCGTGATCGTGAGCGAAAACTCACTCACGCGCACATCTCTAATATTAATGCTAGTTGATTGTTAATATGAAGAGGAATTAGTTGACTCAAACTAGCGCCTCGTTTAAGGTCAGTTCTTCGAGTCCAAATTGATTTTAATGCTTTTGTCCTAACGTTTGGGAAGGAAACAAACACTGCATGTGTTTTACTGACTCGTCCACCTCACATATCAAAAATCTTTTTTCAAGATCCACTTTATGGCGAATTAGTAACAAACTTTGTAAATAATTGAGTTATGAATTTTTTAGTCGAACTGTATAGTTTTTATCTAAAGTTATTTAATTGTGAATCCAAATTGATTATTAGGCTAAGGGTCGTAACGTTATATTCAAAAAGAATTGGGCATGATTAATATTCCAAGGAACAGGGGAAAAATTAAAATCAGCTTAATTTTTCAACGTATACAGCAGAAAAGAGTAGGGCCACTTTCGGAAGCCGTTACACTTCCATCGTCAGTGCTTACGTGTATTTTGCGTATCACCACTTGTCAGGTGGCTCTGTTGAATGTGATTTCAATTCTTATATATACAACTTGTTCGTGAAATACGAGAATTAAATCACTCTCAAGCTGATATTAACTGCACTTTCCCAGCGTTGCCATCGGTTTATATTTTTTCATTCCCATTTTTATTCTACTCAAGACAACCTTTTTTAGTTTGATTTTATACTTAAGAATATATTAACATGTGAAAAACTCAAGCCAGTAGCTAATTGTTTATTAATATGATTATTTCGAACGTATTTGCTTTGTGAATCCAAATTGATTATTAGGCTAAGGTTCGTAACGTTATATTTAGAAAGAATTGGGCATGATTAATATTCCAAGGAACAAGGGAAAAATCAACATCAACTTAATTTTTCAACGTGTTCAGCAGAACAGAGTAGCGCCACTTTAATTAGTTTGACTTATAATCGTTTTCAATTTAATCTTTCGATCAAATTATTTTTTATGTAAGAAAGAAATTTTAAAGCATGTAAATATTGAACATTCAAAGAAAAATTTGGATGTACGGGAGGTTGAACTGATATCAGATGTTTCGAGACAACCACAGTCTTCTCAACAGAGCCCTTTACCTACACTACCAGCTACGGCAGCAACAACATTCTAGCGAAAATCCTACTTATTTTAGTAAGCTCAACTAACAGATTTTGTCGCCAACTCGCGGCGAGTCATACCTATTATTAATGAACTTTTTTTCTTCTAAATGTTCGGAGCTTCACTAACTGTCTTTTCTTTTAGCAAGTTCAACTATTTTTAAGCTTCTTTTTTTTGATTTAAGACTTACCAGCGTGAAATATCATCGATATTTTCAATGCTGGGATTTTTGAATGTTTATTTACAACAAGTTTTTGCAACAGTACACATTCATGTTTTAGCTAAGTGCCTTTAGAGTTTTAATAATTGAGTTATGAATTTTTTAGTCGGACTGTATGGTTTTTATCGAAAGTTATTTAATTAGTTTGGCTTAAGTTCGTTTTCAATTTAATCTTTCGAACAAATTATTTTTTTATGTAAGAAAGAAATTCTAAAGCATGTAAATATTGAACATTCAAAGAAAAATTTTGATGTACGGAAGGTTGAACTGACATCAGATGTTTCGAGACAACCACAGTCTTCTCATCAGAGCCCTTTACCTACACTACCAGCGACGGCAGCAACTTTGAAAATTTCATAAATAGTCGGCCATGTCAAATTCCGATCGGAATGGTCTTAATTTCGTACTTGTATTCCGATCGTTTTTGTTTTCCTGTCTTCAGATTCCGTTTATTTTGTATTTCGATTTTACAATGATAAAGTTGTTATACCTTGAGGCGTTTGCTTACTCTTGTTTTTACAAGCAAAGCTCATATTAAGCTTTTTATTTATTTATTTATTTGTTATCCTGTGTAACAAGACGAATGTCTTTTTATTAATATTATTTATTTATTTGACACTCTTAAAAGTATGTTCGTTTTTTGGTTTTTACTTCAGATGAAGTTAGTAGAAAAGTCTTTGTCAGTTCCACTTTGAAATTTAAAAGTGGCTCGATTACGAAGAAAACTTTCGTTTGAAGTATAAGTTGCTTCATTTGAAACCACCTCCGATCGGAATGGCATACTGTGACATGGTTGATTTGTCCAGTGCACAGTGGGGCATAATCAAAATATTTGGAACATAAATAAGGATTTTCCAAACGGATAGTTCTGTCGGAATAAAATGTCACATGGACATAGCAGAGGAGTATTTCTATTTGTTTTAAATATCAGCTTTTTTATTTGTTCAGGAGCGTAGCTATGAAGTCCCAAAATAGGGCACTTTGTTTGGCCATGTAAAATATTTTACTTCTTGCTATTTTTTTGTTTCTCATCCGATTTCAAAACTTTTTTGCTGTATTATCTCTTATATTTAGTGCGTTATACTCATTTAAAAATTTTAATTTCTCAATTTTTCAAAACTTTGGTCCGGTATTTTCCAGATATCGGATCCAAATATCATCCGATTTATAAAAATTTTTCTTCATTAGTTCGTTGGAACAAGATTTCAAAGAGTTTCAAATTAGTTTCAGGAAACTCAAAAATGGCTAAAACAATGGCGGATAAAAATTAACGAACAAAAATGTCTACACATTACTTTTATATTGTGCAGAGAAACCTGCCTACCTATACAAATAAATAACCAAACTATACCTCAACACACTGAAGTTAAATTATATCGGTGTTCATCTTGATCGTTGTGTAACATGGAAGTCCCACATAAATGTAATGGTGACCCAAATGAAATTAAAAGCAGATTAAATGAATTGGCTCATTGGAAGGAACTCTACTCTAAGCCTACACTGAAGAGAAAAATCAATCCATCCGTAATTAAATTAATCTCAAGCTGTGTCAAAAGTACGGTAATGCCGGTTTTTCTGAAATCAAGTACAGAAAGATTGATTAAGTCGGAGTATTCAAGTGCAAAATACTTAATTTTAGCCTGATTAGCCTTTATTCATGTAAAAAATTCTCATTTTAAGTACGAATATGTTTGTAAACTTTATACACACACAGTCGTACTCGTACTGTGTTAATGTTGGTTTGCTTGCTGATAGCCACACGTCACTGTTGTGCTCTTAATGTTGTTTATTTTCACTGCTCCGTCATAGCCGACAAGTAGCTGACAAACGTCGTATTACATGTAGATTCAAGCCCGCTGTATGCTTAAATCAATCCGCCGCGTACTTGACAATCCTAACTGCGTACTTTATAATCAATTCCACCGCGTACTTGAATCAAGCCCGAATTAGGGCTAACTTTTTTTGGAACAGAACAGACTTGAGAATTTATATTTTTACTACTTATATAAATTTAATATTTTTTCTTACTTGTTTTAATTAAAAAATTTTTTTTTGCTCATTCCTAGTATTGAACTTAGCTGATCATGTTTGTCAACCGACGCCTGCTAACTCAGTATAGAAAGAACGACAGCTAAAATTCAGTATAAAGCGTAGTATGCAGCTCTGAAGGAAATTCAGGCTGCCATAAGAAGTATGTGTAAAAAAAAAACAAACTGAAATTCAGGTTGGTAAATTTCTTAAAGAAATTTCCGTTTACTAGTACGCAGTTCCAAAAGAAAAGTACACGGAATTTTGGCATTTATTGTCTATTACAGGCATGCTATAACAATAAGTGGAGAATTTTTTCCGTCAACTGAAACAAAAATTAATGTTCAGACAATTGTTTGGTCACGGAATTTTTGACATTTCTAGTTTTTCGTACATTATAATTAATTTTTAGTGTTTTTGTGTGTTGTAAATTAAAAAATATATAAATTTGTGTGTATGCAAACAAAATTCTGTATAAAATTCTACACGATTATTTTTCCGTGTAGAAATAAATGCAAAACTCCAAACCTGAATTTCAGTGAGAACTGCATACTACGCATAAACCAGCAGCATGTAATACGACGTTTGTAGGCATTTAGTCGGCATTGAACGAACAAACATAATACATAACTAACAACAAGACAACAACCTAAGCACAACATGCGACTGAAGCTATCAACAACCAAACCAATACCAACACACTACGACTGTGTAAAAAGTGTATACTAATAGTAGTACATAAAATAAGAATTTTTATACACAAAGTAAGTAGAAAATACTCAAAGTAAGTAGAAAATACTTGAATTTAGTACGGCGTTTTTCTTTGTGTAGATTGTAAACTTCATCTAAAACCAATATGGTCGGTGCTACGGTATCCAGTTATGGGGCACTTCCTCGGCATCAAATGTAGAAAAAATTCAAAGGCGACAAAATAAAATACTCAGTACGATTACAGCAGCCCCATGGTATGTCAGAAACAAGCAAATTCATAACGATTTAGATGTGCCGCTGGTTAAGACAGTGCTTTCTAAACACGTGACAAGATACATAAAAAGATTTGAGTTTCACCCAAATCCCCTAGCCCGAAACATCATTAACTTTAGAGGCCACACTCGGCTGAGAAGGCATTGGCCGGACTTAAAAATTAAAATTTCAGAGTTAAGATTTGATTCCTTATTGTTAGTTCAATTTTATTGAAGATTCAATTAATAAATATAAGGTGCTGTTGAAGGCGCTGTTGGTTGAGTAGTTAGCATGTTTGACTACAAACCCTGAGATCTTGAGTTCGAGACTAGTTTCAGGCAAGACAACAACATCATGCATTTTTCTCATGTGCAGATGTGTGTGGTTGTGCTGGTTGTTGTTGGATTGATCACTTTGGCAGTACCGGCGGCGAATAATACTAACATATCCTAACGCACTTCACAGCACCCTCTCTCGTCGGTATTGTTGCAGAACCGTCGGCGAAGTAAAAGAACTAATAAAAAATGGCTACACAGCTTAAACAACTAGATGCCTCTACTTGACACCAGAGGGGCTTACAACACTGCTCTACATAAAACGCGCAAGAGCAGGGTTGTAAATGAATTAAGCTTTCTATCTCTCTACCACTTCACCACCTGTCCTCTATACACTATCCATTTCCCAAAGAAGGTAACACATTAATTAATTAAGTGGTAGGCATTAATTGCATGATTGTGTTACTTCTCTTAAAAAAAAATACGTAAACAGTAGCCTTCTAGAAGTAGGTCGAATATTTTAGGTGGAAAATTTACTGATTTTTGTTTGAAATAGTTTATTTTACTTTTATTACATGAATTATTATGTTAATTTTATGTTTTCTTTCTTTAAATAATAAATATAAAATTTAAAAAATATTTCAATACTATTTTAGTTTTGGTGCTTGTTCCTAGGTAAATGCATATTTTTGCGCATATTTTTCATTTTTAGACGCATTTGTTAAACGCTTAAAATCCTTTTTTAGTTGCATTAAAGTCCGAACCCTGTAAATGATACTTTTTTTGAGGGCCCACTGATTTTCAGAAACTTTGGAGGTCCATAAAATAAATTGGTCACCAAATTCGCTAAACTGAGTATAGGGTATATAGAGTATAGTTTACTATCCTATGGTATTACAATCGAACCAGCAATGACCAGTCTCTGTGTTTTTACAAAAGTCTTCATTTGTCGCATAGTGTAATTAAAGGGTATCATTTCAAGTAATGCAAGGAACAAACCGAAAAGTAAATGGCCAAAGCGAAAAAATTCGCAAAAAAAACGCCAGACAAAAAACCGCAAAATGAAAATAAAAACGCTGAAACGGAAAAGCACCAAAATGCAAAAATCGCCAAAAACGAAAAAAACAAGAGTAAAAAAATTTCCAAAACCAAAAGAAAGCGTTAAAAAACTACAAAAAAAAATCGCCAAAACAAAAAAATCACCAAAATACAAAAGCAGCAAAACGAAAAAAATTAAAAAAAGCTACAGAAATCACAAAAAACGAAAACTGTCGTCAAATGGAAGAAAGTTGTCACAGCTAAAAAAAGTCGCAAAAGCACGAAAAATATCGCAAAAAAACTAAAAAATACGCCAAAATTAAAGAGTCCCCAAAAACAAAATCACCAATACGAAAAAAGGTATAGTATGGCCCTTATTATGAGTTGCATTCGATGTTCGATCTTCGCAGGCTTTCGAACATCGAATGTAAAACACGTATTATGAGCTGGCAGCACTATTGAAAATTTCATTGAGCAACGAATGTTCAATCGAACACAATTTTGTTTTCGACGGTGTATAGTGTATGTAGGAAATTGTTGAAAATGTAAGTAGTTTGCTAACGTTTTTTGCTTTTGGGTGAGTGTCGTGAGTGACAAACAACAACTAGAAATGCTAGTTTCACTGATGGAGGAAAATTTATAATTTGCACAAATTGATTTGATCTCATAAATCTTTTATGTATGAAATCATATTATTTATTAGGTAATAGAGGAAACTCTTATAACTTCAAAGATTATTTTTCTTTTTTTTATTAACTCGAAAAATTGCATTTAGTTTTAGTAACAGCTGATAGAAATGTACTATTGTGAACAATGACAATGAGTGATATTCACAATAGCGCTATTCTTCATCGAATGTGCGTCATAATACCAAACGAAAATTCGTTCGATCATCTTTTTCGATACAGTCGAAAATCAAATATGACTTATAATAGGCACCTATATGTACATTAGGGTGAAGCGTAAGACTTTTTTGTGAATTTCAATTTCGAATAGCAAAAAAACGTTGCATTTTATTTTCAGATACATGGGAAAAATAATGTAAAAATATTGGGATCTAATTTTAGCACTCTACCGCAGCATCAAGATTTTGAAAATGAGATCAAATCGATCAATTTGTAAAACATTAGATGGTGCAAAATTAAATATTTTTTATAGTCGCTCTAACTCATTACACCCAAAATATTCACTATTTGTATACATAAAAGGTCAGATTTCAGACAAATTTAAGATGAAGTCATGAGGAGAATTTTAGAATTCCTAAGTCTTTGTGATATCTAAAATAAATATACATTTTTTAAGGATATTTTAGGTCGCTGAACACGAATATGAAATTCACAAATTTTTCTTAATGCACGTTTCCAGATATACGCGAAAAATAAGTATTTTTTGGTTGTTTTCAGCTTTTTTCTTTATTGGTGAAAATTCCGAGAACGTTTAATCTGAGTAAAATAAATGTTGCACTGTTTAATATATCTCTCTCTATTATTTCATTTATAAGTTAAAAAAAAATTAAATTTTTAGACCTTTTCACAAAAACTATCGTTTGAAGTTGATCCATTATGATTAGGGTTTGGAATTTCCCGGACTTTTGCACTTCCCTGGAAATGGGAATGGAAGAATCGTCTTCCCGGGATTCCCGGGAAAAGTTAATTTTCTAAATGAAGTAGATTAATTAAGTGAAAATTGGCGTAATTTCGGTTGTTTTATTAATGTAAGCATTGTTTTTAAGTAAAAGTTAATATAAAAGCAATTCTAAAACAAATTTTTAAGAATTTTTAAGTGAGTGCAAGCAAATAGAGTTTATAGTTATTACACAGTAAGATATCCTATAAAGACTTATTGACGACTATTACCGCAATTAGTTAAAAATTTTATTTTAAGGCCTGCAAATAGTTTTATAAAGAACTTGCCGTAATGTTTCTTAATTTTCTTGAAACTATTCCGGAAGGATTCTTATCGTTAAGTACAAGCAAATTACAGTACAATATTCAGCTGCGCCGAATTTTGTATATCATGAGCCACAATCTGTCTAAATATCTTTGATTTTTAATGTTATTTCTCTTAAGACATCTTCTTCAGGGCTTCAATAATAGCGTCGACTTATAACAAATTTAAGTAGTGTCAACTCAAAGTTTTTACAGCTTATATGAGCTTTGAATTTCCACTACACTTTCAAAAATTTGTTCGCTAATTCTGCTGAAAATCGCTCAAAGTTCGTTTAATATCGAATTATTTACTTTAGGAAACGACTAGAGTACATCAATAATTAATACTTATACAAATTATTCCACTTTGTTCGGTTATATTGATTAAACGACACTCATTACTAAATTCATCTTGCATGTACTTTTCGAATCAAGCAATAATTTTTCTCGTAGACGGACTAGGAAAAATGGTATGACTTCAATTTCATGAAATTTTTATGAAATTTCCGTATAAGATTGAACCGTTCACATTTTTATTTTGTATTAAAAAAAAAATTGTATGGACATTTTACTGCCAGTTTATCGCTGTCGAAGGAATTCCTTCTTTTTTACAGCAACATTTGAAACAAAAACAAAATTTCAGAATTTGCTTTTGTTTTAAATGAAATTACAAGAATGAAAAAATTTCTTCTATATTTTATAAATATATATGTCAAAAAAGTCCATATACTTATGAAATAACTTTTACTTTTAATTTCCCGTTTTCCCGGGAAATCTCAAAAATTTCCCGAGAATATTTTAGTAGACTTTTCCCCAACCCTAATTATGATAAAAAATATATTGTGTAATTTTTTTCCAGCAGTAAGTTAAAAATAATTTTGCGACGAGCACATGATGGATGCAATCGCTAAATTCTGATAAAAAAAATAAGAAAGTTATTAAGCCCTTAAGAGAAAACAGCTATATTATTTTTCAATTACTTTTCTTACAAAATTAATTTAATTTTGTGAATTCATATTGATTATTAGGCTAAGGTTCGTAACATTATATTCAGAAAGAATTGGGCATGATTAATATTCCAAGGAACAAGGGAAAAATTAACATCAACTTAATTTTTCAACGTACACAGCAGAACAGAGTAGCGCCACTTTCGGCAGCCGCTACACTTCCATCGTCAGTGCTCACGTGTATTTGATTATCACTACTTGTCAGGTGGCTATGTTGAATGTGATTTTAATTCTTATATATACAACTTTTTCGTGAAAATTGAATACGAGAATTAAATCACTCTCAAGCTGATATTAAAGTGCACTTTCCCAGCGTTGCCATCGGTTTATTTTTCTTCATTCCCATTTTCTGATTTGTGTTCTACTCAAGACAAACCTGACAAGACTTGACAAGCAAGTACACGTGAGCACTGGCGATGGATCAGAAAGACATCACCCCAAAAAATTTTCCTTCATATATTTTTAAGGTTAAATATATAGCAGATTATTTCATCAACATACACATACATATATGTATGTAAACAGTTTTGACAACTATAAAATTCTGTCCTTAGTAGACTATTTCTCGGATTTACCCATATCTCACCGTTGACTATATTGCTCTGACCATAATAATCTATTTGGGCTACTGTTTCCACAATAACCAAAAGTGTGCTTCATTTTGGAACAAAAAAATGCCATAAAAGTTTCTCGAAATTTGAACAGTTTGCAAACATTGCTTGAATATCATAGAAAACAGTCTTGTCAACTTAAAGTTCTGCCCCTCAAAAATAAAAAAATACCCGTTGCTTTGGTCCACTTAAATCGCTTATAAATTTTTAACGTTCTTTTCTTACACAGTAGCGAATATTTGCGTATAATTAATTTCATGACTCTTAACAAGTGTTATTGCATTTTGTGGGAATTTTTTCGTAAAAAGAAAAGTTTAGAAGAATCATAATTAAACACCAAAGGCTAACAATACTTAAAAAAAAACATTTGTTTAAATTTCTTTAAACTCTTTTTGTCTGCTTAAATTTATTAATTGATAAAGAAAACGTTTCATTTCACATTTGCTGTTTTATTTGAATTTCTTATTGATGTGGAATTTTATATTAAATCTAATAATTTTGCGTCTTCTTATTTATTCAATCAGATACAATTATTTATGAAATGCGAAAAAAAAGAGAAATAAAAATTAATGAATTGGAAAACTAATTTTGTGTTTCTTGTGAATTTTATGTGAAAATTTGTTTTTAATGGGAAATTTTCTTGCAGCATGTTTTGAGTGCTTTTCTGTGTACTTTGGCAAATTTGAAGTACTTTGTTGGTAAATTTTGTTTAAGTTGAATTTTTGTTTTAGTTATCGTTTTTGCTGAAATACGGAAATCATTTGTTCTTCATGGAAAATAAACATTATTATAAGTAGGCACCTGTATTGGCAACTGGACATGTGAAATACCCTCCAAAAATGTTTAATGTAATATATCAGGGGTAGCTGTGCTTGCGTGAGTCGCTCTGACGATGCCCAGTCTGTTTGGCTGTCTATCTGTTGTCGGTTTGAAATGGGTTTACCAAAACGCCGCACAATTTGGTGACCCACTTGACTGGAGATCTCATATTTTTTTCTGTTATCATGCTTTTATAGTAAAATTTCGTAACATATGTACTTAATTTCACCACAAATTTAATTCTCACCAGTGGAATCGGAAACATCGGAAACCCTAATAAATGTGTTTTATGCGCATTAAATATGCAGTAAAAACTAAAAAAAATATACTCCTAAAATTTAAAAAAAATATGCTCTTAAAACTTTATCATTTCGTTTATAATTTATATAATATTCATTTCTGTCACCATGAATTATATATATTGTTACGTTTTTAGAGCTTTTCGAAAAAACGATTTATATTATTTTCGACAGGTTCGCTGAATTGCAATAAAAATAAAACATGGATATTTAATTTCTCAAAAAACTTCTCTCGGTAACACTGTTTATTTATCACTACTGCGCTTAGTCGCGGTCAAAATGCATGACACAAGCATCGTAAAAATATGTTCATATAAAAATATGTTTATGTACAGAGTTTGAAAGCTCTAAGTATGAAACATTACTATATAAGTTTACCTTGTTATTATCTTTCTTGAGTACATGCATTACCTATTACGAATACACGTTCATGCAAACGAAAAATCAAAAATTTTGACTGTAATGATGTCCGGCAGCGCCCTTGTATAGCAAACGATTAAACCTTATGGGAACTTTTCCGACTTTCTTCAATATTGTTGTCTCTTTTTGTATTTAACTATTCTGTAATGCATGTAATGGTTGTCTTTTTTTATCTTAAACTATTCCGTAATACATGTGTGTGTGTGTTGGTATGCATGAGATTTTTCTTATGAGCCCGGTTAACTAACTTGTCACAGGGGACACTTTCATCAACGTCTTTTTAAGGAAATTTCGACATTTGTCATGTACGATATTTGTCGATTATAGTTTGTTTTAAGACAATCTAACAGAAGCCGTACTCAAAGACTGCATAAAGGAGAAACTATTCCACTGGTCATGCTTCAAACTAGTTGGATATTGTCCGCAAGCTAGTCTTGCAACGTTTAATTTAAAATTTTATATAATTTCGCTATAAAGAAAAACACCACTCTTCGTATACCAGCATACGAACTTTTTGTGGACTTTGTCGGCCAGCCGGTCACCAGTTTCAATATTTTTTGATACATTCCTGCTTGCTAAAATTGAGAAAATTTGCAGATATTGTCATTTCTGAAAATGTTGTCATGTTTACATGGTCATTAATGAAAATCTTATAGAAATTATCAGTTCTACAGGGACGAGGAAAAGATTAGCGAAAGTGTCGCTCTTGTTGTCATGTTTTGTTGGGCTTTTGTTGGCGATGTTTTAGGTAGTGCAGCAGCAGGGTGGTAAGCGCGAAAACTTATAAACATGCAGAAAAGGAAATAAACAGGAAAGAAAAATGTTCTATGGTTAAATAGGCGATATTGTCGCTATGTAATGGTTGGCAATAATATAAACGACATTGTAGACTACATAGTTACTGAGGACATAATAGGCGACATTGTCGCTTTTTTTTGTTAAAGAAATATCACTAATGGGGATCAACGACATTTCTGAGGAAGTTGTCATTTAAATGGTCATTAATGTAAATATTATAGACAGTGTCGCTCTTCTTGTCATGTATGAACTTAGCGACCATTTGTTGGACATATTCGAACACTGATCTGTTTGAGCTGTTGCCAACAGGTCATCCACGCTTTAAAATTGTCGTGCATCTGTCTTGCAAGATGTCTGAAAGATATGGCCAACCGGGAATCTTAATGTTTGCATACAGACATATAGGGTGAATTCGTAAATGCAGTAAATTTGTGCAACCTGCCTGCAAACTATTACAACAGTAATAAAAATTATGCCGTCTGTGTCTATTGTTTGTAAAAAGAAAGTTTTGACGAAAAAAAGTACTCCTAAGTGTTTGTTTTCAGGCGCAGAATTTTGATTATTGCACAATTACTGACTTTACGAACGTATCTATACTAATGCTTACAAGACTATTATGCTATTTAAACAAATTACGCAGCTAACAAGTCTACATTTCTTACAGCTGAGATTTGTTAAGCTTATTTGTCTGCTATCTACATTAGCTCTGTTCAATAACTGAAAATTGTTAATAATTGTTAATAGTTTTCACTGAAAAGTGTTCACGTACCGAACACTTCTAGTAATAACTATTAACAATTGTTAACAATTTTCAGTTATTGAACAGAGCTTTTGTCTTTTAACATTCTCGAACAGTGCTGTCAGATTTGTTTTTAGCCTCGCCGACAAATGACTTGTCGAATATCGCCAAATTAAACCAAATATCGCCAATATAATAAAGAAATTAAGGGCCTTATTTTGTAAAACGCAACGCCAAGCGTTGATAAATTTTGTATGGCTCAGGGTATGTAAAATTCGGCGTAGCAGAGTATAGTAGTTTAACTTGCTTGCACTTAACGATGGGAATCCCCAGGAAATTTTTCAAGAAAAATAAGAAACATTACGGCGAGTTCTTTATAAAATGATTTCAAGGCCTTAAAATAAAATTTTTAACTATTTATTATTACATATAAAATTTTTAACTAATTGCAATAATAGTCGTCAATTAGTCCTTATAGGATCTCTTACTGTGTAATAACTATAAACTCTATTTGCTTGAATTGACTTGAAAATTTTTTTGAATTGCTTTTATATTACATTTTATTTAAAAAGAATGCTTACATTAATAAAAGATTCGAAAGTTTGCCAATTTTCATTTAATAAATCTACTTAATTTAGAAAATTAACTTTTCCCGGGAATCCCAGGAACGCGATCCCAGGAATGCATATTTACATTTAAAAAAGCTAAAATATGCAGGAAAAACAGCAAAATATGCCACAAAAAAATATGCGACTAAGTGGCAAATATGCAAAAACATACTAAGGGTTTTCACGATGGGTAGTGCAAAGTGTGCAAACGATGCAAATGTGTGCAAAAATGCACACATTTGCTCAACACAACACAAAACTATACATATTTGCAATTTGATCTATTTTTCTTCGTATGCACTAAAAAACCTTGAGCAAAAATGTTATGCATATTTGTTTAGTTGCAAATAACATCAGCCGCCATATTATTTTTTTAATGGAAAAACTATGTATTTATACAATGATTTTTAAAATTTATTTAGTAATTTGCATTTAATATTTTTTTCATACATAATTTAATAATTAAGTTTGTATGTTAATATACTCAAAAACAAATATATAAATTTTGACGACAAATGTCAATGCTCTCAGATTTATTACAGCAAATTAGCAGTTTGTAGTGCCCCCAGACTATTATTTTTAGTAAATGAGCTCTTTAAAGCTAAAATGAAGCAGAATAAAAAAAGTCGTTTACGATCTATAATATGCACAGCAAATTTGCAAAATGCCGATTTACACAATCACCATCGTGAAAACCCTTCCTATAAAGGGTAAAATATTCAAAAATATGCACTAACAAATCGATGGAAAAACTCTGAAAAAGTCTGAAACGCAATTGCACATTTGCGGTTTCCCTGATTATCACCAATAAATCGAAATTTTGAACCAATTTTACAAAGACTCGATTTTTTAATTTTGTGGGAGCTGGAATCAATCATACACACTCACAAAAATTATATTTCTTAAAATGATGTACATAAAGAATTTAAATAAATCTTAACAAATAAAAGCATTCACCCTTATTGTTATTATTCTTGTTACAAAAAGTATAATCAAATTAATACAATAAAACAAGACAAATAAACATTGGTGCAGTTCACGAAACATTCGGTAAATGATTACTCGTAACTGTTTACTAGTACGCAGATCCGCCTGAATTTCAGTTTTGAAATTTTGTATTTAATTCTACACAGAATACTTTTTGTGTAGACTAATTTGTTTTTATTCACGTAAATTCACTTATTATTATAAATTACAACGTACAAAAAATGAAATTTTTTTCAAAGACCACAAAACACAAAATATCAAAATTTTCTTGAGCAAACAATTGTTTGAACATTAATTTTTATTTTACATGCCGTCTACATTAGACATGATGTTATGAAAGCGTTGTTAAAACAAATGCTCTAACAACCATGTTAAAACATGAAGACATCATTAACATGAGCTGTCTACACTTAACATGAACATGATGATAGGTGTTAATGTTAGTCATTTCATGTCTAACACAGCGTCTTCACGAGACATTAACTTTGAGATAATATGAGAAAAAACGTCGGCAGAATACTAAAAACAAAATGTCGAATTTTCTCTTAATCTCATACTAGGGGAAGACGTAATTTTACTTTTCCGATAAGATTTCATTTTATGCAAATTCTCATCGAGTTAACATGTACTACTTTTGCATAATTAGTTACTTTATTTTTAATTTTTCACACAAATTTAAATTTATAAATCAATTAAACACATTTATTCATTTATTTAACACAGAAATTTTATAAAAACATCGCTTTTCATTTATTTTAATAAACACTCACACATGCACACTATTTTATTTTCATATACATGTGTTTTTGACAGTTCATCTCATAAGATTATTGTTATAAGAATTCTTATAACAACGCTCTCATAAAAATTCTTATAACATTAAGATAACACTAATTTGAAGTCTACACGTAACATAATTCTCCCTGCGATTGAATTTGACAATCTCATCTTACATATTATGTTACGTGTAGACCTCAAGTCAAGTAATGTAGACGTAGGGTTAGTTGACGGAAAAAAGTCTACAATAATTGACATGTCATCCCTGTATCAAGGCGAATTAATACCAGGTGACCTCGAGAGCTCATCTGACTACGAATTCTTTCTATATTTAACCTGTCACCAGTGCTAATGTATCATTTTTTTTGACATCCCAAATATAGATTCTCCATTGCGAATTCTCTTGCGACTACCTGGTGTTGATCTACCTTGCCCTGTATTAAATAAAAATTGTGTAGATTTTTCTTTTCAGCTGCGTACTACCAAACGGAAAGACGCCTGAAAGTTTTTCAAACATGATTTTCAGTTTGTTTTTTACACATACTTCTTATGGCAGCCTGAAATTCAGCAGAACTGCGTACTAGGCTTAAATTGGCAAAATTTTTCATATATTTTGTTGCTTTAAAATTTATTTTAAAATTTTTTTGACAGAAAAAATGGGAAATTTTACCAATTTAACGAGTAAACGAATGAGGTGTGAAATGCACCATTGTTATTAATTATAACGACACGTTGGTAAGAAAATATTTATTCCTGACTAATTATTATTTGTAACAATTTGATCCATTGCAAGAAGATTAAAGCATTTTCAAAAGAATATGTAAATGATTGTGAATTTTTTTGAAGCGTGGAGTTCATTGGATTAATGTGTTTTTAAACAGAAATATATAAACAAATAAATTAATAATAAGTTCATTGTGTACATTCTTTAAAAAAATGTTCATTCAACAAATTAGTATTTTGGGAATTCGAAAGTATACCAATGGATGTAAGAGAAATATGTCCGTGAAAAGAAGAATGTAGAATTATTTAACCATTGATAACTATTTGTTACTATTGAAAGTATTATTTTCGTTATCAATAAATAAATGTCTATACATTAGTTAATTTTATATCTGTGCAGCCGTGCATAGTGAGACTTTATGCAATTTTAGGTGACCAAAATTAATAACTCCCGTTCCGGAGCAGATATCGAAATTAAATTTGGTACATCTAATGGCTCATATGCCCTAAATGTTTAGAATAAATTGCGAAAAACCGTTAAATGTCTAGAAAAACTGCATGTTAAGATTTTAATCCACCTTCAACATCTCGTCTTTGGATGGCTTTTATTGAACCAATCACTTGCAATTGGGTTTCAATAAACCTTGCTGATATAAAAGTATAATGAGCCAAAAGAACAAAAACTTCAATTTGTTTGCAATGGATGTCACTAATTCGCCTGTATTATAATCTTTTATTATTTTTTTCTTTTAAATTGCGCAGAGTACTTATTGTAATCCATTATTTATCAAAAAATATGCCAAGATATGACCGATGCACACTGGGAAAAAAGCACAATCTAGCGGCGGAAAAATCATATCTTCCAAATTAATAGTCTGATCCATAAAAAATGTATGGCTGAATAATAGGGAAGGATGTAGGCTACAAGGTGTACAAAAAGTTAGGTAGCTATTTTTAACACAGTGGGCGCTATATGTTGTTATATAAGACCAATTTTACCGATATAACCCTTTAGTCGTCGGAAAGCTTATATGTATCTTCCAAAATAATAGTCTCATCCACAAAAAACGTATGTCTGGAAAGGCTGTAGGTTATAAGGTCTGTTAATAAATTAGCTATTTTTAGCACAGTGGGCGCTATATGTTGTTAGATAAGATTGATTTTACCAATAAAATTCCGAAGTCTTCGGAAGATCCATATCTTCCAAACTAATAGTCTCATCTACAGAAATGTATAGACGAGTTATAGGCAAAAATGTGGGCTATAAACTCTGTAAAAATTAGACAGCTGTTTTTAACACTGTGGGCGCAATATATTGTTATATAAAACTAATTTTACCGATAAAACTCTTTAGTTGTCGGACAGATTATAACTTCCAAATTATTATGTTTATCGACAAAAAGTGTATGGATGAATTATAGTCTTTAAGGTCCGTACAAAATTAGTCACATGTTTTAACACAGTGGGCGCTATGTGTTGTTATATAAGACCAATTTTTCCAATATAATAGTTAAGTTTTCGAAAAACCCATATCTTCCAAACTAATAGTTTGACCCACAAAAATGTATGGACAGCAATTTTTAGCACTGTGGTGCTAATATTAACGATAAAACTATTTTGTCGTCGGAAAGCTTATATCTTCCAAACTAATAGTCTGATCCACAAAAAAGTATGCATGGAAAGGCTGTAGACTATTCAGTCTGTAAATAAATTAGCTATTTTCAACACAGTGGGCGCTATATGTTGCTATATACGACCAATTGTAAAAATTCAAAATGCGTAAAATTGAAAACGACTACTTCATTGGTATTTTAATTCAATACCAAATGTTTTCGGAAGCAAATTTCAACAAAATCATATAAAAGTACAAACAAGTAGAAAATTTTGAAAAAAAGATGTAAATTTAGAAAAACTGATATAAAAATCGCATACGCAAGTCTCCGCAGCTAATTTTTGGAACAATATTACTCTATAATATCTATATTAAGATCATACTAAATTTTCAGGGACTCTCGGTCATACTTTCTTTGTATCTCTACAAAGATTTAGAAAATTAAAAAAACAATATTTTTCTGTATTTACGCTTCTAAGCAAGCCTTAACTAAAATAGTAAATATATAAAGTAAAGCCGTTGAAAATAGCTGACACTTTATCAAAAAAAGTTACTTTGTCCGAAAACTTCCATCATTAGCGTTTCAATACGCCAATACATTTTATATAAAAATAAATAAAGAATTAATTACAACTTAATTTTTTCCAAATGTTTCAAAGGCCATATTTTCCCAACCAGGTAACATTGTGATAAATAAATTAAATAAACTGATTTGTCCACTTTGATGATGCTTTTAAATATTTTTCAAATTCGATTAATTTTTTTTTTCCGCCGCTAGATTGGGTTTTTTTCCTCTGTGCGATGCCTTGAAATATCAGGAACGCCTATAATATTTTTTTATCATTTATCATTTTATCATTTAACGGTCCCACGACTAAAGCGGACCACCCACTTGCAATATAATTGTACCATTTGTCGTATTGTACAATAATATCTCCAATGTGTACATATGTCATATTCGAAGGTGGCACAATATATATATTGACAAAAATTAAAAGTCTTTTGATTTTTATTGTACATTGTTCAGTGTTAAGTCTACTTTTTCACTTTCAGAAAATTGGGCAATATTTTCTTTGGAAATATTGTTCCATTCATTGCAAAGTATAGGTCAAAACGCCAATAATATGTACAATAATATATGCAATAATATCGTGTAATAGATGGGCCGCTTAACGAAAATATGAAGATATATTATTATTCCGTGCCCTGTTTTAAATTTAATAAAGATTTTCTATAATGTATATATGTCCATATGTATATTGGTATGAAAGCCTGTGCATCGTTTCTGTTACTTGTGAGAAGTTCTCACATCGAAAAAAAATATTTATAATTATATATGTTATCCAGTGTTGCCAGGAGCTGGAGGAAAAAATAAGCTAAATCGGTATTTCAAAAAGGCTAGAAAAGGCTAAATCGCACAAAAATAAATGCTAGAAAAGGCTAAAAATTATTTATTCAAAACTCTATGGTTTCTTTATTATTTGATAAATAAAAATATACATAACCCTTCGTCCCCACGTAGCAATCTTCATTGCGGCAATTCCCAAGCTTCATATAAAAAACTCAACCTAAAATAAATAATTTAATTTTCAATACCCTTCGTCGTCTATACCTGATATATTTTTAACATGACAAATGTCAAAATTTATGTATAAAAGTAATTTGTTTTATGTTAGTTGTTTTTCCTATATGTACATTTGTCATGATAAAAATATATCAGATATAGACGTAGGGTTATTACGGAGTTTGACAATTGCCGACAATAAAAATTGCAACGTGGAAACGTAGGGTAAACATATTCATTGTTATTAAATAAGATTCCAACAAAAAATTTTTGGCCTATTTCGATCCGAAGTTGATCAGAGAGTCTGCACAAGATGCCGAAGTCGTTACGAAAACGTACCGAATGAGTGGTTGACAAGAAAGCGGCCATATTTGTCTAAGGAAGTTAAACGAACTTTTTCGAAATGTTCAAGAGAGTTCTGTAAGAACTCTGAAGAATTTTCCAAGCAAAGTCTAAAGGAATTTTCGATATGTCGTCATAGCTTCAGTAAACCTTCTGACAATGTGCAGAAGTAACTATTAAAAGTTTTCAGTCGTAGGCTAAAAAACATGCATACTATTCTGTTAAATGCTATAAGAAAATTAAATTGCCTTCAGATAATGTTCAGACTAGTCTGATATTAATCGGATAATATTTCAGAGACGGTGCAGAAACGTCAAGAAAACTGCCGGTTATCTGTCGAATGTCTGCTGGAATTTTGGACAACGCAGTTGATTGTCTGGTATAATCTCAGACGTCCGACATTTCAAAAATTGTTTCTGGGAAGGTACTTGCATAGATAATGAAAAAAATAAAGGTACATTCTTTTAAATACAGTGGCTCGCAGCTTATTTTATGCAATGGATAATTTTTTCTTCGGACACCATAATAACGAAACTAAAAGTAGTATAAAAATAGTTGTTATATGACTTAGTAGGGAAAAGTGTCGAGCTTAACAAACATTATTCATTTATTGCAAACGTTTACATTAAAATACACAAGAACTAGAAATAGATTTTTATAAGGTGAATACAAAATTTATCCTTTTTGAGGCTAAGTTAAAAATAAAAAAGGCTAAAAAACCACGAAGCTGGCAACACTAGTGTTATCCGATCGTTTATAGGACGATTCATAGAATAACAGTTTGATTATTATCTGAATCACCCTGCAAACCTAACAAAAGTACAAAAACATTTAAAGCATGTTTACAAAACGGCGTTGCAAACAAAACGTGCGCGAATGGCGTATGGACGATTACGTAACAATTTGTAGAGCACGTTCCTTATTTTTCTTCTCGACTTACGTAGTTTCGTGAATATAGAGCTGCCCATCTACAACAAATTTTATTTGTTTACATTTTCTCATACAAAATTATTGTTTTTTATCCAAATAATGGTAACTAGAGATGAGCAATCTCTATGTGATTTAAAAATCACTGTTACTTAAAACTGTGACTGGGATCACTGTTTTTAGTTCTCTTATATCAATGAAATTATCAAAACACACATGCATCTCTACAACAAAAACGTTGCTCTTTAGTATACTAAGGAAGTTTTAAATACGCCTTAAAATATACTTTGAATTTTAAAAAGAAATACTAATAAGGGAGAAGAGAGCACAAGAAATAGCAGCACTATTCGTTTGTTGTTATTGTACGTAAATAAAAAACGTTATTACCCACACAAACAGTGAAATATCATAATTTTCTGTATGTAACAAATAGAAAAGAGCAATTTTGCAAGTAGCAGTTAGTTGACAAATTTTGTCACAACTGTGAATCGTGATATTTCAGTAACAGTGATTAAATCATAGGTACTGAAATATCGCTCCTCTCTAATGGCAGCCCTTTTAATGGCGCACTCTAATAAAAGCTGTCGCTTGTAAATAAAAGAAATAGATTTTAGCTAAAGATTTTTATTTTGCAGATAAAGTCAATTATATGGTAAATAGATCAACACAAATAAATGAAATAAAGTTGTTTAGTACAAATAATGGTAGTTTTTAAGTTTTTATGTGAAAGTGATGTTATTTTAACAATTAATTGTTAATTATTGTTTAATTTTCTAGTTGGCTGTTTTTGGCGTCAATGACGCCACTTTTCGTCTTCCAAATACAAAAAATGCAGGTGTTACGTGTTTTACAAATGGACAATGACATTCGCGATATATAACCGCAAACATGATTGTCGTCAATTTTTTTACGCCTATTATATTCGTATTGGGTTCTGTCAACATGCTGTTAATTTTTTTCTAACTCCTGTTTTTCACAGAATGATAATAATTGTTCGATGCCAAAAAGTCTCACATTAGTTAAAGAAAAAATTGGTAATTTATAATGTGGAACAGCCAAAAATTAAATTTTTAAGAAAAATATATCGAATAATGTTCACAAGACTCTACCGCACCTAAAACACCAAAGTAAAATCGATTTTGTCAGTTATGTATTTCAACCGATTCTTTGAAATTTTTTATCTTCTTGTTGTCAGTAATGATTTTGTTAATTTAGTGTCACCCTGTTTAATACAAGATTTCGCAGAAACACTATTACCGTGCAGGAAACACTACTACCTTGCATTTATGGAAGGTAGTGTTTAGCAAAGGCAACAACCTGCATTCTTATTTTAATTAAACGATCTTCACAACACTGTGAAAACGTTAAATTCTAAATAATCTCTATTAAGATCAATAATTTCATTAGCTTTACTCTTTCACAACGTATAAAATTTATTTAAAAATTAAACATTCTGAATAATTTTCATCTTGGTACTTTTACTCAAATCAGAATATTATTGGGAAAAAATTTGTTAATACATATTTAATTTAATTTTAAGTATGTTCCAATCTCATCATCTATGTAAATTGTTTAAGGTTTAGTAAATAATTCGATTGAAAATTGCAAAATATAAGCTTTCAATGTGATTTTTAAATATTGCTACCAATTGCTTTATTTTTGAGTAAAAAAGTCTCCAATTTTTGCATTTATTTACAACTGATAAGATTAGACAATAACAACACAACTTTTTCGTATAGTGTATTTTCTTTAAATTGTCGCTATTTTCTATAAATAATCACAAAAATGTTTCGTGATAAAAGCAAAACAAAATAATAATAATAATAATAATAATAATAATAATAATAATAATAATAATAATAATAATTTGTATCTAATGGTACATAAATAATTTTGATGGTTTTTTTCCACCAATTTATTAGGAATTGTATAGAAATCCGTTTTACAGCTTGAAATATTTGTCACTGCAAAACAAAAACGGGAGTTAGAAACAATTGTTTTGTCTTTTTATTATTTTAATGCAAAATGTAGAAAGGAAAACCGATTCAAAATAGATGAATAGTAAGTTTATCACATAGTGCTGCACTAAAACAAATATTAACGTGATTGATAAGTAAAGTGATATGAGCTAAAGCTTAGTAACACAAACATCTAACATTCAATATTATTAACAAACAAAAGAAAAAAAACGAGAAGATTTACTTCGCTTGAATAAAATTTTGTTCTATCAATTTGAAATATGTACATACATAAAATTAAAAAAAAAATTACAGTTTTATTTCCGTGAATGTCATAATTTCAATGAAATGTATTTCATTGTTTTGATGAAAAATTTCATTGCATTTATGATGCATTTTAAGCTTTTTGTTTTGGGCCAAATTGATGATTTCAAAGGGCCAAAATATCTTCGATAGGGCAAAAATTGTTTTTTGGAATGTATTTGATTACAAGATTTTTATTTATATAAAAACAAACATAATAGTAATATAGTACATGTGTTTTATATTATTTAGAACAGAAACAAAAATTAACGACAAAAATTGACATTGTTTAAAAGTATTTTTTTGTTAAAGTTATATTAAATTAAATTCATATATGAGTGATTCCGCGTAAAACGGCCCTAAGCAACGAAAAAATAATTTTTTCATTTTTAATAAAAATCTCTCAATTGATGTTTTTTAGAGAATGACAATTATAGAAAAAATAAAAAATACACTATTTAATATTTTTTTATCAATTAGAGGGACTTTTAAATGATCATGCAAGAAACATTTTGCTCTCCCTCTTTGTATGTTTAATATATATTTCAGATTTTCCTTTATTCCCTTTCACATTGTTAATAAAAAATAATATACTTTTTTGCTTTTTATTGAATAAAAAAAATATTCAGCTAGAGTATTCTGCTGTCTATAATAGAACGGATAGCAAATAATTTAATGTCTTATTATTTGCTCATGAGTTTATCTTTATATTATTTATATTAATTAAATCAATAAAAAGTTTTATTTCTTCAACTTTTTTAAATTTTCGTACTAGGTCACACCCGTCGGTCACACCCGTCTCATTTTAAAAATAGTTTTTTTTTATAAGAAAAATAATTTTTAGTCAAACAGTAAATACACATAATACAATTAAAAACACTTTGAACAGATATCAATACCAAAATTATTGTGTACTTTGTAGTAAAAATTTTACAGAATTTATACTGAAAGTCATAATTCTTTAAAACTAAGATTTGTAAGGTCACACCCGTCGCATCTTTCTGACGACCATTCTGAGCAGAAATCGTTTTCTAACAGTGTCTACCCGTTATTCAACGACTTTAAGCTTAATGTCCTTGCGAGCCGCAACGTTTTCTTAAGTAAAAATTTTATATTCTTGATTTATAACAAAAAATGTGTGTAAAATGGTCACACCCGGCTAAATGGAATTACTCATAGCCAAAGAAATTTAATTATTTTGGCTTGAGTTCGGTTTTAATTTAATTTTTAAATTAAATTATATTTTTATTTAGAGATAAAGTTTTGAAGAGATTAGCGGGAGCTATCGAAGCGTCAGTTCAACCCTCCGTGCAGTCAAAAATTTTCTTAGTCTGTGAAGCATACAGACAAAGAAAATTTTTGACTGCACGGAGGGTTGAACTGACGTTGCGATAGCTCCCGCTAATCTCTTCAGAAATCGACATTGGTCGAGTGGTCAAGCGGAAAAGAATGCTGAAGATATTAGCGGGAGCACCAGTTCAACCCACGTGCAGTCAACAATTTTCTTTGTCTATATGCTTCACATTTATCTCTAAATAAAAATATAATTTAATTGAAAAATTAAATTAAAACCGAAGTCAAGCCAAAATAATAAAATTTCTTTGGATATAAACTCATACAGTTCGACTAAACTCATAGCTTATTAAATACATATATATTTTATATGTAGTTTAAAAAAATTAAATTTTAGTTTTTTGTAACATTTTCTATAACACAAGAAAATGTTTTAAAATATCATTATCATAAAAATTACTAGAATTAGTTTTTATTAAATCTATGGATTGTATTAAAGATGACACGGCATTTGCATGAAGACGATTCCTTGTGTTGGTTTTAGTCATATTTTGGGAAGAAATATGTTGAGGAGTGTTGAATAGAAAGAATTCCTTGAACGACTCTGTATAAATTCGTATATAAATGTTCGAATGGCTTAAAGTAGCTAGTTGAGTTTTGAGCTGAAAGGGCTAAAATAGATTAGAAAGTACAACAGGGCCATCAAACATTCAAAAGTGCCGCAAATGGCCCAATTGTACCACATTTTGCATCACTGAATCACATCCATTTATTTTGTAGCACTACGTCTTGACGAGCAAATTTTTTGTTATAACAATGAACAAAACGTCGGCAGAGCTGTTAACAAAAATTTTTAAAGTTTTTTGTTGTGGAGCGTACGTAAAATGATTTTGTTAGACCTAGTGATATTATTTTAAGGTAGTGCGGAAGAGATAACAAATTTCTTAATTGACAAAAATACCGATTTCCATGCAGCAGCAAAAATTCAATTTGTGTGCGCGTTTTTTGGAAATCGGTTTTTTTGTTATATGAGTTTCCAAGCTTAAAATTTTTCAAATTACCGTATTTTTAATAAAATAACCTTGCCACCTTTTGGGGCCTGAAATTACCGTACAAACAGTAATTACTGTATGGTTAACATCACTGCGTTGCCTATAAAACAAATGATGAGAATCAAGAGTCTGACTTCGAGCGAGCGGCCATCAACATTACACATTTTTCTGATGTGCATTGGCGTCTATCGTACGTATTAGTAGCATGGAATTGTCAATAAATTAAAATAAAAGAGATAAACTAATGAGACTATTAAGTGATGTAATAAATAATTTTATTAAAACAATTAAATAATTTCATTACAATAATGACAGAATATCACTAAAATAATGACAGAATATCATTAAAATAATAAAATAATTTCATTAAAATAGTGAAACAATTTCACAGGGTAACCCCGTAGTGTAGTGGATAGTGTGCCTAGACCCTGGGTGTTTCTGCCGAAAACCCGAAAAACGCTTAAGCAGTATGTGTGTTCGTTAATGAAATATGTTCATTAGCTTAGCAAAATTATTACACTGAATCAATGAAATTCCTTCGTCGGTATTGTAGCAAAACCGTCGGCGAATTAAAAGAACTAATAAAGTGACTACACAGCTTAAACAACGCGATGCCTCTACTTGACACCAGAAAGGCTTGCAACACTGCTCTGCAAAAAAACGCGCATTAGCAGGGTTGTAAATGAATTAAGCTTTCTATCTCTCTCCCATTTCACCACCTGTTCTCTCTACTCTATCCATTTCCCAAAGAAGGTAGCACATTAATTAATTAACTGGTAGGCATTAATTGCCTGATTGTTTTACTTCTCTTTATAAAAAAAAATATATATATATATATATATATATATATATATATATATATATATAATTTAAAAAAAAAATTCTTTGAGTGTAGGTATTCTATTTTCATTGCTTTTACTTTGTTAAATAGTAAAAACAGAAAACATACAAAATTTCAGATATCTTTATCTGTTTGGTCATAAATCAAAAAAAGTAGGGCAATATATTAATGAGCTTTGCCACAGGGGTCGTAAACTTATATCCTTAAAATTGATTAGAAGTCAGTGTATCTATTAGTAACAGTTAATACCTTTTGTTTTTGTTTGTTAATGAACGATAATAGAAACATATTTCTTTGAAATATATGTATATAAATATGTACAATCGTTGTACATCGATTCCCATGCAATGCTTCTGAACTTTTGTAACCTTCATTTTGTCTAATTTATGACAGAATTAATTGTGTTGCAAAACAATTCGTTTAGCCGCAATAAATATTTAAAAAAACATGTCAAATATACATTGATAATGATGATGTTATAATGATAACACAAAATTTAGTGAAGTTACGTGATTCACTACAGTAATTCTGATAGAACTGAAAATTGATACAGCTCTTAAGTACTTTATAACCAGGGAAACTGCAAATATGTAATTGCATTTTCTTTTTCTGTACGATATATTTATGTCAACTCAAATAAGATACTTATACGTTTCAAAACTTTTTAAGAATTTTGACATCGTTTGTTTGTGCTTATTTTTGCATATTTAGCACTTTACCGTATGTTTTTGCATATTTCAGACTCATTCGCATGCTTAGCGCATTTTTCTAGTTTTGTGGCATATTTCACATGCATATATTAGCTTTTTGATTTTTAAATCGCACTCACAGCAAAGGGGGCGGAATTATGGTCTGGGATGCTATAACGTATTAGGGCACACTCGATTTAGAGTTTCGAAGTGCAAAAATGACAGGAGAAACTTACAAGACTCGTTGGTTGGTTGATTGGTATACGTGGCTGCATTCTGTACGAAAGCAAGCAAGTAGAATCAATAAGATTCCGTTTTGACAGACTCCAGACTCCACTCCAGAATCCACTCGTTAGTGTCAACCCATGTAGCATGATCCAATAATACAGGTCGTGTTGAAAGCACATATGACTATTTCGCCGTGTTGGCTGTATCTGTCAATTGTGTTTTAAACGTGTGTTTTTAAATGATTAGCATGGCAAAAACACTTTTATCTGGCAATAAACAAGAGAAAGTATTTCTTTTAGGCATATGAATTGTAATCACAGTTGTTAAAAGTACATTTGAAATAAAATTTCGTCTTCTGTTTTTGACAGATACGGCCAACCAGGCGAATTGATATTGTGTTTGTTGTATTATTACCACCACCTGTAAAATTAATTCGCCTTGCCATGTAGGTTCGAACCCAGATCTCGGATGCGGTTCTAGATCAAACCCGTCGCATTGAGATACTTAATCAGGTCACCTAGACCAATTTCTGATAGCTCTGATAGATCGTCTAGTAAATTGCTGCCCAAGAAGTTGTGTCTCGATCCTGGCAGCCACGGCAGAACGCATTGTAGGAAAGGCCTATCATCCCGACTAGAAATTTTTATGCAAACACGTTTGGGATCTAACTGGGATCCCAGTTCCGATGTAACGCAGAAACGTATTTGGGACCCGATTGGTTTCCTGTGGGGAAATATCAAAATCCTGCAAAAATTTTCTCAAATAGGGAAAATATCAAACTCTAATATTGAATTAAAATTGCTGAAGCTATCGAAGGGACCAAAGTATGTAACATTTTCCTCTGTTGAAGATGAGCATGATATACGATTAAAACTCTTTGTTAGATTTTCCCAACAAGTTCCCAATAGTTTCCCACTTCGGAATAGTCATTAATTTGTAGATGGGCTATCCCAACAAGTTCCCGATCAAATCACAAATGGGATAACCCCTTTGGATGTGCCACATGCATTCCCAATCGGGCCCCAATATGAGTATTGGGAAAATTTCTAGTCGGGATGCTAGCGTGTCTGCCGTTCGCCCAGTGCGCCCCGTCACTTCTGCGACTAGCCTCGAGATGTCCATACGGTTTCTGTTAGTTACACTCTAAAACACTTTTGTTGAAAATTAGGTCGATAATAGTCGGCAACACTTTACAGATTATTATCGACCTAAAATTACACACGCACTATTTTTGAACAAAATGTTTTTACTAAAAAAAGCGATTGGCTGCGTGCAGGCTTGAACCGCGTAAATTTGAAGTAATGTTTTAGAGTGTAGTTGTGTTGTGCGCTTATCGTTGTAGCAAGGCCACATCTTCCTAATAAGACTCTGTTACAATCTCCTTTTCCTAAAGTTAATGACCGGCCGATTCCATGGATTCTACAACAAGATATGCTCCTATACATAATGCTAGAGTTGTAAAAGAATTTATTTCAAGCCAAAATGTTAGTCTTCTTAATTGGCCACCAGATTCTCCCAACTTAAACATATTTCAAAATGTTTGGTGTTGGCTTTCCCTCAAGGTTTATGAAGGGCGAAGACAATTCGACGATAAGGAATCACTAATTCAAGCCATTAGGGACTCCTGTCCCCTTATTCTGTAACTCGCTAAAGCTGAATATTTATTGCTAAAAATTTATAAAGTCGATTTATAAATTTTTGGGTACAAATACAGTTTTGCAACGTCTGTTGCTAAATTAGGCAATGTCTTAAAAATTTAATTCGCCGAAATTTTAGTGTTTTATGTCATCGCCAAAAATGTTTAATTTTGTGCTTCCTCAGCATTTTAGCGACCGAGATTTAGCTTTAGCTTTAGCGAATTACAGAATCGCATTAAAAACGAAAATGAAGACTTTTTACTTCAGTTAACGATATGCTCTTAGGAAATTTATTGAGTTACAGACCTTAAATTGGAAAAAAGTGCAGTTTTAGAGTTTTTAAAAATCCATAATTTTTATGAAACACAAATTTTATATATTGCTTTAAGCCTAAAGATAATTTTGTCTTTAGCACATGAAACATGAAATCGTTTGGACCCGACAAAAATAAGAAAGTTGCAAGTCAGTGAGTGAAAAAATCTGAAGTCATCTTTTATAAAATTCAGTTTATAGTCAAAAGAATATTTTTGATTAAAAGCAGTTCTGTTTTTTCACTTAATGTCTTGTAACTTTGTTCTATTTTGTCGGGTCCAAAATTAATTTCAACTTTGGGCTTTGAAGGCTTTTTCTGGACTTTCGTTTCATCTTAATGGAGAAAAATTTAAATTGAAGGTACGAATGTTAGTCGAACTCTATGGTTTTTAAGTCGTTCAATATATTTTTTGTAATAATCAATAATTTTCAATACTACGTGCCTTACTTGACTTCACCACCGTCACAATGTGAAAGTTATACCTTTGAGCTCTGATCATAAGAACGTGCTTAATCTTGAAATATCATGGTGCTCAGTTTGACCCTTATACAGTCAAGAATTTGTCTTTGTCTTTTCAATTATTACATGGTTTTAAAATTCCTTTCTCAATGAAAATAATTTAATTGAAGAATTAAATTGAACGAACTTAAGCCTGTTGTGAGATGTTATATATAATGTGCACTGCAAAGTAGCATGGTAAAATAAATTATGAGTTTATATATATTTTTTAAATATTCCATTCTTTAATTTACAATGTTTTGTGATAAACATAATTCTACCAGCATTATAAGTGGTTCTTGCTTCAAAAAATTTCCAATTATTTCTCTTATCATGTCTCATTGTATCTTGAGTCAATTTGTTATGATACTGGTTTATATCAATTAATGTTAATGACAGTTTTTTTGTATTAATTAATCAACAAAAAAATATAAAATACTCTTTCTATACCGTACTCTACAGTGGACTTATAAGATCATATTTGTATTTTATACATAACCAGCAAAAAATTTTGGCATGTAGCGATTGAAAATACAAAGCACATTTTGGCTGCACGGAAGGTTGAACTGACACCATGATGTTGTGATCTCACACGATCTCATCATTACAATTCTTGTCCGCTTTCACTTCACCAGCCAAATAAAATTTGTTTATAATGAAGTTTCTATAAATTGAAGTGATTATCTAGTACCATGCATTTATTAAAAAAAAAAAAAACACCGAATAATTACTAATTTTATTACTATAGCATGAAGCTACTAGCCACACTTTAAAACACTTTTGTTGAAAGTTGGGTCTATAATAGTCGGCAGCACTTTACCGATTATTATCGACCTAAAATTACACACGCATTTTTTTTTAATGTGTTTACTAAAAAAACGATTGGCTGCGTTCAGGTTTGATAGTCTGACGTATCTACCATTCAGCCATAGCCGTATTATACTTTATGTTAAATTTTTTTCACTTGGACTAAAGATGTTTAATTTGAAAGGGGTTTTCTTTAATAAAATAACTACAAAATCGATGTAATTTTAGACAAGAAGAAAATTTCAACACAAATTTAGACAATATATGATCCTAAATTTGAAGTAATGTTTTAGAGTGCATATTTCAAATGAAATAAGCTTTTTCCATTAAAATCGGTATTCAATTCACAATAAAGTAAAACAAATTCCATTTTGTTAAATAATTATCTTAAGAATGGCAGTTTGGATGTCTGCAACTTTTGAATTTTATTTTCTTTTTAAAAAGGGTACTTAATAATTCTACATTGCTTTCAAATATATTTAAATGCCACTCAGTTCGCGTGTGACTTTTGATTAAAAGTTAAAGCATTTCTTATAAAAGAATGTCATTCTTTCCCGTTTGTGGTTTATTCTAATGTACTTAAAAATAATTTTTTTTTATTAAAAATGATTGTATAATTGAATTTTGATGACTTTGTTGCTTATTGCACAAATTTTGATAACGGACATAATCAAGCACAATTTGAGTTTGAATGATATAATATGTCTAATGGCAATAATAACAAAAATATTTTCTAATTTCCAGTTTTTCAATCAATAAAATTAATAAATATCATTAAAATAATTTATCTTTCAAAATGAATTTTATCACGCTAGCAAAACTACCACGAACCTTTTTAACAACACGCATCTGTAGCCATAATTCCTAACACTTTCGAAAAGTGTCAATAGAAAGTGTTAGATTATTGCATGTTTTATATATTTCTAGCAATAAAAAAAATAATAATTTCTAATTAGTTGCTAACAAATAAATTATATCTGAGTTGCTAATTTATAAATTGACTTCAAATGATAAAGTCAAACCGTTTACGGGTCGTGTTAACAATTTCAAGTTATTATTTCAAGTTGAAGAATATTATTTATGGCATATATTAAGATAACAAATTTGTTAAAGGTTTATTAAATATTTTTATTAAAAGACGTAACTATTGATATGAAATTGGGTTAAGAAATTTAGCGTACTTTGGCATTTAAAAGTGTCGTGCATGCTGTTTTATTAAAGTAATAAAGAAAGGCCGACTTCCAAATCGTATCAATACAAAGTTTGTATACAGTTCTGCTGCGGTATTTAAATCGTGTATGTATGCGACGTTGCTAAACATTGCATCAACTTTGAAACCGATACCCTGATTACTCTTTTGCGGCGTTTCTGATACTTGCCGACGACGTTGTGAAAAGGTATGCATTGTCAATGTTTTGTACTGCGACGATATGCAACACTATACATTGTTCGAATGCAAAGCAACTGACGTTTTGGAAGTCAGCCAAATAAATGATTTTTTAGCTATACTAAAAATTTAAATAAAATATTCGTTTCGATTACCATATTTTTAAATAAAATCAAGTAAAACTGTTTCATACATCATCTAGGTAAACAGAACACAATTTTAGTATTTTTCTTATTTTTATACCTTACTACGTATTTACATCACCTATATCTACGGTGACCAACGTTGAACATGCTAAGAAAAGATAGTTAGTGAAGTTCCGAACATTTAGAAAAAGTTTATTAATAATAGGTGCGCGACTCGCCGCGATGTGGCGACAAAGTTTTTTAATTGAGCTTACTAAAATTAGTTGGTTTTTCCAAATTTTTCTTTGAATGTTAAATATTTACATACTTTAGAATTTCTTTTTTAAATAAAAAATAATTTGATCGAAAGATTAAATTGAGAAGGAACTTAAGCCAAACTAATTAAATAACTTTGGATAAAAACCATACAGTTCGACTAGGAATTTTTTTATATCAATATTACGCTTGCAATATATCAAGTTTTTGTGGTTTTTGCAAAATTTCCGCGATTTTTTCCGAGTTCTTGATACAATTCACTTCTTTTAGCGAGTTTTAATAAATTTTAGACTTTGTTTCCAATATTACGATTTTTGCGAGCTTGCGACATTTTCGCGATAGGTGTGATTTATTCCTAGCTTGGCTTATGAATTGAGAAAAATGTTTGTTTTTTTATAATAAATTTTGTATTATATTTTCAATTTAGGTGATGTTACGTTAAAATGTAAGGAAATATAATTTTTAACATGTTTGTACATTCCGGTTAAGTTGACTATAACCGTTTGAACAGATTAATACATAACAATATCGATCAGTTGTTTCGTTCCGTTACAGTTACAGTCCGTTCCAGTCGGCTAATAGGGTTTTTCCACTTGCCAACATCTAACATCTACCATCAATTTGCGAATTTACCCATAAGAATTATACAGGGCTGAACGGCCAACATATTTCAACATCATTATAAAATGTTCCTATCTCAATTTGTTCCACCGACCATCATTCGATAAATTTAGTGTCATCACAAAAAAAGCGGAATAATAAGTGTACAGGTGGCAGCGTTACGTCTGATACTTATTTTTTGCTTTGGTAGTTTTGTGTATAATTACGTCAAATACGTGTATTTTTTTACAAGCATAATCTAGTTGTTGTATTTGTTGCCCTCATATGGCAACCTGTACATTAGCGCAAATTGATGGTAGATGTTAAATGTTGGTAAGTGGAAAAAGCCTATAACTCTACCTTTAGCCTAATAATCAATTAGTTTTGCTATGTTTTTTAATATATAAAATATGTACACTATTTTTCCATGGAACTAATGCTCGCCGTACCTATATCCAACAGAAAATGGAATACAACTCTCATGTTTGCTTCCAATTCTGATTTGAAGTTACTCTGCTACGTACAAGAGAGTGCGAATAAGCTTATCGGTGACAGTAGGTTAGCCAGGTCTGTGGACTCGTTGGATCATCGTCGCAATGTGGGATGTTTTTCACTCTTTTATCGATATTACAATAGAATGTGCTCTAATCAAATCAGGGAACTCGTTCCCAATATGCTCTTTTCTGTGAAGAACACGTTATTCATTAAAAGCACATCCATTTGTAGTTGATACCTTAGTGCACATCACTACGAATTAAGCGTAGTAAGCAGCTCTTACGGAAATTCAGGTTTGGAGTTTTGCATTTATTTACATATATATTACATATATATTTTTTAATTTACAACCAGGCATCAGAAATTAAGAACCGAAAACTTAAAATAAAAAGTTTTCATTGAAAAAATAAAATATTCTTACGTACAACAAAATAACATTTTTTTCTTATCAAAAAAGAAAAATTAAAAATAAATATCTTTTTAACCGACTTCAAAATAAAGGAGAAAGGTTATCAATTCGTCATGTATATTTTTTTAAGTAAAACTCCGCCATTTATGAACCGATTTCGGATTTTTTTTCTCTATTCAAAAGGATGTACTTCCAGATTGGTCCCGTTGAAAAGTGGGCGGTGTCACGCCCAGACAAAGTAAATACACATTAGCTTTCAACTACTTCTACTCAACCGATTCTTATGAAACTTTGCACACACATTGAGCTTCTGTTTAAATACTACATCAGGATAAAAAAACTGGGCAGTGCCACGCCCATGAAAATTAAATAAGCATTTTAACTACTTCTACTTAGCCGATTCTTATGAAACTTTGCATAGACGTGTAGTTATCGTTAATATACAACAATGTGGTTAGAAAAGTTGGCAGTGCCACGCCCATGAAAGGTAAATATTAATTTTAACTACTTCTACTTATCCGATTCTTATGAGACTTCGCACGCACAATTAGTTCTCGTAAAAGTACATGCTGATAAAATATTGGGTCGCGGTTCCACGCCTATTTTGTAGTCGGTTTTATTTTGCAAGAACTATTTTATTTTCTGTTTTAAGTACAATATAATTTTGTACATGAAAAGAAAATAAAATTAAAAAACGGTTCTTTTTGTACAAAAAAACTTTTTTTTTAATTTGAAATTTCTTTATGTTAGAATTTAAATTTCGGCGAAAATTACTTCCATAATTGTGCATGCCGCAAAAATTATGAATGCTTGTTAAAAACGGCAAAAATCTATATCAAGGATTGAGGTTGAGTAACACCTCGGGGTCAATTCCTGTTCTGTGAAACGGTGAAATGAAAAGATTTTTCACATTTTTATAGTAGTTTTTATTCTCGTTTAATGAAACAATGAAAAGTAATGTCAATATATTTTCATATGAAAAACATTGGAACGAAACAAAAGTTTTTCACAATTACACATCACTGCGATTCTTGTTTTGTGCAGCAGTGAAAATAACTGTCAAAAACTTTTCATATGAAAATTTATTTTACACAGAAATCTTATAAGTGAAAAATAAACCTTTGGAGAATAGTAATGCAAACTTAAAAGGAAATAAATGTTTGTTTTTTTATAACTCATTTATTTATTAACTAAGAGATGATTTTGACCTTCCAAATGATAAATAATGATTTAAATATAAAATACACAAGAAGGCTTTTATTTATTTATCATTTGGAAGTTATATTTCCACACACGGACAGACACATGTACACAATTCACACTGCAAACGCTATAATTCACTATATATTCTTTTAAATTTTAATCGTTTTATTTTAAATAACTCAAAACTATTAATAAAACATATTTTTTCGCATAAAAACCATAACATATTAATAGTACACAGAACTATCGCTATTGCATTTCTTTGTAAATATTTCATTTTATTTGGACACTTGATAACATAGTACCAGCGTTGTCAACTTGGTGTTTTTCGTACAGTTTTTTGTGGTTTTTCGACATTTCGACGCGAAAAGTTTTCAAGTTAGTGTTTTTTATTTAATTTTTGGTGGTTTTTATTTGGGAAGGTTGCAATAAACACAAAATTCACAAATACGTTCATTTATCTAAAAAAATATTTATTTCAAGTGTAAAATTCGTGACAATTTTTTAGATTATCTCGTAAACTATAAGGAATGTGGAAATTTCGTTAAAAGCTTTCTTTTAGATAATATTATTATCTACAACTCCACTAAACACATTTTTGTTGTAAATTGTACAATTAAAAATTTATAGCTATTATAAAAAAATACAGCGTGCATCACGCCTAGTGCGTCACAAACGGCTTTGATAAAAAAACGATAATATTTTTTGGCTGCAAATAAGTTATTTTACAATTCTCTTATATTCCTCTTTCTTTTATGAATTAGATTTTGTGTGCTTTATTATATAAAATTCGCTAATAAATACGAAAAACACACTTCAACTTTCAAAGTTATTTCCACGTGCGTCACAAAACTTTGTGCTCAACTATTTCGCAACAAGTAGCTGCTAAAAAATTATGTTTTATGCCATTAGAAAGTACAAGTAAATCCCACTAAGCACTATGCATAAGTTGAAGGCATCTCTTTTGAAAGAATAAAAAAGTTTTATAATATAATCTGGGGCCAAATCACTGCATTCGTTATCGAGTAAGCTTTCGCATCGAATAAAATTTCGTGACGTGTCGAATGGATGGATTATCGCATTACAATTTTTAAAAAATGTGTTGTGTTTCTTTAAGCTAGTTCAACAACCAAGTCGATTTGACGACTGTAATAAGGCTTATTGGTAATGTTCCATGCTTTTTTGCAAAACATACAAATAAAAGAAAATATTATTTTCGATCGCTCTGGTGCTGACGAGTGCAATTTAAGCAGCATGTACTCGGTTATCTTATGCCGTAATCCCAAAAGAAAATTTTCGAACAATTTTACTCGATCACGTATGCGGTAATTCGGCCTCTGAATGTAGCGTTTGTCATCTAGGATTTGCCCATATCGCACCTGTTCATCAAAAGTAACACAACTCAAAAAATTCTATTTTCCACTTTTTTGAAGGAAACAGTGTATGATTACCATATCTAACCACTGTAAAAATTTTGGTATTGTATTATTTTATTGAAATATTATTGAGTTTCCTTTACAACGGTATATTTGTTTATAACAATAGTTCCATTATATTGGCGCAATTAGTTTTTTGCCTCTACTGAAAACTCGTAAATTTTGAGTTGTGTTACTTTTGATGAACAGGTGCGATATATATATTTTTATCCGCTGAATTCAGAAATGACCATAAAACTTTTCGGTAAGCTCTAGTTTCAAATATATAGCTTCTTTTACATTTTCATAAATTACAAAAATGTTGTCCTTTTTTATTCATGTTATTACTCCATTACATCGCCCATGCACTTTAAAAGTTGTAAAACTCAAGGGTTAATAGTACAATAATAATTGTCATATTGCTTTTCATATTCCATAAAAATTATACAAATATGTATCTTGTATGCTAAACTCTTGAGGAGAGAATATTTTTCCATTAAAGTGTGAGTAAATTAAAAACTAAAACTCGTTTTCTGGAAAATCAGTATTTTTGATTTGTGTCACTTTTCAAGTGCATGTGCGATATGTATTTTACTTTATGAAATGATCAAATACATATTATTTTTATATAAAATGAAAATTTTTTAAGTTAGAGCTTTTTTCAAGAACTGAGCGTTTTTATCCTGGTTTCAGTGCTTTTTGATATTTAAAAGTTGACAACGCTGCATAGTACCAAAGTTTTCACAGGTACGTATGGAATGAAACATTTTTTCATAACTCAAACGAGAATCAGAAAATGTGTAATTGTGAAAAGATAGAGTGAAAAGTGATGATGAAAACGAATATGAAATTTTTTTTTCATTTCACATTATCACAGAACCAGAATTGAGTCACAGAAAAGGACAAAACCGAGAAAATGGCATAAATTCTCAAATACTTGCAAACAGTGTTGCCAGAAAAGTTTTCCCTCATGTTCCCAATATAAAGAATGATGTCCCCAAAAATCCTCATTTCCAAAGTGAAAATCCCCAATTCTGTCCCCAAAAAATATGTTTATAATAAGCACTATCATTAAATAAAATAACAATTATTTGAAGACCTCTGCGTATTTTATTACGGCTAAATAATAGTATTATTTTGATTTAGCCATTTTGATTTAGCCATTGATTGATTGAATTGATAAACAAATGATCCTGCCAAATATTCAGGTCAAGACGTGACGCCAGCCTGCTCAAATTTAGGAAAATTCATAAAATTTACGTTTCTTGCCTCATAATTTCAAAAATAATAATTTCACAAAAGCGTTTTGTATAAAGAAAATGTTACGTGTGAAGTTTGCAACATTTCATACCCTAATAACTTTTCTCTAAATCCAATAGTTAAAAAAATAAATATAAAGTTTTCAAGCATCATTAGCTTATTTTAATGCTTCATTCGTTCTCCCAACTCATGATAACTAAAAATACAAATCTATATGGTTTTGGAATGGAGCAACTGAAAGAGGTTTCTTATGTAATTTGGGGCGCTTAATCCGAATCTGCAGTCGGTTTATTGTATTTGGTTATAGTTTCCGAGATATACGATTTGTTAAAAAATTAAGCAGTGGCACCAATATTGTTTTTAATCAGCTCAGTACTTTATCAAAAAAAAATTTTTTTCTCAAACATTGAGAAAAAAATTAAAAAAATATTTCAGTGTTCAGCCCAGATGTGTACTGAATAATCAGATTAAGGCTACGCTAAAGCACATTATTCTGCTCGGTGACGGGTTATATACTTCGTTTGGAGTCATCAGGATTCCTCCAAGAAACTTCATTCTGTGAGCCATTGCAACCGGACATTCGCGGTGGTTCCGGCGCCTCTTCTCTATTGGTAAGACGGTCAGGTCAGCCCGTTCTTTCTAACACGTCCTTCATAGTCAGGCACGCAGCATAACATCAGTTTATTATGACCGTCAAATTTATTAAGATATCGTAAGTCATACGTTGACTACACGTAACTGATTTTTACAACTTTTCAGTTGAATAAATTACATTATAATTGAGGGGCTGAGAAGCAAAGAGGTATAAGTGCCAAAACTAAAAATTGAATCAGTTGTAGGAATCAACACTTAATACCAATATCTGTCAATATCACACTAAAAAAATTAAGACCTGCATGATAATCTCAAAAAACTGTATGTACTACAAATCCAAAAATTTAATATGAAATTCATATGAGCAAAAAACGTTGAAACTTAATTACCCTTTTCGCATTTTGCTTCTCAGCTCCTTAGTTAGACTGAAAGCGTTACTAACCACGAAATTAAATATGTAACTGAAAATTAATTAGGATATAATATTGACTTATTTCGGTTTTTTTATTTTGAGAATAGAAATGTTTTTCTTTAAATATATACATATGTATTACTTTTTCTGCATTTCCTGATGTTAAAATTATCGTCTCTACCATGTCTAATCAATCCTCTATGAGAAATTCATCATTTTGCAGCAAAGCGTATCGTACAAGTCGGAGGACCACAATCCGAATCTAAGAAGCGCATATTGTACATTCGATAGTTGGACATGGTAGGGACGATATGACTATCGATATGTAACAAATTTGTATCGAATCTTTTAAGCATTTCTTTTTCTAGTACAGTTTAATACATATTGTAAGAAATTTTCGTTAAATTCCTTTTGGTCCGGAAGTGAAAATAGTTATCATTCCTTTGAACATCCTATGCCAACATCAATTTCAGGCGGATGTCTACACACACGTTCAATTTATATCCTGATGCATTCCAACAAATCAAATTCATCAAGTGAAACGCTCATTTAAAATAATCGAAATACAAGTAGAAAATAGGTAATGTTTATTAAAGTGCTTATAATGAAAATTCCCAAATTCTTCGCCGCGAAAATCTGTCCCCAAAAAGGAACTGAAATTCCCAATTTGGGGACGAATCCCCTCATCTGGCTACAATGATTGCAAATTGGAATCAGTTCCATAAGCTGACATAGTTCGCTAAAACTGCAAGGATTGCCAAGAACTTGAGAAAAATAGCGAAAATTACGAAAATTCGCTAAAACTTGCTAAAATGTTAAAGATCGCAAAGATAATATTGATTGAAAGTCCCTAAAAATGCAATAAAATCAAAAACTTTGAAAAATCACATCTATCGCAAAAATAGCGAAAAAGTGCAAAATTTTAAATATGCCATAATATCGGATAAAAATAGCTAAAACTGTAAGGAATGCCAAAAATACGGTAAAAATCGCGAAAATGGCGAAAGTTTGCGAAAGCTTGATAACAGCATCATAATAGCAAAGTCTAATATTGTTTAAAAATCGTGAAAACAGTAAAGAATATGAAAACTTGCTAAAAGTCGCTTTTATCGCGAACATTGGAAAAATTCGCGAGAAATTGCAAAAATGGCAATAAGCTCTAAAATTTACTAGATATCGTGTAAGCTGTTAAAAATAAAAAAGAATCTGAAAGAATGCGAAAAACTCGCAAATTCGCGAATATTTATAAAATGTATTGAAGAGATTACTAATGTAATGTCTAGTAACCGTTCTTGTTGTTTAGTTTTGATATTGTAATAAGCCCTCATCGCGGGAATGAAAATTTGTTGATGTTTTCTTGTGAATTGAACGCTAGAAACAAAATATACAAAAAAAACTTTTTTATGTTTTGAGAACTTTATTATTTTGAACTTGAGCGATATTTATTTTAAATATCTTTTTAAATACTTTTTGTTTTCTGTACAGTTTAATATATTTTTTTAACTTCAATGATAAATATTTTAGAAACAAACAAAATAAAAAACGTTTTCCGGTCCTTTTTGTGTGTTGTAACAAAAACACTAAAAATGAATTCCAATGCACGAAAAATTAGAAATATCAAAAAATTCTATGACCAAACAATTGTCTCAAGGCGAATTGAGAACGCCACCTGTTCTCAATTCGCCTTGATCAGCGCAGCTGACTGTTCAAGCAATTGTCAAACTTTCTTTATAAATTTATTATTTAAATAAACTGAAAAAATTTAAATTTAAATTTGTAATTTGTTTTGACAATTGCTTGAACAAATAAGTTGCTTTGTTGTATCAAATCGCCGAAAAAATTCTCTACTTTTATTTTATTTTTTATAAACAAACACAATCCGCGAAGCGATTAGCTTGTCAGCGGAAAACACCCAGGGCCTGTGGCGGGAATCGAACCCACGACCTCTGGACTGACAGGCTAGCACAGCTAGCACTCAGCCACAGGGGCACCCCTGTAATAGACAATAAATCTCAAAATTCCGTGTACTTTTCTTTTGAAACTGCGTACTAGCAAACGGAAATTTCTTTAAGAAATTTATCAACCTGAATTTCAGTTTATTTTTTTACAAATACTTCTTATGGCAGCCTGAAATTCAGAGAAAATTCGTTATTTTACTGAACAGTTCGTATGTGGAATAAACTCCCGGCAGAGATGTTTCCTGTAATTTTCAGTATAGAAGGGCTCAGTATAGATGGTTCCTTCTATCCTCCTTCGCGCAAAAAATTTTTCTAGTTCGGGCCCAATGCATTGCATGAATAGGGCACATCTCCTGTGTGCTGGTCCAAAAAAAATCAATAAATTATTTTATATTGTAAAAAGTTTAAACTATCGATCTTGTTGTCGATAAAAGAAAGTAAAGTAATGCATTTTCATATAAGGAATTTATAATATTTCCTTTATCCACAATATATTATTTCCCTTTTAGTCCCTCCTTAAACAGCATTGATACCACCAAAGAAAGTATATCAATCATGAGGAAACATTTGTATCTATCCATAAATTAATAAATAAATAACATAAATAATAAACTCAAAAGCAAGAAGGTTTTTTCTTTAACAATTAAGTATTTTTTCTTTATGCAATAAAGCTTCCGTTGCAATTGCATTTTCATGTTTCAGTCATTTCAGTTCAGTTTATTTCTGTAACTTAACTTTTATTTATGGCATTCTAATTAAATCCACAGATACTACAACTCAATTTTTACGAAAGCAGTCTTACAATTTTTTTAATTGAAAGTTTTTATTTCGGTTTAAGTTCATTACACAGCGTAACAGGGGTTTTGATGGCCGAAATTTTATCTGATTTTTGTATGTGTTGATGAACCCGCACAGAAAAAAAAAGATTTGTAAATGCAATTAATTTCATCGCAGACCTGTCTTATCACGTACGGCCGAGAACTCGGCAGGTTATAGAGACTACCAAACTCTGTATGGTCCAGATGTTGGCATATCTTCTTAATAGCGGTGTAATGAGGATATGTCCAGCCTTGACCATTCAGGCCTTAATTAGTCCAACAGGATGCTTACAGGATGGGTCTTGGGAACCATTTTCATTGTGTTAGCAACGAGTATTCATCGATACTGAATGTGTTGCAGAGAACTATAGGGTATGGCGAATGCCAGCATAAACTGTGAACTGAGGTTCGTCAAAAGATTACGCCACCTTTTCGCTTAGGGCTACGTGTGAAAATGTTGGTTATCTCGTGGATTCCAGAAATTTACGGTGGCTTATGGATAGATCCAAAATCGATAACGGGGTTGCTGCTGGAGTCTTTGGACCCAATGTTAAAATATCTGCTTCCATGGGCAAATGGCATACATTACACAATAGGGTATTCATTCGTTTAGCCGTTAATCGGCTAACCGGTTAATTACTACCCGATTAACTGACCGGTCAATTTAAATTTGGCTATTTTCGATTAACGACTAAGCAAGTTAATTTCAGTCGATTAATCGATTAACCGACGTAAACATTTTTTTCATATTTTATAGTATTATAACGTATTTTTTGTGTGTTTTATTATTTGTTTCGTCTGATATACAAAATGTATGTGTCTAGAAATTATTTTTCATACAAACAAATAAGTGTGTTCAGTGATTTTAACTTAAGTAAAACATTAAAATCTTTGGACGTGGCTATAAAAGAGTTTAGTAAAGACTCTGCTACTCCAATTAAACTTGAGGGAATTATGTATTAAGTTTTTGTTTAATAGCTTTATAAAATCCAATAATACTGTTGTCAACGATTTAATTAAAAATCTAAGGATTAGATTTAATCCTTAGATTTTTAATTAAATCGTTGACAACAGTATTATTGGATTTTATGAAACTATTAAACAAAAACGAATTCAATTATTTTATAGCTCCACTCAGAAATATCTCCTTCTCGCAACAGTGTTTTAAAATTCAGTATAAAACGGAAACTAAGGAATTCGGAAATAAAATTGTTTGTAGAATGTTCGTCGCTGAGCTCTGCCAGTATGAGTCGATGATGACCTTACAATAGAAGAAACTATCGATAGTAATACAAAAAATGTTTTAACAGAATTAACCGAAACAATTAGAAGTCTAAGAACTAAAAATAATAATTAAAACAAGACTCTAACGGCATAATGGAAAATTTTATAAATTTAGAGAAATCCAGGTAAAGGACTGAGAAACTAGATATTCTGTATTATGGATTGCTTTCGATTTCTTCAACATCTACGATAAATAAAAGGATTTTTCCAAGTCAAGTTGTATCAAAACTAGAGAAAAGAAGAAAGCAAATTATTTTTCTGAAAGATTGTTTTAGAAGATCTTCTTAAACTATTGAAATAACTGTGAATAACTGTGAAATAAAAAGTGAATGTAAAATCAACATCAATTGTGATTTGAAATCATATTAAATTTACAAGAAATAATTTGTCGTTAAGTGTGTTACCGTTTATTTGCTTTGTTCATTGATACTGTTCACTGTTGTGCTTAGTTGTGTGAGTTGTTGTTGTTTATTCTTACATGTGTGGGTTATGTAGACAGGCGACAATTACCAGCGAAAATGTACTGCTGCTGGTTTAATATTAACATTCCCCCTATTGTGAAAGGCGACGTCACATCAACACGACAGTAAACAATTGTCACTTGTCTACTCATTGTCGATAACAATTGGCTGCTATTGACAGTATCTTACTATTTTCTGAAGCTTATGAAATTAGTGCAGCATGTTAATATTAATCAATTGTTGTCGACAAAGAGTAGACAAGTGACAATTCTTTGATGTCGTGTTGATGTGACGTCGACGTCGCCTTTCACAATAGGGGGGATTATTTAATATTAATTTTAAAGGAAAAATTATTAATCTAACCTTAAATCTCTTTGATTTAAACATTTTCACTGTTAAAATAAGTTTGTTATAAACGTTACATTATTATTGTTGAAAAATAATGATATTTCGATATATCGATATTTTTTATTCGATATATCGCGACCTTAGTATTGTTTTGGCCCACCGACCATTTAAAAAAAAATTAAGTTAAATATGGGATATATATATTTTTAATGCCCTCTTTCAGAATGCAAAAACTGTTTCGCGAAATTGTTCCTGGCTTCTGAGATATCAAGCATTCATTGTGCTCGATATCATCATTTTTGATAAATTTTTTTTTTAAATAAAAAAATAAAAATCAGATTTAACTCAATATTAACTTTTTATTCCATGTAAATATATTTTCTAATAATATTTATACGCTTATTTTCATTAAAAAGTAGAAAATTTAATCTTAATAACAAGTTACTCAATACTAGGGTATTCATTTAATCGGGTTTCTGCTTTAATCGGTTAATCGCTCGATTAATTAATCGAGGCTTTGGCTTAATCGGCTAATTTAGGTATTAACCGGCTAACCGATTAATAAAGTTTTTTCATAAATCAAGCAATTTCAACAAATAAAAATGCATAAATTATCTATTATTTTGAATTTATTAGTAAAAAAAAGCAATAACATAATAAACATAACAATTCTTGAACTAAAGCAAGCAAAAAACTTCATAAATATGTATTCATTAAAAAATTATATTAGTTATTTTAATATTTTAAGGAGATCTTCTAAAATCATAATTCAGAAATGCTTAGGATTTAAGAGATTCTCTTCTTTAGTTTTGATAAATCTTGACTTGGAAAAATTCTTTCATTTATCGCAGATGTTGAAGAAATCGAAAGCAATCCATAATACAGAATATGTATTTAGTTTCTCAGTCCTTTTCCTGGATTTCTCTAAACTTATACAATTTTCCATTATGCCATTAAAAGAGTCCTGTTTTAATCTTTTTTCAAATTCTTAACACTTCCAATTGTTTCAGTTAATTTTGTTAAATCATTTCTGGTATTACTATCGACTTTCTTCTGTTGTAAGGTCATCATCTGACTCATACTGGCAGTGTTCAGCGAGGAACATTCTGTCACACAAAAAATACGTTATAATACCAGGGACTGAAACCGAACCTGAACCCAAACGGGTTCACCCTCGCTGTTTATAAAGATTTTGAACTCGAACCCGTTGAACCCAAAAATTCAGTAAGGTTCGGGTTCAAAAATAAAAAAAAAATATTTAATAGAAGAATAATAAAAAACATTACTATTCTTGCATGCAAAAAAAATTAAAAACAAAATCAAAATAAAATAACGACCAAAGCAAATTCATACCAGGTGGCGAAAGCTGACTATTTTTGCAATTTTTAGAAGTGCCGAATGGTTGCCAAAATTTTTTGCTTTTTCTTGTTCTGGGTATTTCTAATAATTTCTTATTTGAAGTATATTTTCTTATTTCAATGCGGTACGTACGCTACAAAGTATAAAAAAGTTTTTTTGAAAGCTAAATAAGTTAAATTTAATTAAATTAAAAAAAAGAATATACGGCCCTGTTCAGTAAGCCGAATCCGAGTAAATTTCTCAGTTTCCAAAAATAAATAATGCCCCATTGATGTATTTTAAATCGTATATAGTAAATTAATATCAGATATGATATTTTAAGCTCTAAAAAGTATGAAATTGCTGAAAAGTATGAAAAAAGTTTGCTATTAGTGATTTAATTTTTCTAAATCGTATAAACGTGAATGTAAAATTGATTTATGTATTTTATTATTAAGCAAAATAATTGCGCGCGCTTAAATTTTGGTTTTAAGCCCGAACCCGAACCGAACCCTGAACCGAAACCGAACCTGAACTTTTTATTTTGATTAACCCGAACCTGAACAGATTTTTTTCATGGTTTCAGTCCCTGTATAATACTACAAAATATGAAAAAATTTGTTACGTCAGTTAATCGACTGAAATTAACCGGTTTAACCGTTAATCGAAAATAACCAATTTTAAATTAACCGGTTAGCTAATCGGGTAGTAATTAACCGGTTAACCGAATGAATACCCTACTCAATACACAGCAGTTAGTATACACATGGAGCACAAAAAAGCTACTTTTTACAAATAAAATAAAAAAGTGGCTACTGGAGCACAAAGCAATTTCTAATCGGATTGATGAAAGTTCACAAAAATTTACATTTTTCTTCCAAACATATGCCGGAAGCAGTGGTGAGAATACATAAAAATTCTATCGGATATATTTTGAGAAAACTTTATGCAAATCTTCTTTGTTGTTTTTCTACATTCCGACTTTTTGGCATATGGGACAAAACAATACTAAGGTCGCGATATATCGATGTCGATCGATATTTAAAAAAATATCCATATGTATTTTTCACTTGCCCATCCCTACAATCTACATACATAATACATACATTGTATCAATCTTTTATTATTGCTTGCAAGATATTTCTCAGTCTATCTTCGTACTGTGGTATGAATTCATGGATTATTGGATTTGCTGCTTGTCTGACTGTCTATTTATTTATAAAGCAATAAAACTGGTATTGGAGGTTTATTTATAAAAAAAACTATTACAAAGCGAAAAATAAAAAATGCAGCAAAAATGCAATAATTTTGTGGACTTAAAACAACTGTAATACACACTTAACAACAAAATAACAAAGTGTGCAGTTTTTGTTTTTATTTTTTTCCAAAAACAGTCTTAAATGAAAACAATAACAAATCCGATGACTGGTTTCTTGCCAGTCATTGTAGACGGCAACACAAGTCAGTTGTTGGTAAACAGCTGTTTTTACTTTCAAAAGTAGTTCAAGTTTTTATTTTGTTTTGGTTGCTTCATTTTGTTGTTGTGTTTCTCTTTTGGCAACTTTTTGCTTATGTATTATCATTACACCAGATGGACTATTTATTTTGCAGTATGTAATACATACTACATACGTATATATCATTGGCTAGGCCCTTGTGGGGGGAGGCTATGCCACCCTCTAGAAATTTAAAATAGAGTAATTTTAATAATATAAGCGAATTGTACGGACTAGTGTAGGCTTTAGAAGTCCATCCAAAAAAAAAAAAATTTCTAGCTACATCAATGATATATACATGCATTCATATGTATGTATGTATGTATGTATGTATGGAAATAGTTTTTGTTTAAGATTTTTTATGTTTGAGCAAACGGGTTAATTAAAGGTCAGAGTTCAATTTCCAATGTTTGCGAGCATATGCTCCCTATAAGCAACTCAGTTAACTTTTAACGCACTTAAAGCTAGATATCTCGCAACTAATGGTGGTTTATGCTTGGACTACTTTTAACATTGCGATGTCCTAGGCGGTAGTCAATTGTCCGACTCTGTATTACTTTCCAGCTAACTTAAAGTTAACTTTATTTAAGTCCACTGGTAGTTAGTATGCAAAAAGATGATGCCGGGGTTAGAACTATGTATCACACGTTTAATAGTCAACGCGCTGACCACCCAGCTAAGGTACCATTTAAAATAATGACAGCAAAAAGTTAATATAGACTCGAAATGAGTTTCAAAGTAGCTGAGAAAGTAAAATTGTTAGCTCTCACCAAATCCCATTATGCACTCAACTTAAGAATTGATTTTGGGTCAGTTCTGGATTACATTGTAGTCAGCTTTTAGTTAGTCTAAAAAAGTTAACTATAAGTTGATTTTTTTTTGTAGTCGACTACAGATTTGCTTATAGGGCTGTTTTTTTACCATCAACACACGTACACTGCAGGGATGGCAAAGTAGGTACAATTGTACCATTTTTGGTACAATTCGGATTTTAAAAGTACAATCGTACACCAATGGCTTATATAGTACAATTAATAATTTTTCCATTGTTTTTTTAGAAAACCTACTTATTTCAGTTCTTTTATTGTGATAAAATATTTTATCCTTTTCGTCCGCTCGTACTATGCCACTTTTATCTGAATTGAATTTAAATTTTGCGAAGTATTGAAAACAAAGTTTGGCTTAAAAGTGGTCAAATAAGGTTAGCTCATAAAACGGCTCTATAATTTCAAGCTCTTACTGATCATGATACATATTAGCTTGGAAGAAATACAATTTTATAAATTTATTTGCATTGAGTAAAGGTAAATTTTTCGAAACCTTATAGAAACTATGTACGCATGCCGTTCTACCTTCCAGTAGCTAGTTTGTGAGCTATTTTAGATTAGAAATTGCAATAGCTAAATCCGACTTAAGCACAGTTTCCCTTTTGCCACAGATATACGTACAGAAAAGTGATGTATTTTCTGTACTTAAAAAACGTTTCTGGTTTCAAAAATCTGTTTTGGTACAATTATGTCCAAAAAAGTACAGTTTTAGAGAGCAATTAGTACAATTTTAGAATCTCATTTGCCATCCCTGGTACACTGTGTGTGAGACTCACAGCCTATCCCAGCAGGAAAACTCAGAAGACCTTCCTACTTCAGGCTAGGGATGCCAAACGGGACTAGGTTTTTCGAAACCCTAGATTCGGGATTTTTGATTTAAAAACGGGATCACGGGACGGATCGTGACCCTTTTCCTAGTTCAGTTGAAGTAACAAATAAAGTAAAAGACAAACTCATAGAATTTCAAATGAGTTTGAACTGTATTTTATTAAAAATTTTTTATACAAAATTTTCTTAAAATAGTTTTCAAATACATTTTATTTATTAATGAATATGAGGGAAACAATTTAACGCTGAGAATCCAACAATTACAGCCGCAATCAATACCACTTTTTGTGGCCCAACGAAGTTTGTACCTTTTTGTATCTTTGGCTTAAGTGCTTACTTTCCATCTTGTTTTGTAGCCGACTATCGAATATTTAAAAATTTTTATTTCAAATATTTATCCCTGAAGTGCTTTCAAACCTTTTGTATAAGTTGCATTTTGAGTACGATGACTTTGCGGCGTGACTTTTTTTCTTTAAAAGTCCTACCCCGATAATGTTTTTTTTAGCCTTTTGCCATTAAACTCCAAAAAAGTCATTGGAACAAAGTCAACGTGTAAATCTCGTTATGATTCAATTTAAAATATTAGCAGGGTAACTCCTCTTTATTTACTAACATTAACATAGTTGCATTTACCCTACGTCTATACCTGATATAGTTTTATTATGACAAATGTCAAATTCCATATAGGAAAAACAGTTAACATAAAATAAATTATTTCTCAATATAAAGTTAGACTTTTGTTAGAGATAAAAATATATCAGGTATAAGACCTAGGGTAATATAAAAAATAGTTTGGAAAATAAATAGGCTTCTATTCCTAATTATACTGAAGCGTAAAAAAAGAAAAAGGAATCGATTAGTGAAGTCTTTCGGTCGTTATCGTGACCACATACAGGCTCCGTACGTACAGACAAACGGACGTCCAAGACAGAACTTTTTTAAACAGTTTTTTAATTAGTTTAAATAATAATAAAAATAATATTAGTAATAATATTAAAAATGTCACGAGTGTTGAAAATAGTATTTTTTCTTAATATCTGTGTGTATATATCTTTTACAAGTGCAATATATGATAATAATAGAACAATGTCCTTTATTTATTCACATATCTTACAATATTATATATTGCACACTATACATACTATACGTGCAAGAATTAGGCTATTTTAACTATTACCAAAATCCCGGGATTTTCGCATAAAAGTCCCGCATAAGTTCCGGGATTTTCGCATAAAAGTCGCGGGACTCTGGACTTAATTTCATAGAATAATACCAGGTTTTCAGTATTCGGGATTTATTAAAGGCCTCCGCAAAAATAATAGATAGATTTCCGTAAAAATAATAGATGATCCAATACACTTTAAAAGGGCTCTATATAACTTTTTTCATTAATATATTTATATCTTCAGTTTTGTTATTTATGTAATTCGCTTTATTTTAAGTTTTATTTAATATATACATATACTCTTATTACTATTAATATATTTGTTATAATTGTAATATTATTATTATTATTAATATAAACATTTGAACATATTTTGCATATTACTATTAACTGTTTCTAATCCTATACTATAATTATAATATTTAATGTCTTGTTGTATAGGATAACAATAAATAAATAAAAAATAGATTTGTTGAAAAAATCTTTTTTTTTCGCAGTTTGAAAAACAAATTGACCAAGTATTATACCATTTTAGAATTCGGGCTAAATGCGCCAACTTTTGATGTCACTTGCCAAAAGTACCTAGTACATTTTTTTTTCAAACACGACCGGTAAAAAGTTGGGAATAGTAATAATTTTAAGTATGTACATCGTTTGGGAAAACGTAAGATTTTCTTTAAAAATAAGGCCACTGCAGTATGACTTTTTAACTGTAATTTTTTAACTGTACTTTACAGTAGGATATGACAATAATATAGGAGAACAAAAATATATGGAAAGTGAAGATTTATAGTCACAGCAATGGAAAGATCATCACAGGTTGATTTTTTTAATGGCAACACCTTTTAAAATAAGTGACAGTTTTTTTCCAACTTTTTTCGGAGCACTTACTACTTGTCCTATTACCCGCTTTCGGTTTGACGTTGATTTATGGAACACCCTGTGTATATTAATAATTGTATTTTTATTATTTTCTATTTGTGTTTATACATATTTTTAGATCCCCTGAAGATGATCAACGATGTTGATCTAAATATCGGGACAATAAAAATAAAAATCAAACAAAACTAAAATCTAACTTTTTTCAATTTTAAAACCAGACCTTTAGCTGAACAACTTTACTTATTTGTTCCGGACCTCTTTCTACCTTGCAGTGTAGAGGTTTTTGCAAAGACTTCTCCACTTCGATCTATCTTGTGCCGCTGTATTGCCAGTTCTAGGCTCGATCCTTTGTTCCGTCAGAATATTGTTGATAGTATCCTGCCACGTTCTTCTTCTTCCTCTGCATCTCGTACCACTCGGTCTTGCTTCTGATACTCTTTTCGGCAGGTGGTTGGTTCTCTGGCATTCTAGCAACATGTCCAAACCATCTTAGCTTATTGCGATTGGTTTTGTTGTTCAGCGGTTCTGTATTTAATCTGGTTCGAATAGTGTCGTTTCGTATTCTGTCTCGTCTTGTTTTTCCGGCCACACGTCTTAAGTATCTCATTTCTGATGCCTGAATTCTGCTTTGATTTTTTTTTTTGGTATACACGTGGAGTTGTATACAGCAAGTTTTGTTCCCGTTGAAATTTCTCTTTTACCGATGAAATTTTTATTTAAGGCGAAGTATAAATTGGCAGTTGTGGCTATTCTGCGATTTAAATCCCTGTCTGCTTTTCCGTCTTCGCTAATTGTGACTTCAGGCAGGCGATTCAGCTTAACCACAATTCTAAGGATAAAAATTCACAGTGAGTTTAATTTTAATTATAAAAATGTACATATGTATATAAAAACCTAAGTATATCATTTGTGTGATTTTATGTAACCAAGGTCCAGTGTGTGTATTCTGTTATTCACATTTCACTGTTATGAAAAAGCTTTTTTTCCTGTTTACCTTAACATTAATAACAAACAAATTTATATGTAAATAATGTAAATTTATGATAAACATGCGCATTAGATAATGGGAGATGAAGAGAAACGATACCTGCTCAAATAAAACAAATAATGCATTAAACACATTCGCCACAGCAGGCTACCGACTACAACCTGTCAAAAATAGAATACATGTGTGTATATGAAAATGATTATTTTCACGACTGCACGGCTACACGAATGCAGGTTGTTGTCCATGCTACTTCTGTGGTGTAGTCAAATTAAACTAATTTCTATTTTTGTTGGCTACAAAACAAAAACAGTGTTAACAATATATCAAAATATGTAAAGAAAATTAGTGATTAGAAATATTTTTTATTGTAAAATAAAAAAGAAAATTAAAAAATTTAAATGTTATAATATATATGCATCAAGAATTTTTAAATAAATAAATTTATTTGTTTTGTTGTTATATAGAATATTGACTTAAGTCAGAAATAGCAACATTATTGAAAATTAAAAAAATCACAGGGTAATAGCCCTTTTTAACCTAAAACTTTTAGTGTAATTTTTTCGGCGCTCTCTTGATTCCGGAGTTACGGGGTTCGAAACATTAATATATTATTGATCATAAGTCCTACAATAGAGAACGGATATAAACGATATATACTACGTTTATACTCACGGGTTATTTGCAAATAAAACTGTAAATTGTTGCCATATAATTGTTTTATTGCGACTTATTAACTCACGAAAACTATTCACGATTAACGCACTATTTGCAAATGAAATGTTTGGTGCTGCCACGCTTTGTTAATAAAAAACAATAAATAGAAAAACATTAATAGAAGAAAATTATGACAATTAAAACAAATAATTAATTGTTCTTTTATACATTTCAACTTTTTTTTTTAAATACAAAAGTCTTCTATAGAAGTGCTACCAAGTTTTTGTATTTTGCTATGCCATATATACCTAGTTTATACGCAGAGCTTATTTGCAAATAAAAACGTAAAATGCTGCCAAATCCTTTTTTATTGTAACTTATTAAATCACTGATTATTTATCTATTTGTGAATATATTTATCTATTTATTATTTTTTTAAACAAACATATGTAAAGGAGGCAACCCAAACTTCTTATTTGCAAATAGCGCGTTAATCAGTAATTCTTTTCGTGAGTTATTAATTTACAATAAAAATACATACTTGGTAGCACTACGTTTTTATTTGCAAATAGCTCGTGCGTATAAACGTACTAATAAACAATGAATTAACTTATATGCGAATAGACCTCGTGTAAACGTAGTAATAGTTATCGCTTCAAAATGCTCTAAAATACCTTTGTACTGGTATATACAATTTTGAAATCCATTAACCCATTGCAAGCAAAATGGAATTTAAATAATTTTTTATATGACTTCTCACGTAGAACCACCGTTATCTTAAAAAATGGCCGTTGCTATGGTACTTAAATATGTATTTAGTTTAATAGAGAACATTTCAAGCTTTCATTTGATGTATACTTGAAAGCTATCATCGATGAAATTCGTAAGTTATGGCACTTTGAAAATGATATTTCGTAATTAAACTAATTCATTTACCTCTTAAACTCATCTTTAAAGTACTATAACTTACGTATTTCATAGGTGACAGCTTTCAAGTATACACCAAATAAAAGCATGGCAAGTTCTCTATAAAACTATACACATGCATATGTACCGTTGTATCGACCAGTTTTTAAGATAACGGAGTTTCTGCGTTAAAAGTCAGATAAAAAAATTTTTAAATTGCATTTCACTCGGAATGGGTTAATTGTTTTAAAAAAAATTGTATACTAGTAGAAAGGTATCTTAGAGCAGTTTGAAGTTATATCCATATCGTTATATCCGTTCTATATTCTAGGAGTTATGGCTAATAAAAAATAAAAGTTTTGAACCAGCGCAAAACTAACTCCGGAGCCAAAAGAGATAAAAAAAAATTACACTAAAATTATAAGGTTAAAAAAAGCTACTGTCTCATGAGTTTTTTTTTAATTTTCAACGATGCTGATATTATTGACTTAAGTCAATATTCTATTTTATTAAACAGAAAAAACATAAAAAAATTTAAGTATTAAAAGTGCCATAACAATCAATAGGTTTTAAAGAAATAAATTGACTTGTTTTTAAATTTTGCGAGATGTAAAAACATTTTGAATAAAAAATTTTATAGGAATAAAACCCCATATCAGAGGTCCAATTCGTCACAAAGTTGTCGGCGGTGGCGGTGGAGCAAAAATCGTCGGCTGCGGATAATATTCTCTATAACGAATTTTCCTATAAAGAAATTTTCTAGAATTTTTCGAGAGTGCTATCTACCAGCACACAATTTTCGTGTTCTGGCATTACTACACACAGAAAAATTTCAATGTAAAATCGTCGAAAACCAGGTTCACTTAACATTTTTCGGTAGAGATTTTGCTTCATAGATGTTTCCTGTTAATTCAACATGATCTACAATTATCCTAAAAGAACATTTATCCTTTTGAATTAAATATACTTCATGTTGATTTAATATTTCAGTACAGTTAAATCAAAATGAAGTTGATAGTGCAATAATACGAAAAATCATGTTGAACCAAAGTTATTTCTAGTCGAAACAACGGGAATTTGATATTGGAACAACACGAAGAATCATATTGAATCAAAGTTATTTCAAGTTGAAACAACGTAAATTTTTGTTATTAAAACACCACAAAGAATCATGTTGAATTAATGTTATTCTAAGCTGAACCAACATGACTTTAATTAGCTATTCTATTAATTATGTTACTTATGTGATGTGTATTAGCGTAGGCATCAGAAAACTTTGTCTTGTAGTTGCCTGGCCCAGCCAAGATTTGAACTCGTGCCACCTGCATGATAGTCCACGCGCTAACCACCGCAGCCACAACAGCTTCAAATTTTACTTTAGCTACACACTAAATAAATACCATCGTATGTAAAATGAATTTAATTTTAATTCAACATGATTTTAATGGTTTTTAACATAAAACTTATTTGAAATTAAAGTTTTAGTCATGTGGACTTAAAATCAAATGTAACGTTTATAGCAAAGTTGTTTTAACAGTGAAAATTATAAAATCAAAGAGATTTAAGGTAAGATTAATAATTTTCCATTTAAAATTAATATGAAACAATGGTGATTTTAAGCCAGCAGTAGTAAATTTTCGCTGGTAATTCATTTTTTGTCGTCTACATAGCCAACCATAGCTGCCAGAAATGACGATTTTTTACGATATGGCAAAATACGATATGACATACTGTGTTGACATATCGTAAGTTTTGTACGATATGACAACACTGAGGAAGCAATACACCTTGCATGACTTTCTCAGTGTTGTCATATCGTAAAAAACTTACGATATGAGAACACAGTATGTCATATCGTTTTTAGTCATATCGTTAAAAATCGTCATTTCTGGCAGCTATGTAGCCAACACATGTAAGAATAAACAACAAGTAACACAATTAAGCAGAACAGTGAATTGTAGCAATAAACAAAGCAAATGAACACTTACACACTTAAGCGACAACTTATTTCTAGTAAATTTAATATGATTTCCAATCAAAATTGCGTAATGTTGATTTTACATTCCTTTTTGTGTGTGTGTAAAGCTTTGCACAATCAATCTTCTAATAATACAAAATAAAATAATATAAGCTGTCAATATTGTAGAATATTGGTTGTCCAATACGTTAATAACGAGAGAACAAAGCGAGGTTAGAAGATTTTAGATGAAGTCACCTTTCTAACAAAATTTACTAAATTAAAATCGATTTAACCGTTTTGGAGCTACGGCGCACGTTGGGAAAAACATAGTAAAAACGCTCGCATCGCCTATTTTACTTGATAGCGCCTTTTTTTATTAGCGATAGGTTTATAGATTTTGGATATCTTTAACATAACTTTTCAGAGAATTGTATGGTATAAATTTTTTTTGTAATAGCATTGGACGTTAGTACTAGTGATGTTACGAATATTCATATTCGTATTCGAGTCGCCGAATATTCGCCTCTTTCATGATATTCGTATTCGTATTCGCCATATTCAAGCGAATATTTTACGAATATTTTGTGGATGCGTTTCAAAAAAATAGTACATAAAAAATACTGAAAATTAATCAAAAAATATTAATTTTTACTAAAAAAAAATTTGTCTATAACGCAAAACAATAATCTTCTTTTAGTAAAGAAAAAAGAAACAAAGTATATTTCACAACGACATGGTATTTAAAAAGTAAAGTCCTGTTAAATTAATTTATTAATCATGTTAAAGTAATACTCAAAGCTCAGTAGAGGAATGTTGAACTTCAAAAATAAAAGTTTTTAAGTCTTTTCTCCATCAAGCCTATTGCGCGGTGTGTAACTAAGGTCCGCACCACTAAACATTCGCTCGTTCGGAACACTCACCGCTGGTGTCACTAAATATTGCCTGGGTATAGGTAAAAGAAGCTCGTATTTTCCCTTATTTACTTTCCACCAAAAATTTAAAAAAGTGGTATTCAGGTGGTAAGTCAATAATTTAAGACTCCGTCATCTGAATATCATAATAATGTTAAATACCTATAGTATTGTGACAGTTTTTCTCAATTTATTGTTATTGACGCAAAGGGTAGATTTTTTCAATTAAATTTGAAATATTAAGTGGTACTAACTATTTAGATTGAATATTCGTATTCGAATTCGGCGAATATTGTTTCAGATATTTGTATTCGTATTCGCGAATATTAAAAATTGATATTCGTAACATCACTAGTTAGTACCCTACACTCGGAAGTCATGACTTTTAAACAATTGCACTACATGAAAAACTAAGATATATCAAAAATTTTTGCAAATGATTCTCGTAAAAAATAGAAAATAAAGATACACGTGTATCACCAATTTTTAAGATTTTAGATGTAAACCATTATTTTGGTGAAATGAACAAGAAAATGCTCATATGCCATTTTCGTTGTTTGTAAATGTACTATAAGTTTTATTAATTAAAAAATTGGTGACTCGCAACAGAATTTTTAAGAAAGTAGCCCGAGGTATAAATTTTTTTTTAATTTTGTTTACCCTACACTGATACCATACAGATAGTAGGAAAGATATTTTTAAAGTTATAGTACTAATATTGGAATCTCTCATAAAATGTAATAGTTTCTATTACTAATTTTAAAAAAGTAATACTAGCATAGCTATCAATTATATGCGCGTAAATTATTTATTATGGATCAGATGCTACTAGAAATCTTGTAAAAATATTTGTCAAATTTGACAATCGCAAAATTCTTCTTGCGTAGGAGCATCCTTATTGAAATGCTCCTGCGCTTCTTCTGATAGCATGCCCTATGAAGGAAGTAAATAGCTTTTAGACACATACATACATATGTATTATATAGGAACTCAACGCTGTGGTTTAAATTATCATTAAAAGTTTTGTGATACAATATATAGGCAAATTGCTTATTTTATCATGTCAGCATAATAGTTGGCGACATATAGAACCATCCATATTTTTCAGTAAGAATCACCGCGGTCTCCTTAGCGGATTAATCAAAATTTTCGGCGTCTATATCACGGGATATAGTTACACATTTAACTCATTATAAGTGAAGAAAATTTATTTTTTACTCCCTTTTTAACTTTTTTTGAAAAGGACATTTTTGAGGTAGGCGTACCCTTGCACTAAATTGAACGAAATTTTGAAATATATTAAAACTTATGTCTAAACAAAATTTCATTTACTTACAATTATTTTTGTGTCCGTTATTGTAATTTTTTATTTCAGGATATATTGGAAGGACACATATCCTTCAAATTTAAGTTGCCAAATTTTAGTTGCGATTGTATTTTATCAATTAAAAAATGTGTGCCGAATTTCATTACATTACGATAACTGCTTCTATTTTTGGCCACCCGTTATATGAACTCACAACACTGTGCGACCGAGTTTTCCAAACCACTTAGAATTTTACGTTAGAAGCATAATTTAAAAAAGATTTGACGTTTCATGATAGTCTGCTCAATGGATTAGTTCTACGAAACTTACTTTATTTAGTGGGTGCCGAAAATTCCAAAAGGCCTAACAACACAATAAAACCGATAAATCCGGAAAAGGCGCAGGAAAAATAGGTCAAATTTTTTTGGTTAAGCATTCAGTATTATCACTGTGTAGAAATCTGGTGGATCCACTTGGATCCATGAAAGTTTTTTACAAATGAAAATCCAAAAAAATGGTGAAATATTGGTAAAAATAATACATTTTTCAAATGTTAATATCTTCGGAAATATAAACAGTAGAAACAAAATTTTAACTCTGCATAATAGTATGGTTGTGGTTACTATGAATGATAAAACTCATTGCATTCGGCAGATAAATACCTACTCCACATTAATTTCAATGCAACAATAAAAAATAGTTTATAAAAAAAAAATTAAAAAAATTGTTTTCGAGTGCCATGTTTGTGAGGCTGTAAATAAAACGGAGAGGGGTGATTTGACTTCAAAAATATGTTTTTCATATATTCAATATATCTAGATTACAAAAAATCATGAAGAAAAGAAAAGCCCGTAACTTTTGGTTTAGCTCCAATGCGAGGGTTTTTTCCATGTTTTTCCCAACGTGCGGCGTCAAAGACACACAGATTAAACAGAATACATTTAGAAAAGATGTGATATCTTCTAAACAACTGGATCGATTTTCTTCCAACATAGCTAAGAACATTCTCGATCAAGTCACCTTTCAAACAGAAAAAACTAAATCAAAATCGGTCGAGCCCTTTGGTCTGTACGTGGACTTGTACATATACACAGACACACACTACAAACTTATAACACCCTTTTTTTGGTCTGGGCTTAAAAAATAAATTAAAAAATTGAAACATTGTATTTAATAAACTTAAATCGAACTTTAGGCCATATCGTGCTCTTTAACTCCAAAATTAGAATCGGCACCAACTTAAAACATTCTAAGTATATAGAAAAGAGTTGTATAACTATATGAGGGGCTTAGTCAAATAACTCGGTAAGCCACATACACAAAACATTGAATAAATCGACATTTCAGTTTAAACAAAATTTAAAATTGTATGGTTTTTGGATTTCTTCTGTAAATATGCAGCACAATTATTTGGAAAATACCAGAATGTATCCAAAAATTTCTCTAGTATGCAAGAGAGTGAGCACACAAAAACTATTTTTGATTGCATGTGGCTTACAGAGTTATTGCATTTTTCTTAAGATTAAAAAATTATTTTTTTTGAGATATAGGGCTTTTAGATCAAGACTTCCACAAATGACTTTTGCGCTTTTTTAGTTTAGAGGTTATAGTTGACTTGGTAAAGACTCATACATATTTTGACGATTTGTTCAATTTTCGTGTCGTCCTATTTCGAAAGCCTAATGGCTTTAGTGTCTATCTGTGGTGAATTTCATTGAAATCGAAAAGGGCCGATAGGAATAGTTTTCGATTTGACATATTTAAATACAGTTTTTCAAAATTACTAAATGGATAAGAAAAATAGTAAGGTATTTCTACAAAAAAAATATATAATAAAATTCTTTGGATTAAAGTACATACATAATTTTATATATTTTTCTAAAAAAATTAAAAAAATTTCGTGGCTAAAACCGGCTCAATCGCTTCATTTTGTAAATGTGGCAGACGAAAATAAGCCGATTCCAGACGCTGCATCGACGGCTGCTACATCAATGATTATAGTGCCGGTGGCGTCTACCAGCCGGATATGAGCCACTCGAATTGTACCTCTGCTCCATATATTAATACCACTTAAACCAATGTACCCTTGCACTATGGCCGGAACAAAATATTTCCCGACAAGCTAGCGTCACCAAACTTGGTATACAGACTTCCACTAATATATAATTTATAGAAAATAAATGGGTTGTCCGCGCCCCTTTCTGCAGTGGTGCACTTATAAGGTGTATTTGCACATAGTTAAAGTGCCTCGCCATAGAAAATCTTGTAAGCACACAATGCGAAACATTTTTGTAAAACATTTTAAACATCTAGCTCTACGTTGTATGGGTCTTTTTGTCCATTTATTAAAAAAAAGGTTTAAAAAAACCCCTTAAGCCACGGTATAGCGGGCTAAATTGTTCTACAAAAAATTTTGCCATAAAATTCCATTATAAGTCTTTAAAGACACCTAAAGCTCCATACTTAACTTGAACGCTAGAAATCATTCAAAACTTGAAATGTTAAGGGTTAATTTCGTACTTATTCATAATTAGTACTCGGCATAGGAAATTCTTTAAACCTTGTTTAAATTATAAAACGCGCTCAGCTCTTTTATGTAGAACTCCACGAGGAAAATTTTTGTAAAACGTTTCGGCCCACAATATCGCCGCTAAAGTGGAGTTTTTTTCCTATTTTTTCATAAAGGGACCCAACGACCCATACAATGAAAAGGTAGAGAGAGGGTTAAAATGTTTCACACAAATATTTCTCTTGGTGTTTTACATAAATGAACACATATTATACCTTTTTTAATTATTGTTTTGAACTAGAAATAAATAAACCAAAAAAATTAAAATAAATGATTCTTATAGGAAATCATCTGATCATTAAAAAAAAAATATTTGATTTAGAAAAAATTTTTTTTCATCGTCAAAACCGCAACTGACCAATTGAAATTAAAATTTTTCTAGCTTGGACCTGTTTTATTTTTTTTACCAAAATTAACATAAGGCGTTCTGATTGTACTGTAAAAGTTTGATAATGGGATCTCCATAAGATTAAAAGTTATGCAAATTTCATTACATGAACCCCACCTTTTGGTCATTGTTATGGAGCATTTTTATGTAAAACTGTACGAGAAATAATTTCATGGAACATTTTAACCCTCTAACGCTACGTTGTCTTGTTTTACCCTTTCCTGCAAAGGGGCAAAAAAACTCCGCTTCGACGGTCAGATAGCGGGCTGAAATATCCCTGCGGGAAATATTGTACCAATTGTCTTGAACGTACTTGTCCTATGACTGGTGAAAATGGGAATGTTACGAAATGTTTCTGAGTGGTGACCGGTGAAAAAACCCTCATTGCACAAGCAGATTTTTTCCAAATTAAAAATATTTGTTTAAAGTACAGTAATTCAACTAGTATTAAAGAACCCACCACAGGACAAGTAGTCTTACTTTGAGTCTAGAACCTATCACTGAGTATCTCTATTATGTCAATTGACCCCCTCCAATGACAATGCCATGTAAAAGCTACCGATCCGCTTCATATACAGTTCCGGAACTCGAACCGGTTGCTAGTCCTTAGGAACCAGTCTTGTGACTGGTTCTTTTTCCTCTAGGGATCCTACAAAAAAATCCCCATAAAATTGTATTATAAGTCTTGAAATATAATAAATTTCTAAACTCAACTGGAACGCCAGAAATCAGTAAAAGCTAATTGTGAATAAATAAGAAATTAATCCTCAAGCACATTTTAAGTTTTTACTGATTTCTGGCGTTCCAGTTTATTTTAGAAATTTATTGTCTTCAAAGACTTATAATAAAATTTTATGAGGAGTTATTTTTAGCCATTTTTCATCCTCATTTTGAAATTTTTCACGACTAAATGACTCTACGTCTATACCTGATATATTTTTATCATGACAAATGTCAAATTCCATATATGAAAAACAGCTAACATAAAAAAACATTTTTCAATATAAAGTTTGACTTTTGTCATGATACAAATATATCAGGTATAGACGTAGGGTTAATTGAGATAATTTAAAAGCTTTTTGCATATCATCAGGGATCCCTGATGACACAATCGATTGTACTAAAAATCATAAAATAGCTATATATATTTTTTTTTAATATTCGTAATGCTCTTACCGGAGATATTTACGAAATTGAGAATAAAGTCGAGGCCAAAAACCGAAATATCTAAATTCAAAATAAATGAAAATATTAAATATGCCTTAATGAAACAAACTGTATTTTCCTTATCTGGGTGTAAGCTTTACAACAAGTGCAAATTCATTAAAATCGGAAAATCCTGATAGTCGACTTTGACACCATGTAGCACACAGTGTCTTTTAACAGGGTGGTTAAAAATAAATATCCTTCAAGTTGAAAAGGCCCATTTTTAACATAAAATTTTTAGTGAAGCTTAACGGCCGAAAACACCCTCTACTCTATTTTTAACCGACTTCAAAAAAGACGGAGGTTATCAATTCCTGTGTATGTTTTTTTTAACTTTTTTATGTTTGTACACGCATAACTCTGTAATTTTTTAACCGATTTTCAAAATTCTTTTTTTTTGTTTGAAAGGGCTTGCTTGCAGACTCGTCCCATACATTTTTTTCGAAAATCGGGTGGGAAATGTTGATTATCGCATAACTCCTCCGTTTATGCACAGATTTTCAGATTTTGAAAGGCCTTGCTTGCAGGTTGGTCCCACAAACTTTTTTCGAAAATCGGGGTGAAATTCGCCCCCCACTCCACCTCGGAAGTATTGATTATCGTATAACTTCTCCATTTATGGACCGATTTTCAAAATTCTTTCTATGTTTGAAATGCTTTGCTTGCAGTTTAATCCCATATGTTTTTCGAAAATCGGACGGGGCAATGCCCCCCCCCCCCTTCTCACACAAGTATTGATTATCGCATAACTCCTCCATTAATGAACCGATTTTGTAAATTATTCTTTGGTTTCAAAAGGTTTGCTCGCAGTTTGTTCCCATAATTTGTTTTTGAAAATCGGTGAAGCAATCCCCCCCCCCCCAAATTTTGATTTTCGCATAACTCTGCCATTTATGGACCAATTTTTAAAATTTTTTTATATTAAATGGCATACAAGATTTGGCTCTTTGTATTGAACTCGCTTTTTTTTGCCAGAATTACTAGTTAAAATGAATGAAACTGAATATACTACATATACATAAGTATTGTGCATGTAACATTTCTTGTTACGAAATTCCTGAGAATCTTTAATAGATTATATATTTTCGTCAGGGTACCAAGACTTTTGTGACTCACAATACATACATTCATTGTTAATAGGAAAACATTCTGTTTTAATAAATAAAATTATATGATAATAACTAATGGGACGATACATTCATGCATAGTATGTAAAAGAATGCATGTATATTTGCATCCATATGTATGTATGTGTATGTATGTACATTAGGGTGAATGAAAACAAAAAATATTCCGTGCGGATAATTATGTTACTTGGTCTCAAAATCACGGGATAAAAATTTCTGCCAAATCGGATTGCTCTCAGGCGTCCTCCATTGAGGCCAAATTTGAAATTTTTAAAAATTCATCAGAATTAAGCTCAATTTACATCAAGCGGTCTCTCAGTAAGCGGGAGTAAAAATGTTGGGCCACTTTAAGTAACTATAACGAGTGACATCTGGTGGTCAAAAATCAAATTTTGTGAAATTTACAAAAATTAAGCATCTTTTATTGCGCGCAGGTAAACATTTTATCCAAATTGGAGAACTTTAAGGGGTGGAAAATTTCACAAAATTTGATCTTTGAACTAAATGGAGCACGCCTGAGAGCTATCCGATTTGGCAAAAAATTTTTACCCTGTGATGTTAAGACTTTGGACTTTTGCGATTTTGGAACATCAATCATGTCCCATTCCTTCTGAATTACACGTTACGAACCTTAGCCTAATAATCATTTTGGATTCACAAGCAAATACCTTCGAAATAATTATGTTAATGAACACTCAGTCACTGGCTTGAGCTTTTCACATGTTTACTTGTTCATATATACTACATACTTAAGTAGAACAAAAAATCAGAAAAGTGGGAATGAAGAAAAATAAACCAATGGCAACACTGGGAAAGTGCAGATTAATATTAATTTGAAAGTGATTTAATTCTCGTATTCAATTTTCACGGAAAAGTTGTATATATAAGAATTGAAATCACATTCAACAGAACCACCTAACAAGTGGTGATAAGCAAAATACACGTCAGCACTGACAATTGAAGTGTAGCGGCTTCCAAAAGTGAGGCTACTCTGTTCTGCTGTGTACGTTGCAAAATTGAGTGATGTTACTTTTTTTCCAAGTTTTTCGGAATTAAGCGTTACGAACGTTAGCCTAATGGGTTCACAATCAAATACGTTCGAAATAATCATATTAATAAGTAGGTCATGACTAAGAGCTATCCGATTTGTCTGAAACTTTTACCATGTGTCTACCCGTGTCGGCTTAGACCTGCCGTCTAAGGTCTACCACGTTCACCTTATGCCTTCGGCAGGCCACATTCTGCCGGTCACCTTCGGTCGGCCATCTTCAGGATGTCGGCTTCGGTCGGCCACCTTTAGTCTGTCGGCTTCCGTCGGCCACCTTCAGCCTGTCGGCTTAAGTCGACCACCTTCGACCATTTACCTTCGGTCGGCTACCTTCAATCTGTCGGCCAACTTCGACCGGTCACCCTCGGCCGGGTTTCTTCGGCAGGTCACCTTCAGCCTGTCGGCTTCGGTCGGTCACCTTTCGCCTATCAGCCATCTTCGGCCAGTTACCCACGGGCAGCTGCCTTTGGCCTATCGGCCTCGGCCACCCACTTTCGGCCTTGCCTTGGACTTGTCGCATTTGACCTGCCTCAACAGGCCAGTTACCTTCGGCCAGTCGCCTGCTGCCTTCGGCCTGCCACCTTCAGCCTGCTGCATCGGCCTGTCGCCTTCGTTTTGTATTTTCGTTACCAGTATTCGTTGCACTTATTTTTTCCTATTAAAAAACTTTAGAAAACATTGATATGCACAATATGCCATAGGGAAATTCGTACCAAAATATTTCATTGTCACCTTAATGTACATACATACTACATACATGTTTGCTCAATAACAAATATTCGTAAGTTAAATAATAATTAATATCGTATTTTCTGCTGATAACAAACGTATCTACAATAGCCCGACTCATCATGTATGGAGATGAAAAGTTACCCTTCTCAAATTCTGTGCAATGGATTGTTTTGTTTTATGACGATTCCCTAAAAAATTTCTGGGGTCTACCGATGACAATTCGTGAGCTTAACCGTGTCTAAAATAGGATGATCTTGGAGTTTTCTTACAATATTTTGTATATTTTGCCAAGGCAATATAATAACAAGACATAAATTTAAAAATCAAAAAAACCCGACTGCGTAAAAAATAAAAGAAAACAACTTTAAACCGTCACAGATCCTAAATTTTTCGAAATTAAAAATCGTAAGAGAAAGCTAAAGATGATTTTCAAATACCTGTCGATTGATACCCGTTTTGATATAGTTCGCCAACTTTTTATTTTTTCGTATAAACAAAATGGCGTCTGTTGGCCGCCATATTGAATTTTCACTACTGTCATATATAGTGACACTCCCCGGACTAAGACGAATCGATTGACGTAAGAATCGTGAAAATCGGTCTACGCGTTCGGTTTATATAGTGCCGCAAAGGAACACACATACATACATACATACATACATACATACATACATACATACATACATACATACATACATACATACATACATACATACATACATACATACATACATACATGCATACATGCATACATTCATACATACATACATACATACATACATACATACATACATACATACATACATACATACATACAGACATACATACATACATACATACATACATACATACATACATACATACATACATACATACATACATACATACATACATACATACATACATACATACATACATACATACATACATACATACATACATACATACATACATACATACATACATACATACATACATACATACATACATACATACATACATACATACATACATACATACATACATACATACATACATACATACATACATACATACATACATACATACATACATACATACATACATACATACATACATACATACATACATACATACATACATACATACATACATACATACATACATACATACATACATACATACATACATACATACATACATACATACATACATACATACATACATACATACATACATACATACATACATACATACATACATACATACATACATACATACATACATACATACATACATACATACATACATACATACATACATACATACATACATACATACATACATACATACATACATACATACATACATACATACATACATACATACATACATACATACATACATACATACATACATACATACATACATACATACATACATACATACATACATACATACATACATACATACATACATACATACATACATACATACATATGTACATACATACATACATACATACATACATACATACATACATACATACATACATACATACATACATACATACATACATACATACATACATACATACATACATACATACATACATACATACATACATACATACATACATACATACATACATACATACATACATACATACATACATACATACATACATACATACATACATACATACATACATACATACATACATACATACATACATACATACATACATACATACATACATACATACATACATACATACATACATACATACATACATACATACATACATACATACATACATACATACATACATACATACATACATACATACATACATACATACATACATACATACATACATACATACATACATACATACATACATACATACATACATACATACATACATACATACATACATACATACATACATACATACATACATACATACATACATACATACATACATACATACATACATACATACATACATACATACATACATACATACATACATACATACATACATACATACATACATACATACATACATACATACATACATACATACATACATACATACATACATACATACATACATACATACATACATACATACATACATACATACATACATACATACATACATACATACATACATACATACATACATACATACATACATACATACATACATACATACATACATACATACATACATACATACATACATACATACATACATACATACATACATACATACATACATACATACATACATACATACATACATACATACATACATACATACATACATACATACATACATACATACATACATACATACATACATACATACATACATACATACATACATACATACATACATACATACATACATACATACATACATACATACATACATACATACATACATACATACATACATACATACATACATACATACATACATACATACATACATACATACATACATACATACATACATACATACATACATACATACATACATACATACATACATACATACATACATACATACATACATACATACATACATACATACATACATACATACATACATACATACATACATACATACATACATACATACATACATACATACATACATACATACATACATACATACATACATACATACATACATACATACATACATACATACATACATACATACATACATACATACATACATACATACATACATACATACATACATACATACATACATACATACATACATACATACATACATACATACATACATACATACATACATACATACATACATACATACATACATACATACATACATACATACATACATACATACATACATACATACATACATACATACATACATACATACATACATACATACATACATACATACATACATACATACATACATACATACATACATACATACATACATACATACATACATACATACATACATACATACATACATACATACATACATACATACATACATACATACATACATACATACATACATACATACATACATACATACATACATACATACATACATACATACATACATACATACATACATACATACATACATACATACATACATACATACATACATACATACATACATACATACATACATACATACATACATACATACATACATACATACATACATACATACATACATACATACATACATACATACATACATACATACATACATACATACATACATACATACATACATACATACATACATACATACATACATACATACATACATACATACATACATACATACATACATACATACATACATACATACATACATACATACATACATACATACATACATACATACATACATACATACATACATACATACATACATACATACATACATACATACATACATACATACATACATACATACATACATACATACATACATACATACATACATACATACATACATACATACATACATACATACATACATACATACATACATACATACATACATACATACATACATACATACATACATACATACATACATACATACATACATACATACATACATACATACATACATACATACATACATACATACATACATACATACATACATACATACATACATACATACATACATACATACATACATACATACATACATACATACATACATACATACATACATACATACATACATACATACATACATACATACATACATACATACATAGGCTGATAAACACAATAACCTTCTTTGCGTCGCGCAGTCGGGTAAAAATATCACATCAATTGAAAGGCGCTTGAAGTCGCATTGAATGGAACATCAAACTTGACTACTCGTGCCATCAGCAATGTAATACTACATAATAACCACACTTTTAAAAGGAAGTAATTGGCCTTTACACATGCACAGAAAAAAGTAAAAGCAAGATTTAATTGCGAAAACCGTAGACACAGTTAGAACACTAATTAGTTTTAAACCGATAATGAAATGTGTATTATTAACTCACCAGTTTTAACTGAAAATACTTTTTGATTTTTTCAATAAAAAAATATCATGCGTATTAATCACAGTGTTTTAAATTAAATTAAACTCAATTAAAAAAAGTGTTGAATTAATTAAAATATTAATATAAAAATATCAATAAAACACAGATAAATGTTCTTAATATCCTTGAAATTTTTGAATAATATTGCAAGTAGATGATCGCTGGGTGAGACGCGTACATGACGCAATCTGGAGGTCCAAATTTCATATACTCTTTAAAGTGTATCTTCAATCTTTCATATGTTCCATTGTAACCATGTCCTATATAAGCAGGTCTTATATCGCTCAGCGTCGACTGTACGTTTTTGGACATCATCGTTTTTGAAGACATATGGGCTAAAGAGCTTTATCGGCTGATAAAGCGCAGCAAACGGTGAGTTTTTCTGCAATGTAATGTTGTTTCGACAATGTTTTATACCCTCTTATTAAAGCAATTCTGCTTGCTGACAAACGTTCAATTCATGTCGAAATAAAAAATGTCCGATAAATTCTTAGATCTGTGCCATAGGGTTGCCCCTGTGGCTGAGTAGGAGCGATGCTAACCTGTCAGTCCAGAGGTCGTGGGCTCGAAACCCGCCATAGACCCTGGGTGTTTTCCGTAGACAAGCTATTCGCGTCGTGGGCTGTGATTGTTTATAAAAAAAAAATATCAAACCAAATTTGAGCGATACAGTGCGGCGGAATCAAAATATATATGGGAAATTAATCAGCCATTTATAAACGAACGGTCTGGTCCGGTCCGATCAAACCATTAACACTATTATTGAAAACTACACATAATTACCTAGACATTAATATATGTATGATATGTCTACCATATTCTTTTAGACGTGAAAATTTAATATAATAGAATAATAACTCGTACTTTACAGTACAGAATAGAAATATATTTAAGAAAAAGTCCCATAACTACTTAGGAGTCCCCCAAGGGGTATAATGTATAAGTGACCACAATTACTTTTTCGTTCCCAAAATTTCCTCAAAATATACTTGCCCCCTAAGGGTTGGAGGCTGCCGCCGCTCATCCACCAACGGAACCGCAGCTGACTTTGACGATCCTTTATGATACTACTCCCTGATGCGTCTCACCAGTTACCGTTGGGGAGGAACTTGGTCATGTAAATCTGTCGCTAGCTCCCGGACTATTACTTATTACCAGATAATTGCACAATAAAAAATGTAAGGATACAAAAAATGGAATCAGAGGAGCAATGAAAAATATTAAAAGCATAAAACATTTTCACATGTCCGCAGTGCCTACATTAATACTTAATATATTTAGCTACGCTCCTGATCCATCTGGTAGTTAAACGGGAACAGTTAGTTCTCTGCTTTGTCCCAGCGAAATGTTATATACATATATATCGGACCATTTGTTTATAAAGGGTTGATTTATGTTCAAAATCTATTGATTCTTATGTCCAAAATATATTGATTCTGCCCCACTGTGCTCCGCCACACATGTAGCTGTCCACTGACAAAATTAAATAAGTTCCCAATTATTATTGTTGTTGCTATTATATGTAAGTCCTCTATTTTTATTTATTTTTTGTTATTTTGGAGAACTTTCTTTACTTTGGGTACATAGTCGTTCTGGACTTATTTCGCAGCGCTTTTCTTGTCACTAGCTGTAGAAGTAGCAACAACGATAAAAAATTAAAATTTGCATTTTAGTAAAAATTAAAAAGAAACTGCAATTTTACTTAGCATGTCGTCGATTCTCACTGGCTCTCTCATTCGCTCCCCAACTCTCTGTTAGAATATCTGAGCAAGTGCGTGCTTTTGTGAGTGAGCAAGTGGATGTTATCAAACACTGCACACTGATACATTTTATTAAACTCACATTGTTATTACCCTGTAGAAAATGTCGATAGTAAAACTGCGCTGATATACTATTTACTTTGTCTCCAGTACTACGGACTACCCTGCAGGCAAAATGATTAGTATGTGGCTAGAAATATACTAGTAGCTTTTTAATTCAGACTAGTTGCGTATCTACCCCTTTTTCATATATCCAACTATACTGGGGTAATTGTAATTATCCCAGGTAATGTTTTGTGCTATAGACATTAAGCATGTGCTTGTCACTGAGATTCCACTAGGTGGTTCTTATGGAACCACATTGAGATATTGGCACCAGAGATTCACTAGCCCATTTTAATGATACTACAGGCAAGGAAAAACATGGTTGAGGCAACCATAATCTAAGAACAATATAATATGATTGAATTATGTGGTTAGAGTCAAATCATACTATTATGAAAATAAATCGGTTCTAAATATAATAAAACTAATGTGATTCATACAACCTAATGTTTAATTGAATGTAAATATACTATGATTTAACCTAATACATATTTGTTCAATTCACAAGCTCAATCGTATGTCTTATCGTTTAAAAAAAGACGACATTTATTTATATGCTTTTGAACAGACAAATTTGTTGTATCATTATTTTGTCGTATCTTAAATGTCAATTTAATTAATACCAACACAAGGCGAATTAATACCAGGTAGCCTCGAGAGATCAGGTGACTAAGAAAATGTTTCCATATTTGAACTATCAACAGTGTTAATATATCAGCTTTTTGACATTCCAAATATAAATTCGCCGTGCATAATTTATATTTGGACTATCAAAAAAGCCGATACATTAACACAGTTGTCAGTTCAAATATGGTAAGCAATTCGTAGTCACCTGATCTCTCGAGGCCACCTGGTATTAATTCACCTTGATTTGGTACCATGAAATGAAACCAGGCATGGGAGTTTTAATTTGACGCCAAATAGAATAACTTTTTTCGCGACAAGTAATTTTGATTAAAATAGTTTGACAATTAAATTGAAATGAATCAATTATATATTTATCATGAAAAAGAATGTATTTTCTGGTGTTACATATCACATATATAAAAGATTTTTACAAATTAATCTAACAAATAGAATATTCCCAGACCTGGCCTCAATACAACTATTTGAAGAACATATTAAATTCAATCGTATAATAATAACGCACTTTTGTATGAAAATTACCAACAACAAAAATACAATATTGTATAATTAGACGATTACACAACACATACGGCGTTAATACGAGCTTGTGAATTGAACAATTGTATATGTATATAAAAATAGCATGATGCTAAATAAACATATATAGGTTGTTTTCTTAAACATGTTTTGATTAAAAATTTACAGGAGCTAAAAAACTATATTTTTGAAATTAAATAAAATATAGTGTTTTATATCTGAAATAAAAGATACAATTTTTAGCTACATTATTCATTTTCATAAACATATACATTTGTACATATTGTTAACACACGTTTTATTAATTTATTTATTGTTTATTTATTGTCTGTTTATTTTTTCTTTCTATTTTTTAGCCCCCTGCCAAAATAGTACGCACCATCGTACAGCCCAAACGGCTGGATCGATTTTAATTTCTTTTTTTTTTGTAGGTGACTTGATCGAGAGTTTTCTTAGTCATAATTGAAGAAAATTGGTTCAGCCGTTTGGAAGTTATCTTCTCTTTTCTAGCTGTATCCTCTTGAATCTGTGTGTCTGTGGCACCGTAATTCCCAAGCGGCTAGACCGATCTTAATTTAGTTTTTTGTTGTTTGAAAGGTAACGATCTAAAATCTTCTAGCCTACATTTGAAGAAAATCGGTCCAGCCGTTTAACAGTTATCATCAATTATCTTCGGTGGTTTTTAAAATTTATAATTAATTTTTTTCAAATAAAGAGCACAGAACCAAACCAAAAGCATGAAAACAAAATATAAAATTGAAAGAAAAATATTCCATCAAAGATAAGAACAAACACTTTTTTAAAAACAAACCGCCATGTCTGTTTCATTGAAAAAAACTGACTTAAAATAGTATGGTTCTTGCTATATTTTACTGTTGTAGAATCATGCTATTGTTGCATTGTTGGTTGTAGTCAAAATTTTTTTTAACAATTTATAATTTTTAAATGCAACCATGTTTAAATTTTTATGAATGCTACTGTCATGATTAATTCTAAACATGAGTTTGTTGTCGTAAAGTAATTAAGGTTCACAGTTATTTAAAACAATAATATCTTATTTGCAACAACTATAAACTATATAGGGAAACATGCCATTGTTGACGCAACCACGCCACAACCACGACTTTTTCTCTGCGTGTAGTCAACACATATACAACTTTTTACCTAGTAAAAAGTTGCATATGTAGCAATTAAATTGGATTTTTTATGAAAATGTTTATTTTTGCGTGCAGCTGCATTTATTTTCAACACAACAAAATGAGCCAATAAAAAATAGTTGTGTAGCTGTCAAAAACTTCTCTTCCCATTAAAGCAAAATGAAAAGTATAAAGGATTCGTTGAAAATGTCACCAAACTTGTCGACAAAAGTGGTGATTTGGAGATATTTGGCCCCTGGCTTCCTTCAGGGTAATGTTCGATTGATTCATTGGATGAACAGTGAGTGTGTATGTATATATGTATGTATGTCCGTCGTGTCGTCTGATTGACTTTATCAAAGCAGAAGTGGTATAAAAAAGCTGCTAAAAGCGCTGTTGCTATTGTATTTTGTTTTAACAGTTTTTCAGTATGTTTTAGTGATAACGAGAATTTTCAAGAGTTTCAAAAAATTGAGAAAAAGTCTAGTTACACAGCTGAAAACATTCACAAGCTATCTGAACCTCGTAGAGGATGGAAGTCCAGTTTTCGTGCTCTGTCGCGTAAATTAAAAAAAACATTTAAAATATAAAAAAAGTTCCACTTTGTATACATATTTTGTTGGAAAATACAAAAAAAAATTCATTCTGATAATATAAAAAAACAACTACCGTTGCTAGTGTTTTAATTTGAGAACACGCGTTTTTTAATAATTAAAAAAAAGAAAACCGTATAAAACCAAAACAAATTTAAAAGTGAAATGTATTTAAAGAATTTTTAAAATCACCCTACAAAAAAAATAGCGAGTACCTTTTCTAAAATCATCAACCATAACAAACAACCACAACTTAAGTACAAATCTACAGTATCCTGCCACACTCCTTCTGACTGTCTTATCCTTGACCTTCAAAGTATCGAAAAAAAATTCTTAAGAAAACGTTAAACTTCTGTAAAAAAAAGAAAAATAAACAATAATGGCTTTACGTTGTGCTGGTCTTTTCTTGGGCAAAGAGCTTGCCTCAACTTCAAAGCAATTGCGTTCCTTTAGTACTACCCCTGCTGTTATGAGCAGTTTCTTGAAAAACTCTCCCAACACCGCCTTGGACAAAAGCATTTTGGAACGTTATCGCAATTTAGAAACTCCTAGCGATCGTGTCCAGGCCACTTACTTGTGGATTGATGGTACTGGCGAAAATATACGTTTGAAGGATCGTGTTTTGGACAAAATACCCACCGGTGTAGAAGATTTACCCAAATGGCAATATGATGGCAGTTCCACCTACCAGGCTGTGGGTGAAAATTCCGATACCACCTTGATACCACGTGCCGTTTACAAGGATCCTTTCAAACCAGGTAAAAATGACATTATTGTCATGTGCGATACTTATTTGGCTGACGGTAATTCCACCGAATCCAACAAACGTGCCGCTTTACAAGATGCCATTGAAAAGGTGAAAGATCATGAACCTTGGTTCGGCATAGAACAAGAATACACTTTATTGGATGTTGATGGTCGCCCCTTCGGCTGGCCCGCAAATGGTTTCCCAGCTCCCCAAGGACCCTACTACTGCGCTGTGGGTGCTGATCGTGTCTATGCTCGCGATTTAGTCGAGGCCCATGCCGTTGCCTGTCTGTACGCCGGTATAGATTTTGCTGGCACCAATGCCGAAGTTATGCCCGCCCAATGGGAATACCAGGTTGGCCCTAGTCTAGGCCTTAAAGCCAGTGATGATTTATGGGTATCTCGTTATATTTTGCAACGTATTGCAGAAGAATTTGGCGTAGTAGTCACCTTCGACCCCAAGCCCATGGAAGGACATTGGAATGGCGCTGGCGCCCACACCAACTTCTCTACCAAGGCCATGCGTGCCGATGGCGGCATGAAAGCTATCGAAGAAGCCATACAAAAACTAAGCAAACATCACCAGCGCCACATCAAGGCCTACGATCCCAAGGAAGGTAAAGACAATGAACGCCGATTGGTGGGCCGTCTCGAAACTTCCAGCATTGACAAATTCTCTTGGGGTGTGGCAAATCGTGCCGTAAGTGTACGTGTGCCTCGTGGTGTAGCCTCAGCCGGCAAGGGTTACTTTGAAGATCGCCGTCCCAGCTCCAATTGTGATCCATATGCTGTCTGCAATGCTCTTATCAGAACCTGTCTGTTGAATGAATAAAGTAACAAAGTAAAGAACTAAACAATCATCATGCATGTGATATTCTCTTACTCGCTTCACAAAAGAGAAGGAGCTAAGAATTTTACATAAATCAATATCTAACAATTTTATTTATAACGGAACTAAGCAAAATAATCTTTATTTCATACATTTAATTAAATTGATTAAAGAAATGAGTTTATTCCATTATCAAAACCATTAAAACCAACAAAATATTTTATATAATAATAAAAGCCGATTATTATAACGATAAGAAGGGACTTTTATATATTATTTATATTTTTGTATATAGTGAAAATATCCCCAAAAAAAGTTTTTTTTACTAATCAAACCCATTTAAATAAAACACTTCCTTTTTTTATAAAAACACAAACAAAAAATAATGTAAAAATTTGTTAATAATATTGTTTTTTTATTCTCAATAAATTATTTAATTTTTATTTAATTATTCTTTTATAATTTTCTTTATAATTTTTTTATATTTTTTTATAGCACTTAAGTCAAATCTGCCATAAATTTTGTTATAAATAATTGTTCTTAAATAAAATAATGTATTTTTATTAAGAAAATAATATCAATTAAAAATAATAATCAAGAAATATCTAAAATGCCTGCACAATTTTATTTTGATATTTAATAAAATTTTTTTTTGTTTTATAAACAAAAAATTAAAGAATGAAACTTTTTATATATAATAGCGCTAGTTTGCATGTATAGAGAAATCAACTCAATTTACACATTTCATTTTGGACAGTATTTTTTCCTAAATAAATGTGTTTGAAAATTAAATATAATAAAATATATTGTATAAAGAATTGTTAAAAGTTTTCAAACAAAAATATAGCTTTTTATTAAGAAAATGACATGCAGAAGTAAAATATCAAAATATCATTACTAAACATATTCACTAAATTACTACATACATATTATACTATATATAGTTGTTAGATTTGTGGCAAAATCAAATAAAGAAAAATCCTGAAAAAAGAACAGAAATAAATGTATAATGAAAATTTAAAAACGAAATCTTAAAATAATTTTGTTTTATTTTTATTTGATGTTGGTGTAGTCATTCGAATCAGAATTATTCGAACAATCGAATAATTTCTTTGAACTTTTTTTCGAATAAGTGAAATTTTCCCATTGACAAATATTCGATTAATCTTTCAATGAAAAAGAAAATTTCTATTCAAACTTGTGGTGGAAAATAATTTTGTTATTTTTCTTATCTAAAACTCAACTTTGTATAGAAAAGTTAATCCCCCTTATTCCGTAACTATTTGTCGACGTCACGTCAAGACAATACAAAAAAACTGGCACATTTCTACTCGTCATCGACAACAATTTACTATTACCGACGGCTACTTACCATTCTCTAGGGCATAGAAAATGAGAAGAGGCTGTTAATGGTAGTAAATTTTTGTCGACAGCGAGTAGACAAGTGGCAATTTTTTTGTATTGTCTTGACTTAACGTCGACAGATAGTTACGGAATAAGGCGGACTATGTATTAAATGAACATATGAGGAGTATAGTGCCAAAGACAGCAATATCCACCGTACTAAATAGCAAAAGACGGGTACTACCGTAGTGTAGTGGATAGTGTGCTAGACTACTAACCGAGAGGTTGCAGCTTCGATTCCTGCCAAGACTAACGTGATCAGAAGGTTTTTGTGGAAAGCGGGACAATAGCGGTTGAAAAGCGGGATTCTGAAGCAAATATGACCAAAAAAGCGGGATTTTATAAAATATCTTATGGAAAGCGGGATGATGTAAATACACTGATGATAATACTTATATGATTTTGTATAAATCTACATAGCTGCAATGCGAAATAACGTAACTAACAAAAAATATCGAAGCGCTTGTCCCTACAAATTCTTAAACTGTTGTCATAAAAATCAATCGCATTAAAAACCAAAATGAAATGACTTTTTACTTTAGTCACTTAAACTATTTTATACAGTGTTTTTATACACCTATAAAATTAAAAACAGTGTAGTTGTGTGATTTTGCATTTCAGCTAACGTTATGTTCTTAGGAAATTCATTGAGTTACAGGCCTTAAAATTTAAGAAAGTGCATTTTTAGATGTTTTTTAAAAATTCATGATTTTTATGGAACAAACATTTTATAAATTGCTTTAAGCCTAAAGATGATTTTGTCTCTAACACATTAAAAACATGAAGTCGTTAGGACCCGTCAAAAATAAGAAAGTTGTAAGTCAGTGAGTGAAAAAATCCGAAGTCATCTTTTATAAAATTCATTCAAAATTTCAGTCAAAAGAATATTTTTGATCAAAAGGAGCTCTGTTTTTTCACATAAAGTCTTGCAACTTTGTTCTATTTTGTTGGTTCTTATGCATTTTATTTATAATGTGTTCGGCACCAAATTAGTTTCCACTTTGCGCTTTGAAGGCTTTTTTCTGGATTTTCGTTTCATCTTACAGGAGAAAAATTTTAATTGAATGTTCGTCGAACTTTATGGCTTTTAAGTCGTTCAATTAAATGTTTGCAATAATCAATAATTTCAACACTACGTGCCTTACTTGACTTCACCACCCTCACACTGTGAAAGGTACAACAAGAGCTTTGATCATGAGATCATGGTTAATCTTGAAATATCATGGTGTTCAGTTCGACTCTTTTACAGTTAAGAATTTGTCTTGGTCTTTTTAATTATTGCATGCTTTTAAAATTCGTTTCTCTATAAAAATAATTAAATTGAACGAACTTAAGCCTGAATAATTAAGTATCTTTGGAATAGAAATTTTTAAGTATTGAGTTTTGAAGCAATGTCTAAAAACACTTTCAATTTTAAGTTTCTTTAACTCAATGAGTTTTTATTCGATCGACACAAGAAAGATCTATTTTGGTCAGTTGAAACATTTTCAATATTTTTGGGAATAATTAAAAAAACAGAACTATAAATTTAAAAAATCGAAAAAGCGGGATAACAATCTTATGCGGGATAACAATCTTATGCGGGATAGACCTCTTAAAAGCGGGAAACTTCCGCCTAAAGCGTGATGTCTACTAGTCAGGTTGCTCATGACTGATGTAGATCATCTTACGTGTAGATTAAATGCCAATATGAAACTAAATGTTACTTTGTAAATACTTGATATGGTTGCATACATAAATTTATTCCGGAAACATTTTTATTTAGTCCAAAAAATTATTTAATTACTTGCAATTGAAACTTATATAATTCTTGCAAAAAAAAAACCGACTACAAAATAGGCGTAGCACCGCCCCATATTTTATTATCATGTACTTTTACGAGAACTAATTGTGTGTGCGAAGTCTCATAAGAATCGGATAAGCAGAAGTAGTTAAAATAAATATTTGCTTTTCGTGGGCCTGTCACTGCCCACTTTTCTAACCACAATGTTGTATTGTAGCGATAACTAAATGTGTATGCAAAGTTTCATAAGAATCGTCTAAGTAGTTAAAATGCTTATTTACTTTTCACGGGCGTAGCACTGCCCACTTTTCTAAACATAATATTGTATTGTAACGATAATTAAAGGTGTATGCAAAAACTCATAAAAATCGGTTTAGTAGAAGTTGTTGAAAAATAATATTTACTTTGCATGGGCGTGGCACAACCCACTTTTTTGAATCTGATGTATTTAAACAGAAGCTTAATATGTGTATGTAAGGTTTCATAAAAATCGGTTGAGTAGAAGTAGTTGAAAACGAATGTGTATTTACTTTGTAAGGGCGTAACCTCCCCGTCTATTTTTGAACGGAACCAATCTGGAAGTACACCCTTTTTAATAGAAAAAAAATCCGAAATCGGTTCATAAATGGCGGAGTTTTGAGGGAACATACATTAAAAAAAATACATGACGAATTGATAACCTTTCTCCTTTTTTTGAAGTCGGTTAAAAAGGCTAGAAAAACTAAAAAAATGCTAAAAAAGTTAAAAGCTAAATGAAATATTTCAAGCTGAATAGGAAAAAAAATAAAGCTAAATTTAGCTCGAAAAAAGCTAATATGATTACACTGTATTTTACGATACCTTCAACGGACAAGAAAAAAGCGTTTGAATTGAGAATCGCCCAAGTATGTAGAATTTTTGTTTTTCTGTAGATTTTAAAATTTTCAGCATACATCGAAATTAAGAGTAACATGAAAAAAGAATAATATCAACAAAATGCAATTTTATGGTTTTAAATATCAAACTTATATTTAACTTAGATTAGTTAATATGCCATTGTATTCATGAATTAATTTGATATTGACATCACTAATGCACTATTTCTATTAAGCAGATGCGCTTGAAAACATAGATACAATAAAAAAAATCTTAGCTCATCATTCATATTTTTCATCTCAACGACTGTAGGAGGTAATTAAACTCATACTCGTGTTGTATTCCTTTTTTATTTTATTTCAAAATATATTTAATTTATTAAAAATTTTTTTTATTAAATCTATTAATTTCCTGTTAATTTGAATTGCTAAAAATGTGATTTTAAATGCTCTTTTGCGATTCAGCCATTTCTTTTGTTTGCCATTTACTTTTAGTTTCATTAATTTTTATTGTAATTTCTTTTGTTTAATAGGTATGGTGCAATTCTTTATTTATAAATTTAAGTTTTCGCAATAAAAAAAGTGCATTCATTCTCTGTAATATGCACTGACGTTCTCAATTTTACTTTCTTTCTATCAAAATGTGTCAAATTTCCAAATGACGTAACTCACGAGGGTATACTAACTGTTGTATCGGTTGTATGTGCTAAAGTTTATGAAATTGTTTTTAACATTTTGTAATATAATTTTGAAAAACCTTGGCACTTACAACTCATACAATAGTTAGTTCGATCATGCTGGTTTTAGACGACACGTCTTTTCAAACTGTCATGTCAGTTTTTTTGCCGCCAATTACAGTTCTGGCAGGTGCTTGACAGATCAAAAAGAACACGATCCAATCGAAGTTTTGTCACCTGACTTTCACACAAGCAATGTTACAAAAGGAATGTACCAATTTAGCAGTGGGAAATATGACAAGTCATGTAAAAATACTTTTATTAAAAATAACACATGTTAGCTTTAAATATTTATTCATATAAAAAAGACTAGTTTTTAATTACACTATGCAACAAGCAAAATGACGGGGAGTACTACTATATTTTTTGGATGTGTTATACGAGTAGTCCCCTAACTACAAAAACAGTCGAAATTTTAAATTCAATGGATATTTTTTTTGTTAATTTCTTTTAAATTTGGGATTTTGAAGAGGCTGCTCCATTGATTTTATCATAACGAGGGCTGCCAGATAAATTTCCGGAAAAACATTAATCTGACTATAAAAAAGAAAAATATCGGCATTTCAATCTTTATTCAAATATAAAAAGACTAGTTTTTAATTACACTATGCAACAAGAAAAATGACGTCAAATCGGGTACCACAAATTTCAATTCATTTATTGACAGTTTTGTCAAAAAACAATCTAACTAAAACATGACAATAGCTGTGTTTCTTTACTTTTCGGATAAAGTTCGTGCTAATGAGAGTAAAGACAATCACTCTCATAAAATTTAAAAAAATGCACAGAAGTACGGGAACGGCAAAACCCAAGTTTCGACCACGAAATAAAAAACCAAAGTGTTATGACATTTCAAATTAAACATTGAAAGTAATCGGTAATCTTAAAACAAAAAATTAAAGTCTTTAAAGCACAATCAGGGTTATCAGATATGGTGATTTCTCGCCAAACTTGGCGATTTTTAACCTTGTCTGGCGTCCGAATTTTTGGTTTGGCGACATTGCGATTTTTTTGGCGATAAATAAATTTGTTGGCGATTTTTATGGCTACTTTTTAGCAACGGCTGAAATAATCCCAAACGTAAACTTTCAAAACGACGATACACGTATGCATTTTTTTGTGACTTCTACCACAATCAGTTGTAAAAACCTTGTTATTTAAAAAAAAAATTCATTGTTGTACAGTGTAAATATTCGCAACTTTTGCAAAAATTAGGTGACTTCAATTTATTATGAATAAAATCAATATTTATTTATCGATTTTCATGAAATTTTGAATTATTTTATTTGGAATATATGTGTCTTTATGATCAGTTAATAAAAATAGTAAGTTTTTGCCACTTTCGATTCTTTATACATTTTTATATAATAAAAGTTTTTAAATTTTGCACAAAAAAATGTTTTTCATCATTGCGATCTGAATAATTCCGAAACCATTTAGTATGTAAAAATATTATGTTAAAATGGCTTAAAGATAATTTTATTAAAATTTGTTTAGTGTTTATTTTTCAAGAAAATTGCATAACCCGTTTCCAAGTTATGATGAAATTGGTGTAGCAGCCTCTTGAGAAATCCCAAATTTTAGAAAAAATTAAAAAAAGGTATTCATAGAGTTTTAAATTGTGACTGTTTATATAGTTAGGGGATCCACAACACATCAAAAAAATATAGTGGCGATCAAATGTCATGACAAAAGTTTAGTTTTGTTGCATAGTGTTATTAACAATGTAAGCAACGTATTTAAATTCATTATTTCCACTTTAAAAGAGTTGTTATTTAAAAAAAATAATATTTCAAACACATAGAGCCCTTACTGCAATAGAGCCATAACTTAAAAAACGTGATTTTTGAGTTAATAATGCAGAAGTAATGGTCATATCGTTGTTCTTCATATTTTATGAAAATTTCATAGAACTATTTTGAACACTCAACTCTTTAGAGAAGAATAAAAATTTCTTTAATAAACTCAAAACTTTAAAGTACTCGTAGTTTTCTGTAAAACAAGTTTTTTTAGCTCTGACTGTATTTCAGCAAAGTCTCGACATGTTTAAAATCTTAAATTATTTATTAAATTCAAACTGTATACATAAATTATCTTAGTAGTTTTAAAAACATGATTTCTTATGATATGAGTAGTATTCTTTATTATTATTATTCAGCTTAAGATTATTGATTAAACGCACTTGACCCTTGGCTTAAAGCAACGTGCTTGATTTAGATTGCATATACAAATAAGGAACACAAATAAGATATAGAGGCGTGTATGTACGTGTCGTACTTTTTTCATATCAACTGTGTTTAGAAAAGAAACGTAATTTCTTTTAAGTAATCAATCGAGTTGGGGGGGGATATAAGGACTTTGTGTGGATAAGATAATATTCTTCGGAATATTCCTGAGAAGGCAGAAATGTAATATTTTACTGAATATATGATTCTAGCAAAGTATTTTCATTAAAAATAGTTTCTTTGGGAAACCGAAAGCCTCTTATTAATACCTAACGTGACCAGAAGGTTTTTGCCAAAAGCGGGATAAGAAGGGTTGAAAAGCGGGATGTTTTAAATACACTCATAATAATATATGATTTTTTATAAATGTATGCAACTACACAGTTCCATATCGTTAGGTGAAATGCAAAAAAACGTAACTAGCAAAAAATTTAAAGTCGCATTTCCAATTACTAATTATTGCATCGAAACGCTCGTCCCTACAAATTTTCAAACTGTTTTCATAAAAATCAATCGCATTAAAAACGAAAATGAAGAGACTTTTTACTTCAGTCACTTAAAGTATTTTATTTAGTATTTTTTGTTTCATATGAAACTAAAGACAGTGTAGTTATGTAATTTTGCATCTAAGCTAACGTTATGTTTTTAGGATATTCATTGAATTACAGTCCTTAAAATTTAAAAAGTGCAATAATAGATATTTTTTTAAAATTTATCATTTTTATCAAACAAAAATTTTATAAATTCCCTAGGGGGAAAGAAACTGACACAGAATATGTCACGTGACTAGTTCTTTGGGGATAGGGACCGGTTCGAGTTCTAACACTTCTCATGATGGGGACCTATCACTTTCACATGGTCTTGTCAATTAATACCTTTTCGACACTTTGTGATGTGTCACTAAGCTGATCGAAAGAATACTGCCGGTTAAAGTTTCTACAACACTGGTCTGGATCCTAGTCCCTATGAAATTATTTGTAGAACTAACTGGTGGTAGGATCCAATAAAAAATTTTTTTAAATAAAAACAAAATAATTTTATAAATTTTTACACATTTTTGGAACATTTATGCCGGTTAAGTAATAAATAGATTCTGTTTTAACCGGCCACAGTACCTTCCTATCTTCACTGGTACTATATTCACATGTTATGGGACAGGTACATATGGAACAATTGACACAAATTTCCCGCAGGGTTGCTTGAAGCCTAAAAATCATTTTGTCTCTAACACATGAAGCATGAAATAGTTGGGACCCGACAAAAATAAGAAAGTCGTAAGTCAGTGAGTGAAAAATCCGAAATCATCTTTATTCAGTTTATAGTCAAAATACTATTTTTGATCAAAAGTTCTGTTTTTTCACTTAACGTCTTGTAACTTTGTTCTATTTTGTCTGTTCTTAAGCATTTTATGTATCATGTGCTCTTCACCAAATTAGTTTCAACTTTGTGCTTTGAAGGCTATTTCTGGACTTTCGTTTCATTTTAATGGAGAAAAATTTAAATTGAAGGTATCAATGTTAGCCGAACTCTATGGTTTTTAAGTCGTTCAATTTAATTTTTTCAATAATCAATAATTTTCAATACTACGTACCATACTTGAATTCACCATCCTCACACTGTGAAAGGTATAACAAGAGCTCTGATCGTGGTTAATGTTGAAATATTATGGTGTTCAGTTGGACCCTTGTACAGTCAAGAATTTGTCTTTGTCTTTTCAATTATTACATGCATTTAAAATTGCTTTCTCAATACAATTAATTTAATTGAATAATTAAATTGAACGAACTTAAGCTTAGGTTGAACAGGCTGCCGGTTTCTGAAAACCGGCCCACTTGGGTCCTTTGGTCCCTTTGTGATGCCTGGGATGGATAGTAGGAAATTTAAGAAGATGCCCTGCCTATCTCAAGAGGTTGGGTCGGTGTTAAACCAACCCGAGTACCGTATGAATTAATGTATTCCCCTAATGTCGCATTCCCTCAGGTCTGCTAGTTCGGGTAGTGACGTTTCTCCCAAATATGACGCCCTATTTCTAAATAGTGCTGGACATCGACAGAGGAGGTGCTTGACAGTCTCTTCCTCGTCCTCGTTTTGACAACTTCTGCAGAAATCGTTTAAAGGAAGATTTAATCTTCCGGCATGGGCACCAATGAGACAGTGCCCCGTTATGACCGCTACGAGTATACGCAGCTGTTGACGAGGAAGCCCTAGTAAGGTTGCAGATCGATAATAATTAAGTATCTTTGGACTAGAAAATTTTAAGTGTTGAGTTTTGAAGCAATGCCTAAAAACACACATTTTTCAATTTTAAGTTCCTTTAACTTAATGAGTTTTTATTCGATCAACACACGAAATATATATTTTGCTCAGTTGAAACATTTTCGATATTTTTTGGAATAATTAAAAGAAAAGAACTATAAATTTTAAAACTCGAAAAAGCGGGATAACAATTTCAGGCGGGATCGACCTCTTAAAAGCGAGATACTCCCGCCTTAAGCGCGATGTCTGGTCAGGTTATTAATACCCCATGTAAAACAAAAATCAATTAAATTATGAAATGACGATTTTAATTCTAAAGTTTTCGAAAAAAAAAAACATACTCGTATATATAAATTGCATTGAATGCATTGGTATATAAATTGCATTGATATATATGAATTGGTATATAAATTGCTAGTCCGGACTATTCATTAATCCAGAAAGTTTATAAATTTCAAATAGGCACAACCATAGATGTTAAGTAATGATTAGTAATCAGCAGTGCTTGAATTTCATGCAAATAAATGCATGTTTTTTATGGTGTTAGATAAAGAGGTATTGGGCGCGTTCATAAGACGTAGCTGTTGAGCTCAACTGTTGTAAACTGTTGGCAACTGTTGCTGTGTTAGACTGTCCATTATGTGTTAAAAAGGAAACCCAAGAATACTGTTTTTCGTCTCTACATATAAAATGGCGTGTCCGTAATGCATGCTGCTGATTTTCCCCATCAGAAAGCTGAATTTTTCAACAAACGATATTAAATTTATACCGGTTTTAGAATATTTGCATTTTCTTCTCTTATTCCACACATCAAATTTTGGTAAAATATTAGAAACTATAATTTTTTTTAAATTGTTGTCCGCTGTCGGGTGTATTGAACGTTACGCGTTTTTAGTGCGCTTAATTACTCAGTTTAATTATTGAAATTGCATTAAGAACATACACTAAAATAACAGCGAAGGTTTCTACTATAGCTGTGCAAGAGTATATTCGAAGGTAGTTGTATGTTTGTTTGTGTCTGCGTGTATGTATGTTCTTTTGTATGTATGGATGTAACTACCCAGCAGCAAACTTTTGTAGACCTTCAATTATATGGCCTTCTGTAAGACCTTCCTAGACCTTTTTTTAGATCCAGTAGTCATGCTCGCTTGCCTTCTCAGGAAGGCCTTATGGAAGGAGTACCTACTCCCTTCTACAGAGGTTGTTTTTTATTACGTGTATTTATGTATACATAGATACATTTTGGGCACGTACTACGTCTATAGCAACTAATCTGATAAGCCGTTAAAAAAATCGCATTCCAAAGACAAAACAACAAATACAAAAACCTTAAATAAAAATTTAAAAAGTGAAAAAAAGAAGGCCTTCTACCAGGCCTGCTGGAGAAGGGAACGCAGAAGGCCTTGGCTGGCTAGGACATCGTATGTAAAAAATGTATGAGTATGGAATGGGATAATGAGGCCTTGTGTCTGCCAAATAAGGGCTTCCAGAAGGCCTGCTTACTACTTCTTTTTGCCGCTGGCAACTAAACTCATAAACCGTTACAAAAAAATCACATTCCAAAGACAAGACAAGAAATACAAAAACCTTAATTAAAAATGCAAAAATTGAAAAGAAGAAGGCCTTATACCAGGCCTGTTGAAGAAGGGAACGCAGAAGGCCTTGGCTGGCTAGGACATCGTGTGTAAAAAATTTATGAGTATAGAAGGCAAGCTTACTACTTCTTTTCGCAGCTGGGTATATATGGATGTATGTGTGTATATATGGTTGTGTGCATGTATGTACATTCATGTACATGTATGTATACATACATTATTTCAAGTTTTTTTTAGTGGTTTTTGTAATAAAATTGGAAATACCCTTTCCAAGTTATGATAAAAACAGTGGAGCAGAGCAGCCTTTTAAAAAAAAAAGTCCCAAAAAGAAAAAAAAACCCCAAATTATCTATAGAACTAAAAATTTCGACTGATTTATAGTATGTTTCCACCGGCATGATTTCGTCAAACCAGGGTGATTTGAGCAAATCATGTAGATTTATACATGATTATACCAAACAGTTTGCATACGGCCAAATCACCTAAAGTAGTTGATTTATTTTAAGTCATGTCGAAAATATTATTTTTCGAACTCGATTTCTCTATGCAACTCTTTGCTGCTTTCAGAACTCCAAACTCCATCCCTGGGTCATCCATCAATAGAGTGATTGACAATTTCGAAAAAAATTACATTAAAGAGTATTTAATTAATATTAAATGTCAAACTATATATGAAAAAAAAATATTACAGCTGCTGCGCACACCTTATAAGTTAAGTGCATCATTTCACTACGAAAATTCACTTACAAGTTCGGTGGAAACACTTCGAATTAATTTACTTAAATGTAGTTGATTTCAAGCCGGGTACATACATACATGGGTACATACTATTAGTATCGTCTTGTATCATTGAAAAATCAAGATAGACTGTAATACTTTCTAATAATCAAAAAGAATCAAAAGTATTAAAAAAATAGTTCGAATAATTTTTACGATTAAGTTTTATTATTTTTAAAGTGTATTGAATTTATTTGTTAAAATATGAACAAATTGAATCGTGAAACCTAATTAAAAATATTAAATATAATGTTGAAAGATTGTATTTAACCCTTTCGCTATATTGTATCCATATGGATACACGTAAATTGATAAGCGTCTAACAAGAACCGCATTAATTTTACCTTTGGATTGCTAACGGATTATAGAATTTCCAGGTCTTATTTCTTAATTTAAGTCACTTTTGGAAAATGTTTTGGTTTTATTTTCTTAAAAAAATACGTATTTAAAAAAGCATGTTTTAAATATTTTATTTTTGGTCAAAACAGAGTTTTTTTATTTTACTTATAAAACAAACATATTGACTTTTTTTGAATAAAATTAACTGAAATAAGTTAAAAAGACTTTAATTTAATATTCTGCATAACAATTTTTTTGTTTAAACAATTAAAAAAGCACCGACGATTTTTTTAATTATGCATGTATCCATATGGATACAAACCTATGATGTGGTAAAGTTTTTATTGTAACTCTGTATACACCACTAGATCAAAGTCATTTTAATTTTCATGCTTTACCGATTCATATTTGGAAATAAAACTGTCAATTGGCCCTAGAAACAATAATCAGTAATTTGTTCTACAAAATTTTCACCCTAAGTGCGTTTTCACTTTTCTAAAAAATGGACTATCTTTCAAAGAGGCAAAATTTCCCACAATTTGAAAATTTTGGGGTTACTAGTTCCAAATATAATATAACTATAGATAATTGTAAGAGATCGCCCTGTTTAAAAAATGCAATTCCTCGTATTTCCCCCTTCTTGGGTCGTTCCATAAAATAATGGACTCATCCCTCAGAGAATTCCTCTTTTGATCAACTTGGAAAGTTGGAAAATGGCTCGTTTCAACTCAGACCGTTAATTAAGCCCACCATAGATAAAAATATAGGACCACCTCATCCTCCAATTCCATTTAGTTTTGTTCGCCCATGTGTTTTTTATACTCCATTGAGTACAAATGTATCCATATGGCATCATTCTAAAAAACCACTTTGGAGTCAACTTTTTGGAAAAAAAAAAAATTTAAATTTATTAAAAATATTTAAGCCCGAATAGTAACAAAATTGGATTTTTAATGCCTGAATTGGAAAACTTGTACCGAAAGGGTTAAAACTGTTGTCAATTATTTAATTTTTCTAAAAATATGCTTCACGTTTCAATAACAACTCAAACATTACCGGTTAAGTAATAATTCTGGAAAAAACCGACTTCAGTACAAAGAGCAATATACTTGATGGCCTTTCATATAAACAGTTTTGAAAATCAGTATGCAAATGGAGGAATTGTGCTCTAATAAATATTTTGGGTGGAGGCGTGGGAGATTTGCCCCTCTGATTTTCGTAGAAAAATTATGCGACCAAACTCTAAGCAAACCATTCCAAACAAAAAATGAATTTTGGAAGTCGGTCCATAAGTGGAGGAGCTATGCGATAATCAATATTTCGAGGGAAGGGGAAAAATTATGGTACCAATCTGCAAGGAGGGCTTGCAACAAATTTCCCAACTGATTTTCGAAAAAAAAACTATGAAACAAAAACCCTTTCAAACAAAAAAACAAATTTGAAAATCGGTTCACAAATGACAAAGTTATGCAGGGGGGAGTAAGTTTCCCCCTCCCATTTTCGAAAAAAATTGTGGGGCCAAATTACTAGCGAACCCTTGCAAACAACACAATAATTTTGAAAATCGGTTCACAACTGACATAGTTATGGATTTGGGGGGCGGAGGGGGAGCAAATTTCCCCCTCCCAATTTCGAAAAGAGTTATTGGGCCAAAGTGCTAGCAAATCCTTTCAAACAAAAAAAAATTTTGAAAATCGGTTCACAAATGACAGAGTTTTGGAATTGGGGGGGTAGCAAATGTCCCCCTCCGATTTTCGACAAACAAATTTTGGGACCAAGTTTTGCCAAAGCCTTTGAAACGAAACAAGAAGTTTGAAAATCGGTTCACAAATGACAGAGTTATGCGTGGGGGGAGCGAATTTCCCCCCTCCGATTTTCGAAAAAAATGGGACCAAACTGCAGGCAAACCATTTCCAACAAAAAAAAGAATTTTAAAAACCGGTTCACAACGGAGTTATGCGTGTACAAACATAAAAAAGTAAAAAAAGAACATACACACGAATTGATAACCTCCTTCTTTTTTGAAGTCGGTTAAAAAATAGCTAAAATCAAATACTGGTTGAATGTCATGTGAACAAAAGTGACCGTCCCTGCATTCAATGACGATTTTCAATGCATGTAGTGTAATAAAGGTTGTTTTATTAATAATGTATTGATTCATTGTAAAGTTAGTTTGTGTCTTGCTTTGTATCAAAATTTTTGTATACATATACACAATTTGTTTTTCTATGCGTGTCGACAACAGAAATGATACGTTTAGGAAGAGATCACACTGTCATAATTTATATGTTGCAGTTATAACTTGCAATTTATAAGTTGCAATGTATTGCTACTAGAGTTTTTCTTTTCCCGTACTTTTTCATTTCCCGGGAAATCGGAATTACATTGAAACTTCTGTATAACGAACTTCGGTCTAACGAAAAACTTATTATACAGCCATGTCACAGAATATCATTCCGATCGGAAGTTGTTTCCATTCCGTAAGTTGCTTCTTCAGAAACCGAAAAGCGAAAATACAAAAACCTCCGAAAATAGCGTTACGTAATATGTGAATAGGCCCTTAATAGAATAGGTTGAAAATTAATATTTAAGCCAGAAAAAATTCAAGCTGTTCTTGTAAAAGTATTTAATTTTATTATAATTTTGGTCAGTATTTTTTAGCGTTACAGATTGGAGAAAGTACTTTTTATGTCGTGGGAGTACTGTGGTATTTTGAAAATGAAAAAGTACTGAAAATAGTATAATAGTACATACTCAATTTTCCATCACTGTTTTCTTCTAAGAAGTTAATTATTTTGATGTTCGTGTTGAAAAAACATAAATAGCCGACCAACGTCGTAGTGTCTGCGGTAAATTTCTTGACTTGCTTAAGTCGTTGCATCTTCGTAAGGCACTGTGTGCTTTTGCGCATTTCCGATGCCCTTCTAGTTAATCTTACTGCTTCCTTGTACCAAGTTTATTTTTGCTGGGGACCTATTATAGGTTGTGTCACATGAAACTAAAAACATATTAAGTGTGAAAGCAAAAATTATAAACCGTCTGTAAGTTGCCAATTCTGACAGAGATGCGCAATTACCGATGAATCGTAAAACTGACAAAGCCGCTGTAAAATAAATAGTATGTAAAATTACCTTTATAGTACATGCAATTATAGTATATGGAATGCAGAGATGAAATTCTTTATAAAATAGCTTAAGTAAAGTGACGATCATTATCCCACATTATTGTTTGCGATTCATAATTTCTAAAAACAAAACAAAAATAGGATTTGATTTGCTCGTAAACAAAACACTGATTAACATACGAGGCTTACCACATTTACAATGTGAGCCAAACACGTATTGACAAAGCCGTAATTTATTACGTCTTTATTCTTTGTGGTACACACAGAAAAAGGTGACAGGTAATAAGGTCAATGGAAATAATGTCAATTGACCATTTCCCACCATAAAGGGAAATAAAGTCAATTGACTTTATTGCGTTTTCGAAAACGAATAAAGTGAATTGACTTTATTGCAGTTTCAAACATTTAATTTGCATAGCATCGTTATACTTCCCACTGAATAATAGTCTGAATACACCAAGTCAATATTGGTATCAATTAAAACCCATATTATATTAGTTTTTTCCATTATAATAAACATTTTAAGAAATTTTATTTTTATTACTAAATATTCTCTATGTAGCCGGAATTCGGCTGGGCTTAAGATTTTGATTCCTCTCAGCAGATTTGTGCATAGTGGGCCTTCGGCCGGGTTTAAGGGCTAGTTCTTCTCAGTATATCGAAAAGCGGCTTCGCTGAGCTAAGATTTTCTGCCTAGCCAGGCTTCACTAGAGGGAGATATTTATTCGAAAAACTCAGAGAAGGAAACTGATAAGCCCGCCAAAAAAAAATCTTAACTCGGCGCTATGCGCTTACCCATAAGGAGAAAATCGTTAAGCCTTGCCAAAGTCCAGCTACGCAGGAATATTTATTCAGCGAAACCGTTATCCGATATATTGAGAAGAAAACCCCTTAAAGCGCGACAAAGGCCGGCTATGTAAAAAAGTTTTTCAGCGAAGCCGCTTTTTTAAATACCTAAGGATAAGACCCTTAAGCCCGTCCAAATGCCGGCTATACTAAAATATTTACTCAGCAAAGCCGTTTTTTATATACCTAGAGGAAAAAACCATAATTCAGCGAAGCCGCTTTTCGATATACCAAGAGAAAAAATCCTCAAAGCCTACCCGAAGGCCAGCTGTGCAAAAATTTTTACTCAGCGAAGCCCGCTTTTTGATATAGTGAGAGGAAAAAACCTTAAATTCGACATACCTTTAGCATTATTGACGTTATTTCCATTTTAATTGGGAATACGGTCAATTACATTATTTCCAAATTTTTTTTTACTTTATTATTTCACTTTTAAAAACGCAATAAGGCCAATTGACATTGACCTTATTTTATTACCTGCCACCACAGAAAAAAAAAACCAATGCGAAATCAACATGTCGCAATTTTGATTGGAAATCATACTAAATTTACGAAAAATTATTTTTTGTTTAAGTGTGTTGGCGTTTATTTGCTTTGTTCATTGCTTCAATTCACTGTTATGCTCAGTTGTATGACTTGTTGCTGTTTCGTTGTTGTTTATTTTTATACAGCTGATAAACATCGCACTACACAGAAAAAACTAAATTTAATTTTCTGTAAAGGAATTCAATGAAATAGTAAATATTTTGTCTATGAACGGACCTACAAACGAATTTGTAAATATAGACAAAAATACCTCAACAATTTCATTGAAACAAAAACGTATTTTTTTCAGTGAACAAATTGCTTAAATCTATAAAGCATTACTGGATTATCTGAAAAATATCAAACAATATTTTTGTCTTAATTTAATAAACAATTATTAGTTTAAAAATGCTAACAATTATTAAACAAAATAGTTTACTTAATCAAACAAAAATATTTACTGGATTTTTTTAATATATCAAAAAAATTGTTTGTCTGTGCCATCATCATCATCATCCATTAAGCATTTATAAAATTTCACTTTGTTAAATGTGTTCAAGTCTGAATGTTTATCTAAATACTCTAAAAAAATTAATGAGAATTAACGCAACGACATTAACTAATCGATTCACTCAAAAATCTTTTGTAAACAAACTTCGTACAGTTGCATTCCTTTTGCTATGATGGTTTTTGTTGTTGTTTGTGTGTATATCGTCATCGGGGTTGTTTTATATGTATATGTCGTCATCTTGTTGCTTTTGGTGTTTGCGTCCTAAATAAAAGTCAAACAAACAATTCATTGATTATGTAAAGAGCATTTACTGAAAATGAAATTTATTTTCAGAGAAACTTTTGTTTGAAAATATTTTGGTGATAATTTTTTCTGTGTACCTGTGAAAATTTCCTGATGCTGATCTAAGATTACCTTTGTTTCTTATTAATTTTAAACGAAAAACTTATTAATCTAACCTTAAGTCTCTTTGATTTAAAATTTTTCACTTTTAAAACAACTTTGCTATAAACGTTCCATTTCATTTCAAATAATAATGTAAGTCATATAATAATTTAAATCATGTCGTATTGAAATGAAATTCATGTTACATACGATGGTATTTATTTAGTGCACGTAAGTATACTTAAAGTAAAGTTGGAAGCTGTTGTGGCTGCAGCCGTTAGTGCGTTGACTACCAACCAAGTGACACAAGTTCAAATCTTGGCTGGCGCAGGCAACTGCAACACAAATTTTTCTGATGCCTATGCTAATATATATCACGCAAGTAAAATAACACAGCGGAATAGTGGTTTTGTTGTTTAAATAAAAATAGCTGATCCTGATGTATTTTCATCTTCTGATTACGATGGCATCATTAGTTTTTCCATAGCAGCTCTAGTTTTAAAGATAGAGTGACATTTAGCATTTGCATAATTTACACCACTTTTTGTATTATTCGCTTAATATTTCACGAATGGTCCTCCAAACTTTCTGGATTATTAATTAACACAAAAGGCTCTTTCTTTTGGGTAGAGTTACATTGATGAGTATATCAGGATATCTTACTGTTATTGCAAGGATGTTAAAAATCGTGTTTTTGGTTTAGTCCTTAAATTTTTTATTTTAATATTTTTTTATTAAAATAACTGATCCTTATGTATTTCCACCTTTATTTATTTTTCTATCACCTTTAGTTTCATTAGATATATAAAAAACAATACTTACAATTTTTCTTTTAGCAGTGACCCTCGTATACATGTTACTACGTAAAATTACGTGTGTATGTCATTTAAGCTAAATAGAGAAATACTTTCAAGGCCATTTATACAATAACTACAAAATCACTATGACAAACAGCCACCTAGGAAACAAATCCAAAAACAATTCTTTGAATACTAAACAATAATAAAAAACAAGAGAAATAAACAAATATTGTAGAAGTAGAAAATCATGAACTTTATAGTGAAATCTTTTAGCCCAAATACGAAATTTTAAAGGAAAAAAATCGAAACACACGACAGTGTTGCCGGAAAATTTTCAACTCATGTCGCCAATATTGAATTGAAATTAAAAAATTTTGTTCCCAATATTGACAATATTTTAAATACTTGTAATTGAAATACGTATTCAAACAAAAATACAAACGTATTTGTATTTCAATTACTACCTAATCAAACCCTATATAATTTCAAACCCTATAATCATTTTTTGTGTTGTATTTTGTCGCAAAAATCTTTCGCTGAACAACCGCGATAGCAAATGTAACGCTCAATACACAAAAATGTTAAAAAATCGAAAAATTAAATTTTATTTCACGATCCATTGAATGAGGCGAAAACTATAAACCTACCTTCTCATATACATACACAAAATGTACGTTTAGAATGAGAATCAGCCATATAACAATAATGTGTAACTTGGTTCGTTTACGCTAATCTCCGAAACTGAATAAATGATTTCTATATGAGTTTGTATGGTGGGTTCCAACTTGAAAGATAGTGCGCAGAAAAAAGGAAAAAATGGTTTCAATTACTAAAATTGTTAAAGTAAACAAAAAACTGTTTAATTTTGCACCTATCACTAAAAGGATGATACCAATTATCGGTATTGCAAAAATTGCAAAAGAGGATTTTTTTCTAATTAATGGTAATTGTAGATTAGATTAAATAAATAATTAATGAAATACAGAAAATTAAACAATTGTTTAATTAAATTAATCAAAAAATTAATTGACTAAATATTAATATATTAATTAAATGAATTATCTTACATAATTGAAAATAATGTAACACTTATGACACAGGAGAGGCATACACTCTCCCAAGTTTGCTTTTAAAGTAGTAACTTCTATGCAAACAAAAATATTCGCCATCGCCGGTAAATCTTATTAGCGAACTTCACTGTGTTTAGAAAAAATTTAGCTGTTATTTGTCATCAGTATGTACCTGTTAGCGTTACTTTGATTGGCAGCAAATATTCAATCAAGTAAGTGATTGAATTAATAAAGTAATTGATTGAACTAATTAATATATTAATAAAATATTAATTAAAAATCAATTAATAATTAATAGTATATTTTTTCGTTTGTTTTTCTTTCTTAATTAAGAAATTAATTGAATCAATTAACAACATAATTAAATTTCCAGACTATACCAAAAAATAGCTTTAATTGGAAAAAACCGATGATAATATATTCTGTGTACGCTTTTGGTAGGACAATGTCTGCAATGGTCATTTGTTATATTCCTGTGGGGAATTTTTTACCAATTGTCCTACACTAAGGAAAAAACGACAACTTAAAAATAAAAACTCGTCATATTAATTCAATAATTTTCAATACAAGAGAAAAACTTTATTGAAATACACTAAATCAATCATTTTCAACTTTGAACAAATATAGTTCAATATTGAAATAAAAATTTTCAACATGACTAGACTTTCGTTAATGTTTCTTATTGAATCAATATGGTTTTTATTGATTTTTTTTCTTGGGTATACGACTGGTAAAAATGGGAGTTGTACAAAATGTTCCCGAGTCGCGTCTATGAAAGTTACCTGCACAAATGTTCTTATGTCTCTAACTTCAAAATAATTAAAATAAAATATTACATTCAATTACAAGAATTAGAGAACTTGCACCAAGAAATAGCAAACAATCTTATCAGAGGCACTGAAAGACATATTTACAGTCTTAAGCGTAGTATGCAGCTGTGCCTGAAATTCAGGCTGCCATAAGAAGTATGTGTAAAAAAAAACAAACTGAAATTCAGGTTGGTAAATTTCTTAAAGAAATTTCCGTTTACTAGTACGCAGTTCCAAAAGAAAAGTACACGGAATTTTGGCATTTATTGTCTATTACAGGCATGCTATAACAATAAGTGGAGAATTTTTTCCGTCAACTGAAACAAAAATTAATGTTCAGACAATTGTTTGGTAACGTAATTTTTGACATTTCTAGTTTTTCGTACATTGTAATTAGTTTTTAGTGTTTTTGTGTGTTCTAAATTAAAAAATATATGAATTTGTGTGTATGCAAACAAAATTCTGTATAGAATTCTATACGATTATTTTTCCGTGTAGAAATAAATGGAAAACTCCACACCTGAATTTCAGTGAGAACTGCATACTACGCTTTATTAGCGATTGTGTATACATATGTACATACACTGAAAGGAAAGTCATTCATTCAGGCAATGAAACGGTTTCATTAAATGTTCTTCATTATATTTATGAAACTTTTCATTAATACAATAAGCAATTACATTGCATACATGATATCTTTCAATCTCTACTCTTCCTAAGCTTTTCATAGTTCATTGTATTAATGAAAATCGGTACATTGTTTAAATTAATTTTATTTTTAGAGAATTAATGGACAATATAATTAAGTCATAAAATTTTTGACAACTTAATGTACAAGATTTTTCAAACATAAGTAAATCAACTTTTATTTATTTCAAAAATGTTATGTACCTATTTCTTATTTTTTAAATCTTTTTTAATTTCAAAGCAATATGATTATCATAAATGCGATGAAAATATTTCTTTTGTATAATGTAATATTCTTCATTATATAAAACACGTTGTTAGCTATTCGTCTCTTTTTTTCCCAACGAAACTTCATTTATGTACATATATAAAATAATGTGAAACAAGAGGGGCTGTTGGCTGAACTGGTTAGCGCGTTGACTAAAAATTCTGAGGTGTTGAGTTCGACACTAGTACTGACAGCGATTATCTGACAAATAAAAATGCACATCATAGCACGTTAAATGTCCTGAGTGTGTTATATGTGAAAAAATAATCAAACAACTACATTTAATTTATGACTGTTTCTTTTAACTAATGAAATAGTTTCATTCTATTTATGACATGGCTGGCCAAATAAAGTTCATAAATACAACGAAATATTCTTAATTAATCCAATGAAGGGCTTCATTAGCTGACTTTCAATGACAAATTTCATTAATACAATGAAGAAATTCATTGTATGAATGAAGAGATTCTTTTCAGTGTACTAAGTTATTCATTTAATCGGGCTTCTGCTTTAATCGGTTAATTGCTCGATTAATTAATCGAGGTTTTGGCTTAATCGGTTAATTGCGGTATTAATCGGCTAACAGCTCAATAATGCTTTTTCATTGATCAAGTAATTTCAACTAATAAAAATGCATGAATTATTTATTATTTAGAGTTTAGAAGTAAAAAAAAACAATAACATAACAAACAACAATTCTTGAGCTAAATCAAGCAAAAAAGGCATAAATATTTATTAATTAAAAAATTAACAAGTTTGTGAGATTATTTTGTTAGTTATTTCAATAGTTTAAGGGGGTCTGCTAAAACAATCTTTCAGAAAAATATTAGTTTAAATGCTTAAGAGTTAAGCGATTCTTTTCTTTAATTAGGACAAAACTTAGAAATATCCTTTCACTTATCGTAGATGTAGACAAAATATCTAGCTTCTCAGTCCTTTTCCTGGATTTCTATAAACATATAAAATCTACCATTATGCCATTAGAGTTCATTTTAATATTTGCAAATTCTTAACACTTCTAATTGTTTGAGTTAATTCTGTTAAAAGATTTCTTTTATTACTATCGATAGGTTCTTCTGTTGTTAGGTCATCATCTGACTGGTACTGGCAGAGCTCAGCACCTAACATTCTGAATTCCTTAGTTTCCGTTTTTGCACTTTATTTTAAAATACTGTTCCAGAAGAAAATATTCCTGAGTGGAGGTATAAAATTGTCCAATTTGCCTCTCATCTAATCTAATCCTTAGATTTTTAATTAAATCATTGGCAACAGTACTATTGTCTTGTATTAAACTATTATATAAAAACTTAATAATTCCCTCAGCTCAATTACACTATCAGAATCTTTACTAAGCTCTTTTCTGAGCACATACCTTTTATATATGAGACGAAACAAATAATTAAACACACAAAAAATATGTTATAATGCTACAAATCATGAACAATTTTCTTACGTCGGTTAATTGGTTAATCGACTGCAAAAACCGACTTAACCGTTAATCGAAAATAGCAAATTTTATATGAACCGATCACTTAATCGAGTAATAATTAACCGGTTAACCGATTAACGGTTAACCGAATGAATACCCTAGTACATACTTATGTACATGGGCTAAAATTCAGTTGCAAGACATGTCCCATACTTACTAAAGAAACTTTTTGTCAATCACCTGCAAAAAGTATTCGTTCCAAACACAACTGATATGGTTCCCATTAGATTTAATATTCGTGAGATTGAAAATGCAACGCAGGCTTTAATAGAAAGAAAGCCCCAGGTGCCGATAAAAAGAGTAATTATCTCCATTTTTAATAGCATTTTGCGACTAGAATACTAACTACCTTGCGGATTGAAAGGTTTTGTGTATAGCTAAATTTGAAAAAGAACTCAAAAGTATTAATACTTGTATAATAGTCTGAAACGGCCTTAAGTAATAGTATTCATACATACATTAACATTCGCAGATGATACAGCTTTTCTAAGTGTCAACGAAAACTCTCAAGCAGTTAGAAGAATACATATCGCATTTAGGGTTGTCAGATATGGCGATTTCTCGCCAAACGTGGCGATTTTTAACCTTGTCTGGCGTCCAAGTTTTTGATTTGGCGACGTGGCGATTTTTCTGGCGATCAATAAATTTGTTGGCGATTTTTACGGCTACTTTTTAACAAAAAACTAATTTTGGCCAAACGTTTATCATTCAGGAAAATTATTTTGCGGAATTCAGTATTCGGCGCAAATGGCCTTGCAAAAGTCCAGATGCAAAATATCGTAGCTTTTTTTTAATTAAAAACAACAACAAAACACACAAAATTGATGTGGGATTTCATAAAAAAGCTCCGATATTTTACACTCTCACTTTTGCAAGACAATTTGCATTAACAACTGAACTCCGCTAATGTTATTTTGATGCTTTATTAAGCGTTGCAAGACTATATTTGCATCAAACACTGAATACCGCCATTGCATTGCAATTTTCGCACCTTGTTATTTTGAAAACTTGCAACGCTCATACAATGTTTTTTTTTTAAACAGGATAACTTTTCTGATGAGAATTTTATATACATACATATAATGGGAATACATTATACGTATCATTTGAAAGATTGTTTTACCAAAAATCAGCAAACGGAGTCTTTAAGATTACCTTAGATGATCAAAACGTGATTAACCAGTTACGGGCTTAAAACAAGACTCGAAAATGATTCCTACAAATGACTAGAAAACAACTTGTGCGCAATCATAAATTGATTCGGAATTTAATCTTTTAAGACTAACTTACACGATCAAAAAGTAATTAACGAGTTCCGCGCTCAAAAAACCACTTGAAAATGAGTCCCATAAATGCTTAGAAAAAGACTTGTACGCAATCAAAAATTGATCAAGCATATGCTCGAAATGTGACTGTTTTTAGTATTGTTATAAAAGAAAGTTTATGTTAGCTTTGTGCTGTCGATATTGTAGGCAGCGTTGCCATGATTTTTTTTAAACTGCAAATTTAGAATAGAAAAACTGATTTTCCCATGAAAAAACTGCACACAAGAAATCCAAAATGTAGTATATACATTATTTGTTTAAAAATTTTTCTTATTAAAACATAGCACTCTTCAGAACAGCCTGCGGCGCAAATTTTTATATTGTTCATAAAAAAACCAACAAGGTACGGATCGTGTGCGTTGAATGTGACAAAAATTCTTGCGATACAAATATTTGCGGCGAACGCGTTCGGTGCAAATGTTTACAGATGTAAACCCAGCTTTAGAAATTTTAAAATTTTATAGATGAAAACGAAAAACCAGCAAAAAAGTGCTTAGTGGGTACGCTTTAGCATCTCAGAAGTTAGGAATATGTGGCACTCAAAATATATAACTTTTTGAATTATATGAAAAGGAAGTTGCACTGTGGGACATTTATTATAAAATTTCTACAAGTTACACATGGAAATCGATTAATTTTATCCGAATCAGCTTAAAAACGTAAGGAGCAAAATTCAACAAATAGGTTAATTAAACTTTTGGCTGCCGTATTTAAGGTTTTGTTTTATTTGAAGTATACAGTTAATTTTTTGGGGTAAGAAAGTATAGTTTTTTGTTTTTATGAATCACGTACATTTTACGTACATATAAACTATTATAGCAAACTCCATATAGAAAAATACAACTTTCTTAGACCTAAATGAGTTTGAATTCCCTCTTGCATTACATTGTAAAAAAGTAAAATTATGGCTTGAAAAATTGAATTAATATAAAAATTTTGAGAGCAAAAATAAAAATGTAAAAGCTGCAAAATCTGCACAATTTGTAGAAAAACTGGTTTTTAAGCAAAAAAAAAAACTGCAAAACTGTTCAATGCTTAGAAAAACTGCAAAATACAGATAAATCTGCACATTTGGCAACGCTGATTGTAGGCAGTACCTTAGCTGAGTAGTTGGTACGTAAGGTTACAAATGCAAAGGAGCTTGGTTCGATTCTAAGTTAAAATTCAATTTTTTTTATTTTGCTTTCTCGAAAATGAGTCGTATTTGACTCAGAAATGATCAAAAATAATGTTTAAAAATTACTAAAAAAATGAGTAAAAACTGATTTAAAAGTGGGTAATAAAAGACTTTTCAAGAAGAGTCGTACGTAGGGTACCATTTTCTACCGACAAAAGTATCTTTTATGATCAGAAAATGAGCGCGCATAAATGATTTTTTTAATCGAGCTGATGAATCAATATGATCAATAATTTCATAAATTGCTAGGTGGGTTAGAACTCATTCCATTTTTCTTATATGTATTAATCGTAATCATTAATAGTTCCTGAATTCTGACGAAAAAAAATTTACAAGAAATAATTTTTGGCGATATTTTTTCTACTTTTGGCGATTTTCTGCTATTTTTTATGCGACTATTTTATAAAAATTTATATAAAGCAAGGCCGTTATATATAAAAAAAATTTTTATAATATTATATTAAAATAAAATATATTTTGGCGATTTTCGTCGATTTTTAAAAACAACTTTGCGAAATTGGCCAGAAAAAAATCTGACAACCCTGGTCGCATTTGGAAAAATGGTTAAAATAATGGAGAGCGAAGTTAATGAACAAAAATGTGTACATATCACATTTACAGGAAAACAAACTAATGTCAAAATTAATAGTCAGAATATACCGGAGCAGTTCGATGTTATATATTTTGGTATTCACCTCGTTCGTCATCTAACATGACACAGCCACATGAAGCAGCGATGATACAAATGAAATTGAAAGCAGTTCAGGTTAATTAGCTTATTGGGAAAAATTCTACTATACAACTCGATTCTAAAACCAATATAATGTCCAATTTTAGAGTTAAAATTTGAATACGTATTATTAGTTCAATTTGTGTTGAAGATACAATAAATAAATGGAAATAAATCTGGTTACACTGCAAAAATATAGTCCAAAGAACTACATGTTTTGTAACGAATAAAAGAGATTGACAAAGAAAGAATTTTACACAAGTAGCAGTCAGATACTGAGCAATTTAGTTTGGATTATAAAATCTAGAATATTTGCTTATTTCTTTTGTTTCGCTGTCTTGATTTTATTCAGTTTTTTTTAGTTGTTTACAAATGAACCGGCAAACAAGATAAAGAAAAATTTTCCCCACGTATTTATGTATGTATGTATGTATGTATGTATGTATGTACTACATACATATTTTTGTATGACGATATTCAGCTGGTAAACATGTTTGTTGGTTGTTTCTGTTCCAAAAATATTCTTATAATATTTCTGTAGGGTGGGAGGTAAACTACTCCAAGTCACATTTTGAAAATTTTACAGGATACCGAAAAAACATGTTTAGTATTGCAAATAGTTCTCTCTCTGTAGCATTAACAATTTATTTTACCTCAAATATTTTATATAACGAAGTATAATTGCTGATAGTTAAGCATTGTCTACATGCATTTCGTTTACTGGATTTCACCTATCGATAGAGAAAAAAATGCTGGGGCCGAATCGTCGCTTTCGATGTGGAGTACACTATCGTATCGAATAAAATTTCGACACGTACCGAATGGATGGATTACCGCATTCGATAGTATCGTATCGAAATGTTTAAAAACTGTACCAAGTTCATTTTATACCGGTTGTTGAATCGACTAAAAATATGTAATACATTAAAGAAAAATTTTGTGTTTCTAGCAGCTAGTACAACAACCAAGTCGATTGGCCAACTGTAATAAGGTTTAAAGGTAATGTTCCATGCTTTTTTACAAAACAAACACAACAAAAGAAAATATTGTATTCGATCGCTCTAGTGCTATCGAGTGGAATTTAAACAGCAGCTACTCGATTATCGTATGCCGTAATCCCAAAAGGAAAAATTTCGATTAATTCTGCTCGATATCGAATGCGACGATTCGATTCCAAAAGTACAAAAAAAAAGCATTTTGAAAAAAATTGACTTGGTGTAGTTTACCGCCCACCTACAGATTTGCAGCAGTAGTTTTCCACTAATGAAATTAGTAGCTAATGGAAAGGCTTTAAACTAGGGATGTAACGATACGCCGTTTTGCCGATCCGATACCGATACCGATATTTAAAAATAAATATCGCCGATACCGATTCCGATACCGATACGAATATTGAAATTGAGTTCAAGTTTAGATCAACAAAACCCAACTGCAATTTTTTTATTATACAAAATTACATTGTAAGAGAAAATATTTAAAATTGATTTTAGCCCAGTATAAAAAATTGGAAGTAATTTTTAAGGAGCTACATTTTCTTTGCTTCAAAAAAGTCTATATTAAAAATATGCAGATAATTAGTAGAAAAGCAAGAAAAAATTTTTAATTCCTTTGTAATTTTAAAAAATACTCGCTATGCTTTTTAAAAAATCGATTTTTTAAAGAACATTTATCAAATAATATTCTTATAAATAACTTAATAGCTTAATTATTAAAAGTCTTCTAAAAGTTTATATTTATTCACTTAAATTTACATGAAAATAAAGTTTTGAGTTTAAATTCGCATAAAAAAAATTTTGAAAATGGGTAATTTTTTATCCTTTTTCCATGAGGAAAAACAATTACATATAGAACACCGAAAAAGAAATTTGTCCTAGCATCGCTTCCAATTCGGTGATTGGTAATCGAAAAACAGAACTTCTTGCAATGGCAAGGATATGTAAAACTAATTAGAAATTATCCAAATTTGCAATACTTCCGGATCGCGAATTCTACATTTTCATGACTTCTTTAGAGTGTCGTTTTTTGCTGGAATAAGATTTAAAAAACAACGACTTGAATTTGCATTCATGGAAAAATTAACAAAAAATAAATAATTTTTTACAAAATAACAGCATAAAATATTTTTAATTTTTAAAATTGATATTAATAAGATTTAAAAAATAACGAAGTAAATTTAATTCATGGTAAAATTGAACAAAAATAAATTATTTGTTAAAAAAAACTCTGAAAAAAATTTTAAAGTATCGTCGTATCGACAGTAAAATATCGCCGATACCGATGTATCGGAAAATCTGAAGTATCGCCGATATATCGGTATCGGTATCGGTATTCGTTACATCCCTACTTTAAACTAATATGATGTTATTGGATTTAGTTTTGGGGACTTTAAGTACAAATACATACAACATATATAGAAACAAATTTCTCCGAATGATAACAGTAGAACCCCCTGATACGAAGATCTGCTATCAGGTAAAAAAAAATTGTTTATGGCAATGAATGAGGTAAATTTCCATATGCTGGATATCACAAACTACTGCAAGCATCTTAACGAAATGCTTTCACAATATTCGTTAAATGTTCACTGGATTTTTGAAATTGTCATTTGATTAATGAAAAATCTAATGAAATTGTTTCATTGGTTTTATGAAGCAAAATTCTTTTAGTGCCCTTTCGCACTAGCAAAGTTTACTTAGCAAAGTCTTGAGTATGTAGGAGAGAATGGAAAGAAGAATGGGGATGAGTACAGACTTTGATGTTCTCGCAAAGTTGCTTTGTTCTTCGTTCGTCGTCTATACATAATCGTATAAATAACAACAAAACAACACAAACTTTGGAAAGTAAACTTTGCGTGTGCAGAAGTGAAAGAAAGTTTAAAGGAAAATTTAAAAAACTTTGTCGAAGTAAACTTTGATAGTGCGAAAGGGGACTTAGTTTACGAAAACGAAGTCCAGCTACCATGAATGTCGGAGACTCAAAATTATCCTTCGTCGAGGGAACATACTCCAAGAAATACATTGTAAACAATCTCATCGAAAGCCACTTAAGATAGTATTCACACTCTCATTTGAAGAAGAGAGGATAATGCGCGCTACTAATTTTTTTTATAGTCTTCACCAAAAATATTCCTTCCATTTTTGTATAGTATATGAGTTTGTCATTCCGTTTGTAGTTTCTGCAATATTCATTTTGGACTCCACAAAGTAAATATGTATATATAATGATCCTGATGAAAAAGGTCCTTATCTTACCAGCAAGAATTTTTAGTACAGTCAAAAATATGTAGCTGTTTGTGTAAATTTTGTCGGTTTAGTGATTATGGTTGGTATCATTTATTTATCATTTATTATTTAAATTATCTACTGCAAAGAGATGTTGTCCAGTTGTAAAATATAGACATCCTAACAGGGAAATCCCCTAAATATAAATTTATATCCCCTAAAAGTTTTTGCCCCCTAAATTTATCACTAAATGAAATAAAAACCCATATATCTAAGAGGAAACCTCCTAAACTCGCAACTCAGCTTTCCACGTTTTGGGAAAGTGCATAAAATCAATATTGAGGACTGTAGCTTTCAGGTTATTTTTATTTCGACATTTCCAACAGAATTTCACTTGGGGAATGCAAAAACACAAAAATTTAAGTATTTAAAAATTATCCTGTCTGGTCTGTAAATAGAGTCGGTTAAAAACGCTCGATTTTGAAAAATTAGATCCACTAATAGCGACTTCTTTTCAGACTTTTGTAGTTTTACATTTTTTAGAGCTTAAAATATCATATCTGAAATTAATTTACTATATAGGACTTAAAATGCATCAATGGCGGCATTATCTATTTTTGGAAAACGAGAAATTTACTCGGATTCGGTTTACAGAACATGGCCGTATATTAAATTATAAAAATAATAATTTCGTCTACATTATCAAAAAGGGCGGCATATCGGAAAGTGCCTATAAAGGGAGCAGTCATAAGTCCGTCACTGAGTACATTTTCAAGAAAAATTCAGGTCTATATATCTTACGGCCCTTTAGATAGAAGCCTGCCTGAAACCGTCGCTGTATAAACACTTCATACCCAGCAAAAATAAATGTGGTACAAAAATGCAGTAAGATTAAATAGAAGTGCTTCGGAGATGCGCAAAAGCACTCAGTGCATCCCCTCTACCTTACGAGGTTGCAATAACGTAAGCGAATGAAGAAATTTAACGCACACACGGGGAAGGTGGTCGGCTATTTATGTTTTTTTTCATGTTTTTTAAACCCGAAGTTTTTTTTTCAACTCAAACTTTTTTATAGTGCATCCTTTCTCGCTTACGTGGATACAAATATGGATGCGAGTGCTATTTTTGCTTCGTAATTTGATTTTTTATTCGTATGAAAATAAATGTGCCTCGGTAGCATAGTGGTTAGCGTTCTAGCCTACCATGCGGAGATCGTGGGATCGATTCCTGATTCATTATGCGAGCAAAAAGTATTTAATGAAAGTAAATTGTAGTGTAATATAATTTCCAATTGTGTTTGCACCACTTAATACATAAATAAATATAAAAACAACATAAAATAATTTCAAATAAAAAATTTATCCAAGTGATATAAAGAGCAAAAAATTTTTTAATCATATACATATAAAAAATACATGAGAAAAATACATCTAAGATGCACAGAAAGAAGCTCATGTCTCCAGACCTAACAAGTGGGACATCCCATACAAAAATCATGTAATACCGAAGCAGGTTGGTAAGGGAGAGTACCGAAATATCTCCCTTACAAACCTAGATGGATATTTTTGCTGGGTACCAAATAACAATACATATAACAAATGCTTATGGTGAACATAGAATTATTGATAAATACTAAAGAGCAATTGCTGATGTAATTCAAATCTTTTTTGTTGTCATATTGAGAAAGTCATTCTAATTGATTGCAGTTCTTATAATAAGCATACATATAAACGATTTTAAGTACCAGACATTTCAGTAGCCTTCATACGACTTATGTATGATTGTATTGATTTGCCAGCAAAGTGTGCCCAAAACAATAAGGTTGTTAATACACTGTTACATCCAAATGAGAGTTTAGTTAATAGGCTAGTGGAATCGTTTTGCTTCTTTTCTGAATTGCATCAGGTTTCACCTTTTAAGTTAATTTGTTCTTCACGGAATAAATGTCTAGATATTAGGGCATTCAATTAATCATGTTTCTGTTTTAATCAGTTAATCACTCGATTAATTACTGAAGATTTAATCGATTAATAATCGGTTAATTTTGCATTAATATATAAATTATTATAATACCTAAATTATAATTATATATTTTTTTTTAAATTTTATTAGTAAAAAATAAAGAGCATAATAATTCTTGAATTAAATCAGACAGAAGAAGAATTTATAGATATGTATTAATTAACAACAAAAAGAAGTAAGTGAGATCATTTTATTAGTTAGGTCAATAGTTTAAAGATATTTTCTGAAATAATCTTTCAGAAAAACAACTTGGTTAAAATGTTTAGGATTTAGTTTTAATAAGACCTGACTTGAAAGAAATCCTTTCACTTATCGTAGATGTTGGAGAAGTCGGAAGCAATCCATAACAGCGAATAACCAATTTCTCTGTCCTTTTTCTGGTTTTCTCTAAAATATTATATAATCTTCCATTATGCCATTAGAGTACTGCTTTAATTTTTTATAAGTTCTAGTTTCGCTTAATTTTTTTTTTTGTGAGTGTTTGCATTACTGTCGATAGTTTTAGTATTGTACTTGAACATTCTACAAAAAGTTTATTTGCAAATTACTTAGCTTCTGTTTTTGTGCCGCATTTTAGAAAACTGTTACTAGAAGGAAATATTCCTGAGCTAAGGAAAAAAATAGGTCTATTAAATACTTAAGTTTTGCCCTCATAAAATCTAAATTTTTAATATTAAATTCGGAATTTTTTCATAAAAAAAATAAAATAAAAAAACTCGTGTTGGGGTTAACAATGTTTAAAATTTGTATTGCATTTTGTTAATGAAATTATGGTGTGCTGAAGACAAAAAATTAATTATTTTTTTCGTTGTGGTCATTGTCCAAATACACAGAAAAAATAAGTTTCGTTTTTGATAACAAAAATCACGGTATTCAATAATTTTTTTTTCAAATTTCCTGTGATGAAGAATTCTGCTTCATTGATAATACAATTATTTCAAAGGAAAAAATATATAAATTTAAAAAAAATTTTGACATACCTTGGATCCGAGCCCGAGCTTCTCGGACGTAAAGCATGCTCTCTACAGCTGAGCCATATCTCAGTTATTTTTTTATGAGATAAAACTTGTTTTAAGTACTTATGTATGAAAATAAAGAATTAACCGGCAAGGGAAAGAAATACATACAACGAAATATTGTAAATTCATATTTTTTTCCAATAATATGGGGTTATTGAACATAATTCTTGTCCATTTTTTCTGTGTAGGGATACATTTGTGTTTTTCGATGTATACCTCTTTTTAAAGCGTCATCCAGAGTCAAACGCTGGTTCGATTAAAATAAATTATACCTTGTAAATCTAACTCACAAATTTTTTTCTATCATTTGAAATTAACCAATATTCCGGAAAACAAACAATTTATATTTTACCGAATATGTAATATATTAATTCTGGGAACAGTGCGATTATAAATTTTAAAAACTAAAAGTAAATCAGTTAATTTTAATTCCTCCTGAAATTTTTAAAAGTTTTGGGAGTTCTGAGAAAATGTCCCCCTACAAAAGCGACTGTTCTAAATTTGAAACTGAAGTTTTTGTAAAAAGATTGTTTTTTGAAATTATTTATTCTTTTGGTTCTTCGAGTAAATGTTGGCTAGTATTTGACTAATATTGCCAGGGTATCCCATTTTTTGAAATTATGTTGCCTTTTTAAATGCACAAAATTTTCTTTAAAGCTAGTTTACACTCGTTCCTCTCTTGTGCGACCGCTCTTAATTTTATTAGCAATTTTGACATCACAGTGCACATACAGAAAAATTTTAATGTAAAATCGTCGAAAACCATGTTAATTTAACATTTTTCGGTAGTGATCCTGCTTCATAGGTGTTTCATGTTATTTCAACATGATTTACAATAATCTTGATGAAACATTTATCCTTTTGAATTAACTAATTTCATGTTGATTTAATATTCCAGTACAGTTAAATCAAAATGAAGTTGATACTGAAATAATACGAAAAATCATGTTGAATCAAAACTACTTCGAGTTGCAATAACTTGAATTTGATATTAGAACAACACAAAGAATCATGTTGAATCAATGTTATTTTAAAGCCGAAACTCCGTGCATTTAATATTGAAACAACATTAAGAATCGTGCTGAATTAAAGTTATATCCAGCTGAAATAACATGACTTTAATGTAGCTATTTTATTAATTATTATACTTACGTGATGTGTATTAGCATAGGCATCCGAAAACTTTGGTGTTGTAGTTGGCTGCCCCAGTCAAGATTTGAACTCTAGCCACTTCCATCATAGTCCACGCGCTAACCACTTCAACCACAACAGCTAAATAAATACCATCGTATGTAAAATGAATTTAATTTTAATTAAACATGATTTAAATGATTATTTAACATAAAACTTATTTGAAGTTAAAAATTATAGTCATGTTGATTTAAAATAAAATGTAACGTTTATGACAAAGATGTTTTAACAGTAAAAATTTTAAATCAAAGAGATTTAAGGTTAGACTAATAACTTTTCGTTTAAAATTAATATGAAACAATGATAATTTAAAACAAGCAGCAGTAAATTTCCGCTGGTAATCCATTTTTTGTCGTGACAAATGTAAGAATAAACAACAAGAACTAACACAACTAAGCACAACAGTGAAGTCTGGCAATGAACAAAGCAAATAAACACGAACACACTTAAACGACAAATTATTTCTTGTAAATTTAATATGATTTCCAATCGAAATTGCGTCATGTTGATTTTACATTCCTTCTTTTCTGTGTGTGCAGGTAAAATGAACTTGAATTGGAAATCAAGATTGTTATAACAAGGTCCATTGATTATACTATAAAAAATAAGTAATAATTTCACTTTAAAAAGCAGATTTTTATACTTCTTTAACTTCGTGGGAACTACGAAACTTAAAATTGTTTGTGTAATTTTTTCAGGTAGGCTTGACGGATATGCATCGGCAAAAAAGTACATGGTGTAAATAAAAGAAGTACAAATGCAAGAAAATAAGTACACAATTGTTTTTCAAACAAAACGCCTTAAGATTCAAAGTAAATATCGGCCCTTATTATGAGTTGCATTCGATGTTCGATCTTCGCTGGCTATCGAACATCGAGTATCGAATGTCAAATTCGTATTATGAGCTGGCAGCACTGTCGATAATTTCGTTGTCCAACGAATTTTCAATCGAACACAATTTTTCTTTCGATGCGGTATGGCAGTTTGTTTGTTGGAAATTCCGTTCTAAGCTTGTTTTAGAGTGCTTTGACTTGACTCACTACAGGCGCTATCGATACGGAACAAGGTTTCCATTTACTGGATACCTGGCCATAGTGGTCATCCGGGTAACGAGGAGGCGGACGATTTGGCCAGAAGGGCCTCTGCTGCTCCTCATATGGGCCCAGAGCCCTTTTGTGGTGTAAACTGATCGACTGTCAAGTCCTCAATCAAGGAAAATGACATATCGACCGCAAAGGAAGTATGGCTGGCTTCTTCTGGTTTAAGGCAAGCCAAAGCATTGATGCAGCCATTTTTATATAGTGGCATCCTGAAATTTAACAGGAATGATTTACGACTGGTTACAGGCTTTCTCTGTGGTCACTTTGGACTGAACTATCCTCTATGGAAAAGTAACCAAGTTCGGTCACCCTTGTGTCGTTTATGCTTGGAAGAAGATGAGACAACGGCACACATTCTCTGTGAATGTATTGTCTTATGTGATATTAGAAGGCGTGTTTTATATTCTGAGTTTCTGTGTTCGGATGATATTAGGCGGGCTTCTCCAACCTCTGTGCTAAGTTTCATAAGGAGAGTCATGCAGAGCTTGATTTAATTCATAGATCTATGGTACAAAAGATCCGCTAGGTGTCGCAGTGCAGGTCTTTGAACCAGATCTTTCCCCTATTCTATTATATGGCAGTTTGTAAAACTTATTGCAAATTCAAATACTAGTCAATTCTTTTTTTGTTTTTTTTTTACAAATACCATTTGTAAATACGTAATTTTATTTTAATTTCTTGGTCATGTTAATTAATAATTATGTAACTCTATTTTTTCTTTTATAAATTTCTAAACGAACAATAATTTTTTATAGTGCCAGGCAGTGTTACCATATATGAAGATTTATCTTATTGATGAAGTTTTTTGCTGGGTCGAAAAGATAAAACGATTGCCCATAAAAAAAGATTTTTATACATATAAAATTTTTTACTTTTTCTGTCTTAATTATAGTTACGTTTAGAAAAAAACATATTTTTTAGCTAAAAGATTTACTTTTACATGAACCAAACCAAGGCGAACATGGCGTCGACCGCTAAGCTCAGGTGATAATTTTTGCCTATTTTCGCTGCTTGTATATTTGACCTCCTGCAGATGTCAAATGGCTTTTTGAAACATTTTTTGCTACATTTTTTGCCATCCCAAGAACGTATTGGGACAACTATGCCTTGGTTAACACTATAAAGAGCACTCTGACAAAGACTTTATATCAGTCCTCGGCAATTTAGGATGAGTTAATTTGTCTCTATATGCCTCGCACTGCTTTCGATTGTTTTGCACGTCTTTCAACAATATTTATTTGCTTTATATTGCTTTGAATTTTGTACGCACGTTTTGAATATGTTGAATTTTGAATTAAGCAGCTGCAGCAACTGAATCATCAGTTGTGTTTTCCGTCGTATAAAAATTGAACTAAAGACATTTTACAATCAATCTAGCCTCAGGTGATTTTTTTACCCATAAAAAAATATTGATGAGATTTCAGCAGATTCTTACAAATAAGCTTCGTTGAATCTGATCTAGAAAGCACATTTTTAGGACTAAGTGTGTCCATGTTTTCAGAAGGTATTAACTTAAATGATCGTTCATACAAAATTAATTTTTTTAACGTTTTACTCTTTTTTATTGACTCCATTTTTCATTAATAAATATCAAAATATTCAAATTGCACGAACGTGTGCATAAATCAAGGAGTATGGGTATTTAAGTTCTTCCTTTAAAGTCGAAAAGGCTTTGAACTTGAGAAACTCCTTCCTCAATGTAAATACTTCATGGTTTTTAGTTTCATGTTTATATAATTCTCGCGTTGTGCTTTAAATAAAATAAATTTTGAGTGTTGTGTTTTTCTTCCGACGGGGTTTTTTTGAATTTGGAACGATTTTCCGTCATCCCACGTCAAATTTGGTTTGTAAACAGACCGGTTTCGGCTATGTGCCATCTTCAGTGTTCTATTGAATATTCAATAGAACACTGAAGATGGCACATAGCCGAAACCGGTCTGTTTACAAACCAAATTTGACGTGGGATGACGGAAAATCGTTCCAAATTCAAAAAAACCCCGTCGGAAGAAAAACACAACACTCAAAATTTATTTTATTTAAAGCACAACGCGAGAATTATATAAACATGAAACTAAAAACCATGAAGTATTTACATTGAGGAAGGAGTTTCTCAAGTTCAAAGCCTTTTCGACTTTAAAGGAAGAACTTAAATACCCATACTCCTTGATTTATGCACACGTTCGTGCAATTTGAATATTTTGATATTTATTAATGAAAAATGGAGTCAATAAAAAAGAGTAAAACGTTAAAAAAATTAATTTTGTATGAACGATCATTTAAGTTAATACCTTCTGAAAACATGGACACACTTAGTCCTAAAAATGTGCTTTCTAGATCAGATTCAACGAAGCTTATTTGTAAGAATCTGCTGAAATCTCATCAATATTTTTTTATGGGTAAAAAAATCACCTGAGGCTAGATTGATTGTAAAATGTCTTTAGTTCAATTTTTATACGACGGAAAACACAACTGATGATTCAGTTGCTGCAGCTGCTTAATTCAAAATTCAACATATTCAAAACGTGCGTACAAAATTCAAAGCAATATAAAGCAAATAAATATTGTTGAAAGACGTGCAAAACAATCGAAAGCAGTGCGAGGCATATAGAGACAAATTAACTCATCCTAAATTGCCGAGGACTGATATAAAGTCTTTGTCAGAGTGCTCTTTATAGTGTTAACCAAGGCATAGTTGTCCCAATACGTTCTTGGGATGGCAAAAAATGTAGCAAAAAATGTTTCAAAAAGCCATTTGACATCTGCAGGAGGTCAAATATACAAGCAGCGAAAATAGGCAAAAATTATCACCTGAGCTTAGCGGTCGACGCCATGTTCGCCTTGGTTTGGTTCATGTAAAAGTAAATCTTTTAGCTAAAAAATATGTTTTTTTCTAAACGTAACTATAATTAAGACAGAAAAAGTAAAAAATTTTATATGTATAAAAATCTTTTTTTATGGGCAATCGTTTTATCTTTTCGACCCAGCAAAAAACTTCATCAATAAGATAAATCTTCATATATGGTAACACTGCCTGGCACTATAAAAAATTATTGTTCGTTTAGAAATTTATAAAAGAAAAAATAGAGTTACATAATTATTAATTAACATGACCAAGAAATTAAAATAAAATTACGTATTTACAAATGGTATTTGTAAAAAAAAAACAAAAAAAGAATTGACTAGTACTTGAATTTGCAATAAGTTTTACAAACTGCCATATAATAGAATAGGGGAAAGATCTGGTTCAAAGACCTGCACTGCGACACCTAGCGGATCTTTTGTACCATAGATCTATGAATTAAATCAAGCTCTGCATGACTCTCCTTATGAAACTTAGCACAGAGGTTGGAGAAGCCCGCCTAATATCATCCGAACACAGAAACTCAGAATATAAAACACGCCTTCTAATATCACATAAGACAATACATTCACAGAAAATGTGTGCCGTTGTCTCATCTTCTTCCAAGCATAAACGACACAAGGGTGACCGAACTTGGTTACTTTTCCATAGAGGATAGTTCAGTCCAAAGTGACCACAGAGAAAGCCTGTAACCAGTCGTAAATCATTCCTGTTAAATTTCAGGATGCCACTATATAAAAATGGCTGCATCAATGCTTTGGCTTGCCTTAAACCAGAAGAAGCCAGCCATACTTCCTTTGCGGTCGATATGTCATTTTCCTTGATTGAGGACTTGACAGTCGATCAGTTTACACCACAAAAGGGCTCTGGGCCCATATGAGGAGCAGCAGAGGCCCTTCTGGCCAAATCGTCCGCCTCCTCGTTACCCGGATGACCACTATGGCCAGGTATCCAGTAAATGGAAACCTTGTTCCGTATCGATAGCGCATGTAGTGAGTCAAGTCAAAGCACTCTAAAACAAGCTTAGAACGGAATTTCCAACAAACAAACTGCCATACCGCATCGAAAGAAAAATTGTGTTCGATTGAAAATTCGTTGGACAACGAAATTATCGACAGTGCTGCCAGCTCATAATACGAATTTGACATTCGATACTCGATGTTCGATAGCCAGCGAAGATCGAACATCGAATGCAACTCATAATAAGGGCCGATATTTACTTTGAATCTTAAGGCGTTTTGTTTGAAAAACAATTGTGTACTTATTTTCTTGCATTTGTACTTCTTTTATTTACACCATGTACTTTTTTGCCGATGCATATCCGTCAAGCCTACCTGAAAAAATTACACAAACAATTTTAAGTTTCGTAGTTCCCACGAAGTTAAAGAAGTATAAAAATCTGCTTTTTAAAGTGAAATTATTACTTATTTTTTATAGTATAATCAATGGACCTTGTTATAACAATCTTGATTTCCAATTCAAGTTCATTTTACCTGCACACACAGAAAAGAAGGAATGTAAAATCAACATGACGCAATTTCGATTGGAAATCATATTAAATTTACAAGAAATAATTTGTCGTTTAAGTGTGTTCGTGTTTATTTGCTTTGTTCATTGCCAGACTTCACTGTTGTGCTTAGTTGTGTTAGTTCTTGTTGTTTATTCTTACATTTGTCACGACAAAAAATGGATTACCAGCGGAAATTTACTGCTGCTTGTTTTAAATTATCATTGTTTCATATTAATTTTAAACGAAAAGTTATTAGTCTAACCTTAAATCTCTTTGATTTAAAATTTTTACTGTTAAAACATCTTTGTCATAAACGTTACATTTTATTTTAAATCAACATGACTATAATTTTTAACTTCAAATAAGTTTTATGTTAAATAATCATTTAAATCATGTTTAATTAAAATTAAATTCATTTTACATACGATGGTATTTATTTAGCTGTTGTGGTTGAAGTGGTTAGCGCGTGGACTATGATGGAAGTGGCTAGAGTTCAAATCTTGACTGGGGCAGCCAACTACAACACCAAAGTTTTCGGATGCCTATGCTAATACACATCACGTAAGTATAATAATTAATAAAATAGCTACATTAAAGTCATGTTATTTCAGCTGGATATAACTTTAATTCAGCACGATTCTTAATGTTGTTTCAATATTAAATGCACGGAGTTTCGGCTTTAAAATAACATTGATTCAACATGGTTCTTTGTGTTGTTCTAATATCAAATTCAAGTTATTGCAACTCGAAGTAGTTTTGATTCAACATGATTTTTCGTATTATTTCAGTATCAACTTCATTTTGATTTAACTGTACTGGAATATTAAATCAACATGAAATTAGTTAATTCAAAAGGATAAATGTTTCATCAAGATTATTGTAAATCATGTTGAAATAACATGAAACACCTATGAAGCAGGATCACTACCGAAAAATGTTAAATTAACATGGTTTTCGACGATTTTACATTAAAATTTTTCTGTATGTGCACTGTGATGTCAAAATTGCTAATAAAATTAAGAGCGGTCGCACAAGAGAGGAACGAGTGTAAACTAGCTTTAAAGAAAATTTTGTGCATTTAAAAAGGCAACATAATTTCAAAAAATGGGATACCCTGGCAATATTAGTCAAATACTAGCCAACATTTACTCGAAGAACCAAAAGAATAAATAATTTCAAAAAACAATCTTTTTACAAAAACTTCAGTTTCAAATTTAGAACAGTCGCTTTTGTAGGGGGACATTTTCTCAGAACTCCCAAAACTTTTAAAAATTTCAGGAGGAATTAAAATTAACTGATTTACTTTTAGTTTTTAAAATTTATAATCGCACTGTTCCCAGAATTAATATATTACATATTCGGTAAAATATAAATTGTTTGTTTTCCGGAATATTGGTTAATTTCAAATGATAGAAAAAAATTTGTGAGTTAGATTTACAAGGTATAATTTATTTTAATCGAACCAGCGTTTGACTCTGGATGACGCTTTAAAAAGAGGTATACATCGAAAAACACAAATGTATCCCTACACAGAAAAAATGGACAAGAATTATGTTCAATAACCCCATATTATTGGAAAAAAATATGAATTTACAATATTTCGTTGTATGTATTTCTTTCCCTTGCCGGTTAATTCTTTATTTTCATACATAAGTACTTAAAACAAGTTTTATCTCATAAAAAAATAACTGAGATATGGCTCAGCTGTAGAGAGCATGCTTTACGTCCGAGAAGCTCGGGCCCGGATCCAAGGTATGTCAAAATTTTTTTTAAATTTATATATAATTTTTCCTTTGAAATAATTGTATTATCAATGAAGCAGAATTCTTCATCACAGGAAGTTTGAAAAAAAAATTATTGAATACCGTGATTTTTGTTAACAAAAACGAAACTTATTTTTTCTGTGTATTTGGACAATGACCACAACGAAAAAAATAATTAATTTTTTGTCTTCAGCACACCATAATTTCATTAAAAAATGCAATACAAATTTTAAACATTGTTAACCCCAACACGAGTTTTTTTATTTTATTTTTTTTATGAAAAAATTCCGAATTTAATATTAAAAATTTAGATTTTATGAGGGCAAAACTTAAGTATTTAATAGACCTATTTTTTTCCTTAGCTCAGGAATATTTCCTTCTAGTAACAGTTTTCTAAAATGCGGCACAAAAACAGAAGCTAAGTAATTTGCAAATAAACTTTTTGTAGAATGTTCAAGTACAATACTAAAAACTATCGACACTAATGCAAACACTCACCAAAAAAAAAAAAAAATTAAGCGAAACTAGAACTTATAAAAAATTAAAGCAGTACTCTAATGGCATAATGGAAGATTATATAATATGTTTAGAGAAAACCAGAAAAAGGACAGAGAAATTGGTTATTCGCTGTTATGGATTGCTTCCGACTTCTCCAACATCTACGATAAGTGAAAGGATTTCTTTCAAGTCAGGTTTTATTAAAACTAAATCCTAAACATTTTAACCAAGTTATTTTTCTAAAAGATTATTTCAGAAAATATCTTTAAACTATTGACCTAACTAATAAAATGATCTCACTTACTTCTTTTTGTTGTTAATTAATACATATCTATAAATTCTTCTTCTGTCTGATTTAATTCAAGAATTATTATGCTCTTTATTTTTTACTAATAAAATTTAAAAAAAATATATAATTATAATTTAGGTATTATAATAATTTATATATTAATGCAAAATTAACCGATTATTAATCGATTAAATCTTCAGTAATTAATCGAGTGATTAACTGATTAAAACAGAAACATGATTAATAGAATGCCCTAATATCTAGACATTTATTCCGTGAAGAACAAATTAACTGAAAAGGTGAAACCTGATGCAATTCAGAAAAGAAGCAAAACGATTCCACTAGCCCATTAACTAAACTCTCATTTGGATGTAACAGTGTATTAACAACCTTATTGTTTTGGGCACACTTTGCTGGCAAATCAATACAATCATACATAAGTCGTATGAAGGCTACTGAAATGTCTGGTACTTAAAATCGTTTATATGTATGCTTATTATAAGAACTGCAATCAATTAGAATAGCTCTGTTCAATAACTGAAAATTGTTAATAATTGTTAATAGTTTTCACTGAAAAGTGTTCACGTACCGAACACTTCTAGTAATAACTATTAACAATTGTTAACAATTTTCAGTTATTGAACAGAGCTAATGACTTTCTCAATATAACAACAAAAAAGATTTGAATTACATCAGCAATTGCTCTTTAGTATTTATCAATAATTCTATGTTCACCATAAGCATTTGTTATATGTATTGTTATTTGGTACCCAGCAAAAATATCCATCTAGGTTTGTAAGGGAGATATTTCGGTACTCTCCCTTACCAACCTGCTTCGGTATTACATGATTTTTGTATGGGATGTCCCACTTGTTAGGTCTGGAGACATGAGCTTCTTTCTGTGCATCTTAGATGCATTAATCTCATGTCTTTTTTATATGTATATGATTAAAAAAATTGTTGCTCTTTATATCACTTGGATAAATTTTTTATTTGAAATTATTTTATGTTGTTTTTATATTTATTTATATATTAAATAGTACAATTACAATTGGAAATTATATTACACTACAATTTACTTTCATTAAATACTTTTTGCTCGCATAATGAATCAGGAATCGATCCCACGATCTCCGCATGGTAGGCTAGAACGCTAACCACTATGCTACCGAGGCACATTTATTTTCATACGAATAAAAAATCAAATTACGAAGCAAAAATAGCACTCGCATCCATATTTGTATCCACGTAAGCGAGAAAGGATGCACTATAAAAAAGTTTGAGTTGAAAAAAAAACTTCGGGTTTAAAAAACATGAAAAAAACATAAATAGCCGACCACCTTCCCCGTGTGTGCGTTAAATTTCTTCATTCGCTTACGTTATTGCAACCTCGTAAGGTAGAGGGGATGCACTGAGTGCTTTTGCGCATCTCCGAAGCACTTCTATTTAATCTTACTGCATTTTTGTACCACATTTATTTTTGCTGGGTATGAAGTGTTTATGCAGCGACGGTTTCAGGCAGGCTTCTATCTAAAGGGCCGTAAGATATATAGACCTGAATTTTTCATAGAATATATGTAACTATGGCAGCAACAACAAATAAATAAAACAAATGCACGAAAGTAAAAAATGAAAGGGTGTGCTAAAGCGAGCAACGTAACATCTTGAAAATGTACTCAGTGACTCAGTGTTGTGTTTTTCTTCCGACGGGGTTTTTTTGAATTTGGAACGATTTTCCGTCATCCCACGTCAAATTTGGTTTGTAAACAGACCGGTTTCGGCTATGCGCCATCTTCAGTGTTCTATTGAATATTCAATAGAACACTGAAGATGGCACATAGCCGAAACCGGTCTGTTTACAAACCAAATTTGACGTGGGATGACGGAAAATCGTTCCAAATTCAAAATAAATTTTAGCTAAAAGAAGATTTTTAAAGGAAAAATAAGATTTTTATTCTGTATTTTGAAGATTTTCGAGGAAAAAAATATGGCAACACTGGTGCCAGGTGATAAATATGTACTATTGTGAACAATCCAATTAAGTGAAGTTCATTGATGCCAACTTTGGCTCTTTTTTACGATATGACAAAAAACGATATGACATACAGTATTTTCATTTCGTAAGTATTTTAAGATATTACAACACTAAGATAGCCATACACAGTGTTGTCATATCGCAGCGTTGTCATACCGTAAAAAACTTACAATATGACAATACAGTATGTCATATTGTTTTTTGTTATATCGTAAAAAAGAGCCAAAGTTGGCATCAATGGTGAAATTCACTATAGCGCTATTTTTTATCGAATGTGCTCCATAATACCAAATGAAAATTCCTTCGATCAGTTAATTTGACCACCATCGAAAATCGACTGTTCTTTATAACAGGCACCATTATGCACGAGTACATAAAAATAATATATTATTGCGTATACGTTCTATAAATATAATAATTTATATCTAAGAAAAAAATTTCTTTTAGTAAAAATAAAGTACAAGGACAGGAAAAGGTACTCTAGATTGCTATTCACATATTACGTAACGCTCGAGGGGAGATGTTAAATATTTGTAGTGGCTTAGATAATTTATACTGAAAATTCTGTAAAAAGTGTTAGAAAGGGGAGTATAAAAACTCCAAAAATGGCGTTACGTAATATGTGAATAGCCCATAGACAAATAATGCAGTAAACATACAGATAATGCAGAACGCAGTGCATTGGATTAAAAAAAGTACGCGTACTGCTGAAAACTGTGCTTCTGGCAAGCATATTCGTGTTCGAACAGCCGAATAATTTTAGACTTTTATACGAACGAATAACGATAAAAGTAGTTTAAAAAAATTCGTGATTTTTTTTTTTTGGGAATTGCTAAAATTTATGTTTTTTAAATTTATAATCGCACTATTTCCCAAAATTAATATTTTACTTATTCAGTAGAATATTAATTGTTTATAAAAACACATTGACATTGATTACTAAGGGGTATTAGCTAGTTCCTATGCGCATTTCACTAGGGCTAAATGCAGATCATCAGGGACCCTTTACCCAAAAATTTCATAGAAAAGCTAAAGATATTGTAGCAAACTTTTATTTAAATCAATAAGAAGCTTAAACATGAACAAAGTAATCAATGATGTTTTTTTTCTTCTTACTGTACCATATACAACACAGGCAGGCATTTTTCCTGCTCTAATTTCAGATGTAAGACGGTATGTAGAAAAAAGTTTAAAAAAGTTTTTCGAATATTAGACAAAAACTGTTCAAAGAGTTTTTTATTCTAAATTAAAAAATTTTGTTCGTTCGAACTAAAATAAAAAAAAATTTTCGAATATTCGAATAATTTTTATTCGAATGAAAACACTATTGTGGATGTATAAATAAATTGGACGCAGCATTAAAGATATACATATGTAAGTACGTTTCCTCCATGTAATAATAAATAAATTGCCTAGGGAATTCCTTCGAAAAAGTCAACTTTTAAAGAGTTAGAAGACAAAACAAAAACTAAAATTAAGCAAATTGTGCTTTGAATTCTTCCACCCCTTTTGTTGATAGTGTGCAACTTCTAAGGTCTCTTTTCATTAAATATGACCAAGTTACATAGTAACATTGTTATGTGTTTTTGCAATCTTATGAAAATAAAATATCATAGTTTTGCAATCTTATGAAAATGAAATACCATATGTTTGCATAAAGCACTTGATTAGAAATCAATGTATTTTAGTAGGGTAGTGGGTAGTATGCTAGCCTATCAGCGTGGAGGTTGTGGGTTCGATCTCTGGTCTGTTTCACTATAACGAGTGAAGGTCTTTGTTATTATTCTCGTTTAAATTAAGTTATGATATAATTTGTAATTGTATTTGTAACATTTAGTGAATAATATAAATCTACACCACCCGTTTTCCTTCTATGCATTTACTATTTCGATTATCTTGTTACATTTAATTAATTGTCCCATGAAAAAATACAAATGTTTGCTTAATGCGAAATTAATTCGAAAAGTTATTTAGAAATCTTAAACAAAAACTGATTTAACGAACAGAATGCGTTGTGTCTCATATTCTCGCAGTCATTAACATATCTGGTCCCAAACCTGAAAAATTCTAGTTCAAGGTTTATGTTGAAAAGGAAAGAAAATCTTGTAAGGGTTTATTATGTCGTATGGTCTTTTCGGTCAACCCTATGTATGACGCTTATTTTTATTGACTTGTCTATCCTATCACTAAAATTACATTTTTCTGCAAAAAAGAATTTATACAGTGGAAATAAAATTTATTAAATATGAATTTCCAAAGGCCCTTATTTTGAGAACACCTTCAGTTGTATTCCATTGAACAGGACGTATTACTAAGAAGAACTCCTCCACTTTTCTCAGTCCTTAAAATTAAAATTAAATGTTCTAGTCCGTGTTTGAAAAGGCATTAAAATAAGCCTTGGGTAATTCATGTATTGTGGGGGTACTTACATATGTTTTTATGACGCGCTTGAGTAAATCCAAAAATCCCTGCTTGGGCTCCTCTACTATCATATAAATATTCGCAGTCTTGCTAAAATCTGAACAAATCGCAGCCAAACACGATTTTTATGCAAAATATATTTAATTGTTTGGGTTAGCCATATAGGTTTGCATTTCATTGGGTGGTAACGGAAACTCATCAGAAGATATTTAACCATCAAATAAATATATTTTTAAAAAATACATTCTTGAGAATATCTCGAATAAGTTAATACATTTTGTAATTAGGATGTTTATTTTTTGTTTTGCCTTATAAATACATGCATATGTATATTTTTTACCAAAAGTTTACTAATTGTATAAAGATTGTAGGAAAAATAAATGGATTCATATCGAATAAAAGTTGTTTGTTTTGTTGTTTGTATAAGTTTTTTAAATCTATTACGCTTTTGTATTTACAACTCTCATTTCTTGTTTGAGATTTTGTCTACAAGCATACGAGTTTGAAAACTTTTCAAACATGATGGTTGAAGATATACTAATGAGCTGGTATAACCACCTAACGAAATGCAGGGATATAGATTGGCTAACCCACAACAAATAAAAATATTTTGTGAAATATAAATTCTTGAGAATATCTGTAATAAATTAATACATTTTGAAAAAAAGTTATGTATAAAACTCTAAAAAAAATATTTAAATATGTTTAATTTTCAGGTTTCTTTTAGCTCATACTAAAACAGTTTTATTCAGCACTTTAACAGTACATACATATCTTTATGTATGTAGTTGTTGAACAAATTTTAAATTATGCTTAAGTTGTTTTGTCAAAAGTCTATAGATATGTATGTATACTTATGAACTAAAATAGTTTTTAATACACCATTCAGCTTGTGTTAGAATAAATTTAAATCTTTCATATATTCTAGTTTATTTGACTAGACAATTTGATAAGACAATGGAAAATTATAATAAAATAAAAACTGTTGTTTTAATAATTTTGTATATATAAGGTATGTATAACGTGACCAGAAGGTTTTTCCAAAAAGCGGGACAAGAACGATTGAAAAGCGGGATTCTGCAGAAAATATGACAAAAAAGCGGGATTTTATAAAATATGTTGTGGAAAGCGGGATAACGTAAAAACACTCCAATTCTATGATAATACGAGTGCACACATGATTTCTTTTAAATATATGCAATTATACAGTTTCATATAGTTACTTGAAACGCAAAACTACGTAACTAATAAATAATTCAAAATCGCATTGCTATTTAATTATTGCGTACAAGCGCATGTCCGTACAAATTTTCAAACCTTTATCATAAAAATCAACCAAATTAAAAACGAAAAGAGACTTAACTTCAGGAACTTGAAGTGCATATATATTTTATTAAATTTGTCCTCTCTTAGGAAATTCATTAAAATTTAAAAAATTTTTAAAGTTTTCTTTGAATCGTCATTTTTAATTTCTCCGTTGCGATGAAACAAAAATGTACTAATGACTTGGCATTGGCACCAACGAAATGTAGGCATAAAGATGAGCTAGCTTACAAATAATAAATATATGTATTCTTGAAATATGAAACAAAAATTCTATAAATTGCCTGAAAGCCTACAGGTTAAAGATAATTTTGTGTCGAGCACGTGAACCATAGGCCCCTATTATGATTCACAACTCAACTAGTTTGGTTGACAAGTGCGATATATTGGCGCCTAAAATCACTATTTTAAAAGTAAGCAAAATTATCACAATACATAGTCGAAATAAAAATCAAAACACAACTGATAAAAACCAGCTGTCCTACTTTGATGAAAGTTGTAATTCATAATAAGAATTTGACAACTACGACTCAACTATCAATTTAGTTGTGAATCATAATAGGGGCCATAAAGTCGTTTAGGCCAAACAAAAATAAGAGAATTGTAAACCAGTCCCTCGCTTCTATAACTAATGTGAGAGTTTCACGCATCGAAAAATTTATTATCTTTCTGTGAAAAACAGATGCGAGAAAAAAATTAATACTGCATTTTTATTAGGTTTGCAGGGTGGGTGATTAATATTATAATTCAACTAATATTCTATGTCCTACAAAAAATCGGATGTCAAGTATTATTATTAATTTTTTCTCGATGTGAGAACTTCCCACAAGTTACAGAAACGAGGCACAGTAAGTGAAAAAATTCTAAGTTATCTTTCATACAAAATTGGTTAAATTCAGTTTATAGTTAAAAGAATATTTTCGATTACAAACAATTTTGTATGGAAAAAATCTATCTTGTAACTTTGGTATTTGTTGTCGGATCTATCTTATGTTCCATATGTTCGGCACAAAACTAGTTTTAGCATTTGGCTTTCAATACTTTTTCTTAAGGCCAGATTTTGTAAATACAAACGCATTTTGTGTTTTGAAATTTGTATGGAAAAAAAATTTTTGAAACGTATTTGCGTTTCTTTTCATACAAATTTGAAACGTTTAGAAACGAAATTTTTTACAAAATCTGCTTATTAATATTTTTTCATCTTAATGTAGCACTTTTTAAATTGAAGTTAATAATTTTAGTCAGACTGTATGGTTTTTAATCCAAAGATGTTTGATTATTCTGGGTTAAGAGCGTTGAATTTAATTTTTGGACAATCAAACATTTTTAATGTTTCGTGCCTTACTTGACTTCACCAGCCTCACACTGGTAAAAGGTATGACAAGAGCTCTGATGATGAGATAGCAATTGCTCTCGAAAACAGAAAACGTCAGTTCGACGCTTATACCATGGTATAAGTATATAAGGTAGTTCCACTTTCTCTTTTTTCTGACATATTATCATTTGACAAGAAAGGAGATTTGACGTTTAAACTAAAAATCGTGCTACCATTCTTGCTTTACAAAATCCGATTTTTTAATATTAAAAAAATTAAACGTTATTAATTTTCAAATGAAAATAAGAACTGTGTTCAGAGTTGTGAGTTTTTGGAGTCTATAGAAGAGCTGATTGCAATATACGCGATGTTAGCGATTTCTGAGGAATTTTCACCATTTTCGTAATCTATCTAATTTTACGAGATTATAGTTTTAGTAATTTTTTGAATACATTTAGCAATTTTTCGCGAAATTGCAACTTTTTCGCGTTCTTTCGGATTTTTTTATATTTTTTATTTTTAACAGTTTTGGCGTTCTAATATATTTTAAGGCGTGTTTCCGATTTCGAAATTTTATGAGAATTTTTGCAATGTTCGCGATAAAAGCGTCTTTTTAAAGCTTTTCTTCTCTGCAGTTTTTGCGAGTCTTAAACAATATTCGAATTTGGTATTATGCTGCTGTTAGCAATTTTTTGCAAATGTTCGCCTTTTCCCGATTTTTACCGAATTTTTGGTGTTTGTTACGGTTTTAGCGATATTTAATCAAAATTATGGCTTATTTAAAATTTTGCATTTCTTCGCAAATTTTCGCTATTTTCACGACAAGCGTAATTTTTCCTGATTTTTCTTTCTTACGTTTTTATTACGCTTTGTAATTTTAAAAATTTAGCAAGTTTTAGCGAATAGTCATAATTTTCGCGATTTTTCCCGAGATATTGACTTTCGTTACATATTTAGCGAGTTTTAATCAATTTTAGGGCTTGTTGGCAATATTGCGATTTTTTTCGAATTTTCTACATTTTCGTTATAGGCATATTTCTAGGAATATTTTCCCTTTTTCCATGTGTGGCAAAGCTATTTTAAATATTTATAAATGAACTAGACTGAAAAAATCTCCATTCTTGTCAAACAATTTTAAGTGAAACTACCTTGTTTTTTATATCATGGCTTATACAGACAAGAATTTGTCTTATTAGTTATTACATGCTTCGAAAATTATTTTCTCAATAAAAGTAATTTAATTGAAAAATTTAATTAAATGAACTTAATCCTAGATAATCCTAGAATTTAACGAGTTTTGATTTAAATTTTTAATTTAAAAATCACAGTAGATTATAGCCGAAACTCTTGGCTATAATCTGTGATGATTTTTAATTTCAAAATATATGGAAAAACTTAGCAAGATTCTGTTCAATTTCATCATTACTCATGCTAACTTCATGCCTGGTTTTCGTTATGCACATGACCCTAAAGATTTTGCATTAGAAATTTTCAAGCAACGTCTAAAAATTCACTTTTTTCAATTTTAAAGGGGTTTAATTCAATGAGTTGTACTGGCTGAAAAAGAGGAATAATATTTTAAAACTCGAAAAAGCGGGAGAAAGCGGGATACAAATTTTAGGCGGGATCAAACTCTTAAAAGCGGGATCTCAGGTTAGGTATGAATGTACATTAGGGTGGAGCGTCGGATTTTTTTTTCGAATATTAATTTCGGATAGCACTGGAACGTTACATTTTATCCTCATATGCTTGAAAAAATTATTGGCAGCTATCTTGAGACCTCTACCGACCATCAAAATTTTGGAAATAAAATAAAATCGTGTAATTTGTGAAATATATGATGTAACGTTAAAAATTTTGTATTGTTGTTAAGTTACGCTCAAAATATATACTATTTTTATGTACTATATATATATATATATGTATATACTATTTTTATATAGGTATGTATAGGTATGTATGAAGTTGCAACGCGAGTTTTGAAATTCTTAAGATTTTATCATAACTTAAAATAATATATTGTCTAAGCTACTTTGACGTCGCGGAAAACGAATATGACGTTAATAATTTTTTTTAATGCGAATTTTCGCGATATTTCCGAAAAGTTTTTTGGTTCTTTGTTTTGTTTATCGCCAAAAATTCTAAAAACGGCTCACCTGAATAAAATAATACGCTATTGCATAGATATCGCTCTCTTCTTTTAGCGAATATGCATTTGGATAAAAATGTATTGAGTTCCTGGCCTTAGAATTGTTAAAAAGTATCTTTTTAGACCTCTTCCAAAAATTATCATTTTTTATTACTCCTATTAAGATAAAAAAAAAAAGATTTTGTGTAATTTTATCGGCTGTAGGTTAAAGACAACTTTGTGACGAACATATGAAGTATTAAATCACTAAATTCTGATAAAAAAAAATAAGAAAGAAATATCCAATTTACATTGAGGGTGATGTCGCTGCAACAATGCTTACGTTCTCCTTTGGAGTCTCTTCTTAAATCTGCGCGTATTTACATAAAGACTTTTGTTGCAACAATCTGGGGACTTTTTGACATTCAATTGGCTAAATGTTATTTATTCATTCATTCGTAACAAATGTTGCTATAAACTAACTGATTGGTAATTGGAAATATTTCATAAGAAATAAGCCGAACTAGCAACACCGCTCATACATAATATAACAAGAAGACGAATGAGAGAAAGATGTATAAGAGAAGTGTCAAAATTGTCCCTTAAATTTTAATTTCGTGCCTCTTTTACTATCCCGTTAGCTTCTCTACCCCTCAAGCACGAGTCGCAAGCGACATCACGCTTGATGTAAATCATCTCAAAGCAATGAAGCAATTTAAAATTAAACTCATAAAATGTTCCAACTTACTCTTGAGGTAGAGTGCTAAAAGATGAAGAAAAAATAAAAAAATACATTTTTGTATATAACTTAGGCAATGTGCAACTTTATGGAGATATTCGAAGTTGATTGGATGATTTTTTTTCTCCTTCATACATCGACGCTCCACCCTAATATATATCATAGGGACCGTAAGAGTGAGTCTATACCTGATAAATTTTTATCATGATAAATGTCAAATCGTTATCAAGATAAAAATTTATCACGTATAGACTGCATTTATTAGTGTTATTGCAGTGTCTTGACAATTTTGTCAGAGCTCAAGCTCAGACAAATTTGTCTTGATAAAAAACGTAAATAAACTGTTTGACGTTTTAATTTATTTTAAAAAACTAAAATGTTTACAACATTTTTACAAAAAAATATACGATTAAAGAAAAAATATGAATTATTTAATTAAATAAAAGCAGTTTAATGGAAATATAAGTGAAATAATGCATGAATAGTGACAAACTTCCTTCACGACGATAAATAAATTGTGATTTATTATAACAAAAAAACCACAACGTGTTCGCATGCATGCTTCTACTAACAAAAATTTGACAACGGCTCTGCCGACGCTTTGTTATTTGTTATGATAAAAATATATCAGGTGTAGACGTAGGGTAACGGCTATAAGTTTTTTTAAACAAAATTACTTTTTAATGATTATTTTTTTAGTTTTATTTTTTGCGTGGAAAATAACAGTTATTTTTTAGCATGATTATCTCGAACTTATTTGCTTGTGAATCTTAACTGCACGTCTCCACGCGAAATATTTATTTCTAAACATAAGAAATAACGTCGGCAGAATAACAGCACTAATATGTACATGTACAGGCTTATGTTCTGAGCTATGGAACACGTATTGTGATATTGGACATAAATTGAAAAAATTCACTGTGAATGGATCGATGATTTTATCTTTATCTTTATTTTAGTTTATTTAATTTTGTTTAAAACTATTTTAGTTTATTTAATTTTGTTTAAAACTATTTTACTTTAATTAGCTTTATTTAATTTAAAAAATATTGAACTTTTATCACAGCTACAAGTTTCTTTTGTTTAATTCACGCAAACAACAAATGCCGATCAAATTTGACAGCTTATGTTCAACATTATTTCTTGAACATAAGTTTGAACAATTATGTCGCAAATTATATGCAAATAAATATTTCTGCGGTCCACACGTGAACATATGATGTTGGAAATAGAATTTGACAGATGAGAACATAATTATTTCCAAGCTTATTGCTCGTGGAGACCCCCAGCAAGGTTCGTAATGTTATATTCAGAACGAAACAGGCATGATTAATATTCCAAGAAACAAGGGAATGATGGTTTCGGAAGCCGATGCACTTCTATCATCAGTGCTCATGTATATTTTGCTTGTGAGCTGGCAATCTTGAAAGTGATTTCAATTCTTATTTGTAGACTTTTAGTGAAAATTGCATACGAGAATTAAATGAGTTAAGTTGATGTTAACTTAACGTTTTACCACATCAATTACCAGTGTTACCATTGGTTTATTTTTCTTCGTGCCCATTTTTCTGATTTTTTGTTCTACTTAAGTCAAACTGTTTTGGTTTTATTTTATACTTAAGTATAAGTATATGAACATGTAAACATGTGAAAAGCTCAAACCAGTAGCTAATTGTTTATTTAATGTCATTATTTCGAACTTATTTGCTTGTAAAAGTTGAAAAATTAAATTGATGTTCATTTTTCCATTGTTCCTTGGAATATTAATCTTGCCTGATAACACTCGTCAGCAAAAAAAAATTGTGGAGTCTTTAAATAAAAATATTTGGAATATACAAAGTTTAATGCGCTAATTTCAATTCAATTTTCGGTTTTTCTCTATCAGGCTCAGATTTTTTTATGGGCATGATTAATATGACACCCGAAATAGGGCAGTCATGTTAATATCTGTGTTATTTTATCGTAACATCTTAAGTCTAAAAATCGTGTTTGTAAATATGCAAAGTAAATATTATTTTTCAACAACTTCTACTAAACCGGTTCTTATGAAACTTTATAGACATACACCTTTAGTTATCGTTATATTACAAGATTATGTTTAGAAAAGTGGGCAGTGCCACCCCCATGAAAAGTTAATATTCATTTTAAATACCTCTGCTTAACCGATGCTTACGAAACTTCGCACACACAATTAGATCTTGTGAAAGTACAACATGGTGATACAAAATGTGGGCATTGTCACGTCTATTTTATAGTCGGTTTTTTTTGCAAAAATTATATTAAATTAAATCGAACATCCAGCTCTCGAGTTATAGCAAATTATGTGGTGCAGCCTACTTAATTTTCTATATAACGATAAATCTCGAGAACCAGAGTCCATTCAAAAAAGTAATTTATAGGCATTTGTGTATCCAAATTGACTGAAAACCCCCAGGCAACAAAATTCATGTTGGCCTGTGTAGTCATTTAACTTTGAATTAAATTAATTAAATAAACCTTTTTTAATGGGATTTATAACTTTCACAAGTTTCGAGTTTTTATCAAAAATTGATTGCAAACAAAAGTAAAAGTTATTTCATTTAACCTCTTTTACTTCTTATGAAAAACTCAGCGAAATTACTTCAGAATAAAATAAACATAAAATGTATATTATAATTGATAATTTTCAATCACTTGAAAATTATATCAAAGTGCTTCACTTAAATTATTTTATTTACACATTTGTTGATTATTTGCAACAGATTAAGATAGCAAGCCAATGTCAAACCTGACTGGACTCAGATAGTGTTGCTTTTCAAATGAAATAAAAAAAAATTTATTGATTGTTTACCATAAAATACAAATAAAAAATGTTTCAGTTTATATACGGGCTTAGTCGGCAGTAAAAAAAGTTAAGCAGCAGAAACATTCACCAGAAACGTGAACAGCACATGCAAAAATTTGCTTGTGTTTCTGGTTCTATGAAGTTTTTTTTTTAATTTACAATGCATGTGATAACCATCAAAAAATATATATATAAAGATCATAATTATGTTTTTAATTTAAATAAGACATCCATTTTGACAGAAAAACCTGTTAAAATCATCTGAAATTACTCGATCATGCCAATCAACAGGAAATATTGCCAATTCATCAATAACAAATTAAGAAGCACATGTAAGACAAAAAAAAAACGTTTATCGCAGTATACAATTGTAAATCTCTCAGCTATTGATTATTTCTTTCTAACATTGATTGCTGGCTGTGAAGATAAGTGCCATAAGCATTTTTTCTTCACGCAATTTAAATAAAGTGTGTATTTGAGTAATAAACCACGCGTATTATCAAGTGCTATAAATGTTCCAATTTTAAATAAAAAGTTCTTATCTCAAGATTATATTATACTATGCAACAAGAAAAATGCCAAGGACTATCACTATATTTTTTGATGTGTTACGGGTCTCCTAACTACAAAAACAGCAGAAATTTTAAATTCTATGAATAACTTTTTTTTTCTAAAATTTGGTGTTTTTGCAGAGCCTGCTCACCGATTGATTCCTTTATAACTTGAGAAAGGGTAATCCAATTTTATTACAAAAACCACTAAAAGACTTGAAACAAAATTATCTTTAAGCCATTTAATATTATTTTCTTATATACTACGTGGCTTCGGAATGATAAAAAAATATATTTTTTATGCAACATTTTTTTTTAAATTTGTAAAAAATCGAAAATGGCAAAAGCTTAACATATCGACCCCTTAGCGCCAAATGATCGTAAGCGACAAAAACTAAATTTTACAGGAGAAGCGTTTTTATTGTATTTAAACATGATTTATATAAATAAACTGTCGCTTACGATCAAACCTTACAGCCTTATTTCAAAAGTTATCAACAATTTTGACATTTTGATGATTTTGAACTATGGGTAGGCCCATAGACCTTTGATTACAATAAAAAAATTAGTTTTTTTTACAAAATGTCGCTTACGATCATATCGCGCAAAGGCGTCGATATGTAGTAGTAGCTGATCATAAAGTCTGATGTACTACAAATGAAATAAGCTTTATTTTACTAAAAGCGATGAATAAATATTGATTTTATTTACAATTAAGTGAAATTAGCTAATTTTTGCAAAAAAAAATTATTTTTGAAGAGGCTGATCCACCGATTTTATCATAACTTGAGAAGGGGTTGTCCAATTTTATTACAAAAACCAGTAACGAATTTGAAACAAAGCTGTTTGAACAACGTTTTTTAAACACTCAATAGTTTCGGAATTATTCAGACCGCCATAATGAAAAATATATTTTTTTTAATAAAAAATTTTATTTTTTTAAAAATTTGCCATTTTTGTTAACTAATCATCAAGCCACATACTCGTATGTATACTACTAATAAAATAAGCTTTATTGTATTCATAATGAAGTGAAGTAACCTGATTTTTGCAAAAACTGTGAATATTTACACTGTATAACAAAATAATTTTTTTAATAACAAGGTTCTAACAGCTGATTCTGGTAAAGGCCACAAAAAAATATATACGCGTTTCGGCTTTTTATAAAGTTTACATCAGGGATTCATTTTAGGGGAAGTTCAGTTAGAATGGCTTAAAGGTAATTTTTACGGATGTAATGATACGCCGTTTTGCCGATCCGAACCGATACTTAAAAATAAATATCGCCGATACCGATACGAATATTGAAATTGAGTTCAAGTTTAGATTAACAAAACTCAAGAAGGGCAATTTTTTATTATACAAAATTACAGTGTAAGAGATTATTAATATTTAAAATTCATATTAACGCACACAAAAAAACTAAATTTCATTTTCTGTAAAGGAATTCAATGAAATAGTAAATATTTTGTCTAGGAACGGACCTACAAACAAATTTGTAAATATAGCAAAAATATCTCAACAATTTCATTGAAAAAAATTGTTTTTTTTCAGTGAACAAATTGTTTAAATATATAAAACAATTTGTCTACAAATATTTACAAATTGTAAACAAAACAATTTACTAAATCAAACAAAAAGATTTACTGAATTTTCTGAAAAAATCAAACAATAGTTTTGTCTCAGTTTATAGAACAATTAGTCTAAAAATACTGAAAAATGTTAAACAAAATAGTTTACACAATTAAACAAAAATATTTACTGGATTTTTTGTAATATATCAATCAAACTTTTTGTCTGTGTCATTTATCATCATCATCATCATCATCCATTAAGCATTTATGATATTTCACTTTGTTAAAAGTGTTCAAGTCTGGATGTTTATCTAAAAAAATTAATGAGAATTAACGCAACGACATTAACGAATTGATTCACTCAAAACTATTCAGTAAAGAAACTTGGTATAATCGCATTCCTTTTTCTATCATTACTGTTGTTGTTTGTGTATATGTCGTCATCGGGGTTGTTTTTTACAACACAGTTTTTCTTGTTGTTTTTGATGTTTGCGTCCTAAATAAGAGTCAAAGAAACAATTCATTGATTATGTAAAGAACATTTACTGAAAATGAAATTTATTTTTAGACAAACTTTTGTTTGAAAATTTTTATTTATTCACTTAAAGTTTGTATTTATTCTCTTAAATTTACATGAAAACACAGTTTTGAGTTTAAATTCGCATAAAAAGAAACAAGTTGTGAAAATGGGTAATTTTTCATCCTTTTTCCTTGAGTAAGAATCATTATAGAACACCGAAAAAGAAATTTGTCCTAACATCGCTTCCAATTTGGTGATTGGTAATCGAAAACGAGAACTTCTTGCAATGACAAGGATATGTAATATTAATTAGAAATTATCCAAATTTGCAATACTTCCGGATCGCGAATTCTACATTTTCATGATTTCTTTGGAGTGTCTTTTTTTGCTGGGAATAAGATTTAAAAAACAACGAATTGTATTTGAGTTCATAGTAAAATTAACGAAAAATTAATTATTTTCCTACAAAATAACAGCGTAAAATATTCCCTCCTATTATGAAAGGCGACGTCGACGTCACATCAACACGACAGTAAGCAATTGTCACTTGTCTACTCATTGCCGACAACAATTGACTGCTATTGACAGTCTCTTACTATTTTCTGAAGCTTATGAAATTAGTCCAGCATGTTAATATTAATCAATTGTTGTCGACAAAGAGTAGACAAGTGACAATTTTTTGATGTCGTGCTGATGTGACGTCGACGTCGCCTTTCACCAAAAGGGGGATAATTAATTTTTAAAATTAATATTAATAAGATTTAAAAAATAACGAAATGAATTTAGTTCATGGTAAAAAAAAAGTCAAACAAACAATTCATAGATTATGGACAGAACATTTACTGAAAACTAAATTTATTTTTAGACAAACTTTTGTTTGAAATTTTTTGGTAATAATTTTGTTTGTGTAGTACATTACTCATAATAGCTGTCGCTTTAGTTCTATGCATATTCATTCACGTTTTTTAATATTTTCAAAGCTCTAAAAACTCCTTTAAATTGGCCAAAATGTTCTCAATGCCGAGAAGTAGAAGGTTATTATCAGCAGTACTGCCAAATGTAAATAATAAGGTAGGTTTTAAAAAGGTATCTTTTAGGGTATTCACTCGAATAATGTTTGCGCGATTAATCGAATAATTAAAGTCAAATAATGTTCGATCAAACAAAAAATTTAAGTTTCGAGTAAAAATTTATTCGAGTAATTTCGGTCGATTAATCGAATAACTCGATTAAAAAATTTTATGTAAATTTTCTTTTTTTTATTGAGTTTTTGTAGATTTCTTAATAAAAAGTGGAAAATTTTTTAATTTATATGAAATTTGCCATTCAATTCGAACATTATTTCATACTAATAGTCTGCATGATTAAGTAAATAATAGGGAGAAAGAGACCAACTTCAAATGTCTTTTAAAAAAATTCGGAAATATAAACATCAAACAAGAATAATTTGAAATAAAGAAGATATTTCGAGAGCAACTAATTAACTAGGTGTTTCGTAAAATATTGAATGTAAGGTACGGTCGCACTTGGCAAATATTTGCCGAAAAAAAACGTAACCCACAGACAAGTTAAAATTGTATTTCCTTTAATTACAATATTGTTTTTGTATATGGGTTCGCATTTATTAAAAATAATATAAAACTAGTTTTTTGCACCATAACTTATTTTGTGATATAAAAAACAAGTTAAATAAATCAAACTAACTCTGAGCAAATGTAGTGGTTACGTTTTTTTGGGTAAATATTTCCAAAGTGTAACCGTATTTATATTTATAACAACAATAATGTTATGCCAATTCCGATTATTTTTATTCTGCTTTGAATACAGGATAGGTCGGAATGGTATTAAATATTTCCTGGCGCAAAATTTTCTCAAAGCGCAACATTTGAATAGTAAAAAAAAACTGTTTTAAAGGATCAGTTTATGATCTAATTTATGTAGAAATGTTGTGTTTTTGTTTGTTTCTATTATTAAAATATATAAAAACGCGAAAAAGCTTGTTTTGTTTTATTTTTGTCCACAAAAATGTACAAAAAACCGATTAAATTCAAAAATTTTCCGATTAACTCGAATAATTTTGAGCAGTAAAGCTTACTCGAATAACTCGAACGAAATAAAAGTTTTACTCGATTGCTCGAGTAATTTAAATACCTCAATTTCGATTAACTGATTAATCGAACAATTGAAAAGTCGATTAAAATGAATACCGTAGTATCTTTTCAAACAAAAGTTTATGTCACGTTCAGAAAAATTTGCTGTTTTATTTATTACTTTTCAGCATTATTTAAATAGTAAAAAAATTTCATGGTACAAAAATAGTAGAAACATTTTTAAATAGTACAGTTTTTGTACTATAGTAAGTGGCAACGCTGTTGTAGACACTGTCGAAGAAAACATGGCCAATTCTTGTAGTTGATTCTCTTTTGTATTATTCTTATTATGCTTTTATTCCTTTACTAGGATTGCGCCCGGAGGTCGAAATTCGACCTCCTTTACCTCCTCTTTTAACTCGGTAAAAGTAGGAATTTCCCGGACACTAACTTTTTTCGAGGGGCAAGCTACCAGGTTGCCAAGAAATGAGATGGTATTGTACTTATCATGAACTTGGTGATCCTCATTTTGATCTCAGTACTTTTTACGGCGGAAGTTTTTGGATAGCAACTTGCCCTTATTTTCACATTTTTGTTTTTGTGCGTATTTGTTATTTTTGGATTAATTGATTTGTCCACTTAAATGTCGAGTTTAATTTTTTGAAATTTAATAATTTTTTTATTTTTCTGCTGCCAGATTGGTTGTTTTTTTCTTCGTGTGCAGCGGTTGCAGTTATTAATTGGGCTGTATGTAATATTTTTTTTGCAAAACAATTTTCTGAAACCTTTTTGTTGTCATTTACTTTCTTTATCTATAATTCCAAGTAATTATATTACAAAACATATGTATTTTGTTCTCTTTTGTGCTTTATTATGCGTTTATTATTATTTTGTAGATTACAAATTATTTTTTTCCACATTTTTTTATTAAATAAAAAATTTCATGTTTCCAAGTGTGTTTTTGTTATTTATTTATCAACAAATAATATTTCTAGCGTAAAAAGACTTTGAAATGATTAAATGTCTACATGAAAAATAGGTCATTTATAAATTTGTGAACACACAGATCCGCGTGATTAATTTTTTTTTTTACTTTTTTCCACAATATTTTGCTATAATTTAATTATGTACGTGATAAGAACTATAAAAATGCTTTTGTTTTAAATTATTTAATTCTTTAATTTTATGTCTATTAACATTGACGTATTTAGCAAACGGACAATTATTTATTAATACAAAAATATTTATATTAAGTTCAGCGCCCTGCAGTAACGTGACATTAAAGTTTATATATGATAAAATTTATTTAATGTAGTTTTTTAACAAGCACAAAGTATGAAGCTTTTTTTGTTTATGCGGCGGGAATCGAACCTCCAAAAATCGTCAAATTTGGGAAATAAAATCGTCAAAATCATCATGATTTTCGAAAAATTTCGTCCAAAAATCGTCGCACTAAAAAACTATTTTATAAAAAAATAACTGTGGCTTAAAAAATAAAATAATAATTTCTATAGAAACCCTGCAGGAAATGTCGATAGTCGATAATTGTACTGATTCACTAATGACCTTGTCACCAGTACTACTGACTAATTGTAGCCCAGGCATTGTTCTGTGCTATACGCAGAAAAAAATAGACAAGATTAATCTTTATATGAATTTCAATAATACTTATCATTAACTTAATACAATATTTTGTTGTATGTATTTCTTTTAGCTCATAAAAAAATAACTGGGGCATGGCTCGGCTGTAGGGAGTAAACTTTACGTCCGGGAAGCTCGGGTTCGTATCCCAGCCATGTCAAAATTTTTTTTTTTTAATTTATATATATATCTTTCTTTTGAAAGAATTTTGTTATCAATATAGCGGTATTCTTTATCAGAGGAAATTAAAAAAAATATATTGAATACCGGGATTTTTGTTATCAAAAACGAATATTATTTTTTTCAGTGTAGACATTTAACATGTGCTTGTCGTTGAGATTCCACTACTGACCTCGGAACTATTGACTTACTATGTGTTCTACATGGTGGCTCTTATTGGACAATATGGAGACATTGGTACTAGAGATTTACTAGTGCATTTTAATGATTCTAGTCAACACATGAAAATGTTTACTAACTAAGGCAATTAAATTAGATGTTTTATGAAAATTTTTGGTTTTGCGTGCAGCCGGTTTTATTTTCAACACAACAAAATGAGACAATAAAAAATCGTCTTCTAGCTGTCAAAAACATCTCTTCCCATTAAAGGCAAAATAAAAAGTGTAGACGATTCGTTGACAATGGTACCAAACTTTTCGACAAAAGTGGTGACTTGGAGACACTTGTGGCCCCTGGCTTCCTTCAGGGAAGTAACAATTCAACTGTTTTATTAACAAAATAAAACTTAATCTCAAAACAATGGTAAAATTAAGGCTATCATCTAACTTTTTTCGCCAATTCAAACCTAGATTATACCTATTTATATTATAATATTTTGAATTTTCAATATTTTATACTTTGAGCAGCTTACAAGACAGGATATTTAAAATTTTTATAATGTATGTATAATATCAAACCCAAAAAAATATATATATTTTTTATCAGATCTAACGTTTTATATGAAACTAGATGTGCAGCCCGCTTCGACCGCTTAAAGTTCGCTTTATGGCTATAAGATGTCCGTAGAATATAGTATAAGGTATAAATTTAAATTTCCCGTTATACAATATAAACAGTGCTGCCAACGTAAAAAATCTTTATAATTTCCAGCAACATTTATATTAGTAAAATAGCGTATTTTCACATTTTTTCCATTTTAATTTCGAAATGAGATATTATATCGCGGTAAATACTACCCTGCGTTTGAACCAATACCTTCATACCAAATTTTATGAAAACCCGTTCAGTGGTTTTAGCGTGATGCATGTTCGGACAGACAGACAGGCAAAAATTCCAAAAGTTGGTGTTTAACACTCTACGTCGATTAGTGTTTACCGCCACCATACAAATTTTCTAAAAATATTTCATGTACACGCACGCCCATTTTACAGTTTTATTAGATGTATAGATATCAAGAAACAATTAAAGAACTCAACAAATCGTCAAAGTATATGGGGTACTGGACAAAATATCATCAATCGTCACGTTTATAAATTTGATCTCAGAAATCGTCAAAATGACGAATAATCGTCACGTTTAACAGCACTGCTTGCAACATCGTGGTATTTCTACTATGTATACATGAAGTCATGATTAAGGTTAATCTTCAGATAACTCCAATATTTAAACCTTGTGTTCTGTTCAACATATCATGTGAATGCTATCACATTGAATAGCAAATGATGTTGCGACAGTGATGCTCTAGGCGCAACTAAGTTTCCAGACTTTTATATTAGTTCCCTTTTCGAGGACTTAATTCATTTTTAAAGTTAGGAACTTAGTTAGCTATAAACTAACTTCCCCATTTCAAAAACAAACTAAGTCCCCAAAATAATTTTTGGTATTTCTCCTCTGATGCAAAAACCTCTTGTGACTTGCCGAAATCTGACTAGAAAGAAAGAAAGTCTTTGTTTAGCGAAGCCATATTCGACATTGCTAGAAGGAGAATGGGAGTGGCTAGAATGATTTCTTTGTTGAGTTGTAGAAACAGCTAACTACTTCCAGTCATTGACCAATTATTCCACAGGCAATGGCTTTATGACAACCACTTTAAAGGAAACAAGAGCCAGGGTGCCCCTGTGCCTGAGTGGTAGCGATATTAGCCTGTCAGTCTAGAGGTTGTGGGTTTGATTCTCACCATAGACCCTGGGTGTTTTCCGCAGACAAGCTAATCCACCAAACCGCTAAAGCATGGTTGCATCGTAGGATTGGATGCTCAGATAGCAGCCCTATCACCAATCTAGAGGACAAGGGCTAGCAAAGCACGTCTCCCGAAATCCCAAATTTGCTAACAAATCGCTAAAGAAACAGAATCTAAATGAAAACCCGAATTACTTTTGATGGAATACTGGAACGTATGAACGCTTAGTATTTCCTCTTGTATGAACGCTAAGTATATGCAAGCCCAACGTGAAATATTACGATATGGTATTTCCATCATGACCTGGAGGGAAGTCCGCTGGACGGGCTCTGGTAAATATACATCTCCTAGCTCAGAGATGGTCATGCTATATTCGTGAAGGTAAATGGGCAGTTCCCACGAAGCTGGCTTTGGAATAAAGCTGACAACAAATGCTTGTAAAAGCCTACCTAACCTGTTCTTATTCCCCCCGTGTGGCTCGTCTCTGCATTTTGGTGGCTATCCACGCCTTGGTGCTGCGCTTCCTCGGGAAAATGGTAATTGGTTTTTCCAGACATTACCTTTGGCCATTTACGCATAAAACTTACGTGTTACTACCCAATCTCTGAAATAAAAAAAGTAGGGTTACCTATGGAAGAAGTTGGAAAGGCAGCTAAGGTCTCGCCCGAGGACAAAGTAGATAGTAACTTAACTTCTATGGGGTATTCGAGGCATGACGAGTAACCTGAACTGCTACCACGGGTTCCGGTAGCCCCACAGATGCACGCCTTTTATAGGGTTAAAGAGATGATGCTCGCTATTCGCGGCATCATCTTTGATTGTGTTCGCGAAAGGTATACTCTATTCCTATTGGGATGAATATTCTGGCGGACTTCGACTTACCCTCAACATGAAGGATTATTCTGTGTCCAGTTGTTGGTTGAGGTCTTTATCGAAAGTCCACGTGGTGGCTGTGGTTGCTACCAAAATCGCTGGGAGAGGTGTTGGTTTAATGACTGATGCTTGGCCAGCGCTGGTGCCTGGTTGGACTTCGGACAACCAATGGAAACCTCCTTGTACTGTTTCTAAACCAACAGTGAGACCAACACTGAATCGTGAGTCTCAGGGACTTCTCCGCTTTCTTGGCACAAGTTGGGAGGGAGAGGTGATGTGGGGAATCGTCAATAAAGTTTGTAAAACCATGCCAGTTGTCTTTATTATAATTCACAAACGTGCGGTTATCTGGCTCCGCAAAGTCGCTGGGCTTCTCTACGATGACCAGGATGGGAATGTGATCTGAGCTAAATGCTGTGTGGGTCTGCCAGGTGGTGAATGTAAGCAGCGACGAGCATACAATGGAAATGTCTGGCGAGCTTGACCATCAAGCTGTTATTCCCGTAGATGAGTCTTCATTAATACTAGCCAAGAAGGATTCATCTATGTGATCGGCAACGAGATTGCCGTGAGGGTCATTGAGAACCAGCTCTCGTAGTGAGCATTGAAGTCGCCAAGTATTATTTTGCTATCGGCCTGCAGAAGGTGGGATATGCTTGGATATTAACTAGCCCCTATGCTGTTAACATTGACGATATCGAACTCAATACCTCCAGTATCTATTGAGATGTCCATTGCCTCTAGGAACGGGTAAGGATCGGGAGAGGACGGCTGGACTATAAGGTTATAGTTGACATTGCGTTCTATTATGAAGGTAAGTCCTCCACCATCATTTTTTTATCTATCCCTTCGAACGGTGTTATAATTCCCATGGGTACTTCTGCTATGAAGCTTCGGTTTTTGTATGGCGGCTACGGGTATGTTGTTAGCGTGCATAACATTTGTGATCTCCACTATCTTGTTCCGGAGACCATTACAATTTAGTTCTAAGATGTGAAATGAAGGTAGGTAGTTAGGGTTATGCATGGGCCGCTGGGAAGGCTGTCTATGCCGGGGTTGGGATATATGGTTAATTGTAAGGGATCGCGACGTCTGGTTGAGTTGTCGCAGGTGAGGGGATTGTACTGAGTCTTGGTTTGCGCTACAAGTTGGTGTGAGTGCTCGGATGAGATTGGAGAGTTGCCATCAGGTATGCTGCTTAAATAGAAGGGGCTACATAATTTTCATTCCAATCTCTTCGGAATCGCAAGTTAGTACACCTCCACATATGACACCAGCTATTACAACCATTGCACTGGGTTGATACAGTGTTGCTCCTAATTACTCCCTGACATATAGCGCAGACTCGTCGGATGGGCTATGCTCTGGTCTGTGGTGCTGTTAAGCGAGCTGGATTTTGTGAGAGTGGAATAGGAGGGGAAATGTTGGGATTTGAGAGTTGTGGGTGCAATAACTAGGTAGGAAGCTGGGAAACCTGTCGCGGTGGCTGGTGAGACCTAAGCACCTTCTAAGGTGATACCAGCCATTCCAAACATTACACCGTACTGAGGTGGTTTTGCGCTGAAGACGCACGGGACACACAGAGCAATTCGAGGTGGGACCTGGATTTTGCTGGATGCCAGCAATAACTAATAATAGGTTGAGCAAAGTTGCTGGCATAACTTGCTCACTTGGGGGTAAAAACTTCCGGTTTGTACAGCTGTTGCTAGGCTAACAATCTTTGGCCGAGTTGGACTCGTGACGTTCCGGAACGTAAATTCAATTGTAGTGGGAACGGCTCCCTCTAGTAGGATCATTCGCTTACTTATTATAATTTTCACAGCTCAGCAACAAATAAATGTTGCTTATCTTTTATTAGTCGAAGGCGTTTTAATTTACTTTTGTGATAACGAAAGTAGTTATTTTGCTATATATACATATTAAAATATTCTATATATGTACATATATACATATTTCATTGAAGAATATAAAATATTCTATAGAAAGAAACTATTTACATTTGTATATTTATTCAATTGAAACATTTTTAATCTGTCAAGAACAGCTATGTTTAAATAATTTGCAAGGATATCTGTAATTTATGAAGTGTTATTATCTTAAATTCAATTTTAGATACGAGTATGACGTTATCTATAATCAATGAATCCATAATGTTTATTGGGTCAACTTTTTATCAACTTGAATAAAAATTTCTGTGGAAGTACATACTCAATATTTTGAGTTATTTCAAAAAGTGAGAATAGAGAAATATCACATAAGTTTAAGTTCTACATACATTTATTTAGCAAGGTTGAATCTCATATAAACTTGTTTTCAATACCAAAATTTTTAACTTTTATCACATGTAAGGTATTCTGATACCGTTATATAAATAATATATAAGTATATACTCAATGGGTTCGGAGTTCCTCAGAGAGAAAAAATCGAAAACGAAATAATTTTTTTCCATGAAAATCTATAGAGAAATTTTAATTTTATTCACCATAAACTAAAGTCGCCTGATTCTTACAAAAAATCAAATTTTAAAAAGGGTGCTCTAAAGATTTTATCATAACTTGAAAACGCCTCGGCCGCTTTAGTTAAAAACATATCTTGAAAATTTTGAGTACTAGAAAACAAAATGTTTGTGCAAAATTAAACGAAAAAAATATTTCATCAATACACATAAACAACAAAAAAAAAACTACTTTCTAACGTTATAAGATAACATTTCTAAATTTTGAAAAAAGTAGAAAATGTGTTTAATTAAATTTTTATTATTTTTAAGCAGACATAAAGGCGCCAACAAAAAGTAACATGATTTTGTATATATATATTTTTTTATATAGTATTTCTTTTATGGCTCATAAAATAATTTATTTAATTTAACACACCAACCAACCAACCAACACATCCAAACAGAAGAAACCAAATGAACAACTTGAAATTAATTTAATGTTTGAATTTTATTGTGGTCTTGACTTTTTGTCAATATTTTTTCCGTTCAATAATATAGCTAAAAAATGACGTCAATTAAATAATTCTAAATATATTTAGAATTTAAATTAGATTATTTTGTAGTTAGTATTAAATATTTTTCTGTTTTTATTTTTATATATTTATTTGTTTCTGATAAGAAGGAAATTATTATTCTAGAAAGGTTTGAAAAAATAAACTCACGTTCGGTGTGAAAACAAAATAAATATAATTCTTTTGTTTTAAATAAGTTATTTATTTATTTACAAAGTAATAAACAAACTATACAATGAATTGATAATAGTGTAAACAAACGTCTGCTTTATTATAATAAACTTTCAGTTTTAAAACCAAAACGACTAAACACATAGTTAAGAACACTACCGATCAAGTCATCTTTCGAACAAAAGAGGTAAATCAAAATCGCTCCAGCCATTTATAAATCAGCTGCTTTCTAGTTGATGAATGGATGATATCCATTCTGATGGGGTCGAAGTTTCTGTTTCTATTAATTATTTCGATAATTCAAATAAACATATGGGCGATTTCACAGAAATGGCAATTAAGCTTGTATTTCCGAAACATCCCAGTAAAAAATTTTCATGTTTTTTGAAGCACTAAAGAAATAAAGCGCTTCATAATTCGCTTTAAAATATGAGCTTGTTCAGAAGCTGATTTCATAGCGTCACAACAATGCATGTTTTAAAGTGAGAAAAGTATTTGCTTTTTACTTATACAAAAGCTTCGTACTTAAGCTATACAAAAAAGCTGATTTTATAGTGCTGATCCAAAGCAGGTTTTTAAGCGAGAATAAAGAGTAAGTTTGTTTGAGTTTCTTGGCGCCGTTTTGGAACAGTGTTTTTGGTCGATTGATTGGTACGTTGGACTTCAAACCTGAAGGCTCTTAGTACGATACTAGTTGAAGTTAAAATAACAAACATTGAGTAAAAATATGAAATTAATAAAAATAAATAAAGAAACGAAATAAGAAAAATTCAAAATAGCGTTAACGACGCCAGTCCACATCGAACCATTTTTTTTCATATATTTTCAGTTCTAGTGCTGAAAATGATGATGATTTTCAGCGCTTCAAAAGCGCTTTTGTGAGCAAAAATGTAGTACTCCAATCCGGGAACTCGCCATACAAAACTCAGCAGCGATATCAGCAGGTTTGTCAGCGCTACTTTTATTCCATAATAGTAGAAACCTGCTTTTTTGGAAGCAACTTTTTTACTGGGATGTAGTTTGATTTTTCGTTATCTTTTAGAAATATAGAAAGAAGTAAAAAAATAAGTTTTCTTTGAAAAAATAAGTAAACAAAATTTTAAGTGAAGCGGTTTTATTGCAATGAAACATAATAATGATTCAGATAATTTACTAAAAGCTAAAAAATAGTTCGGTAGTAACTGGCACCAGTCAGCACATCACTCTCCTCACTAATATAGAGCCACTGATCAGACTATGAGCGTTGTTGACTATAGATAACAGAAACTCGATGCGCCCCAAGATTTTCTTTTAGTCTGATCAATCATAACGACATAACATCATAATGATCGATAAGCCCTTGTCAGATCTTAAAATATTGTCAGATCTGCCAATGTGGCTCGTTAGTGAAGCTCCGAATATTTAGAAAAAGTTCATTAATAGGTGCGACTCGCTACAAGATGGCGACAGTCTTTTAATTGAGCTTACTGAAATTAGTAGGATTTTCGCTACAGTGTTGTTGCCACTGTCAGTGGTAGTGTAGGTAAAGGACTCTGATGAGTAGACTTGGTAGTCACGAAACAGCTGTCAGTTCAACCTTCCGTACATCCAAATTTTCCTTTGAATGTTCAATATTTACATGCTTTAGAACATAAATTATACGCAGATAGTCAACTAAAACTTCAAAAACCTAAGTCTACTATCAAAAACCTAAGTCTAAGAATGTGTTAGTAGAACATTTTTTATTAGTATTGGTGTAAAATAAAACTTTCACCACAGCACCAAAACCATACATAGTTGTACAAATAGTATTTTACAAAATTTTTATATTTTGAACATGAATTTTTAGTTGTTATATACAATTAATTTTATTATTAATTAATGAAAATATGATTTATAATAATTTTTAATACATTTGAGCTAAAAAAAGATTGATTTTTTAAACACTTTTTTGAAATTATTCTATTTGGTACTAAAATAATTTATCCCAAATAGTATAAAAAATGTAATTCCGCTGAATGAAAAAAATGGTTCAAAACATTGATAAATTTCAACATGCAAATGTCAACAAAATTAAATAAATATTTTTAAATTACAGCAAGAAGAAAAAAAATTAAATCAAGTGGTAAAAGTGTTTGTGTGTGCAAAAACGATAGATTTTACAGCATTTTCAAACGCAAAAATTACGCTCTTCGATGTGTGATGAATAACCCTGCTCATGTGAGTTGAATACACAGTGCTTGTTAGTGTGAAGGAGAGTTGTCATTTTTTTTTGACAGGTCGCCAGTTGAATATCTACGTATAATCTATGCTTTAGGATTTCTCTCTTAAATAAAAATAATTTGATCGAAATATTAAATTAAAAATGAACTTAAGCAATACTTTGCCATCAAAAATTGATTTTCCTCAAAATCAAATATAGAGGCTTTTGAATACAGTCCGTAGATAAAAAAAGCGACAAAAAATTACGAAGTTCTATTTTTATTTAATTCATATTCATCTTTGTATCTTTATATACATACATAAGTTTTTGAAAAAAAAAACATTTCTAATTTTTTTCGTTGGTATAAGTTCGTTATAATATGAAAAAACTTCTAACCGAATTTCATCCACATCAAAACAGCGCATCTTTGTCTGTATGTAGATAAGGAGCATAGCTCCAACCGGGTGTCCCCAAGACACCTCTCATCTTTTTTTTATTTCATTCAATATAATATATTGGAATTGAGATAGTTTATCAGATATGTATGTTGAAAAAAATTTAATCCATTATTTGACTTATTACACTACTCTGCAACATTCAACTTTTTTGTATGTCTATTGGCTACTTCTCAAATTTGTATATTTATTTGAGGTACCTGATACGAAAACACTTATTTTTTTTTAAAGCTAGTTCTTATTTATAAAATATCACTAAAGCAATAAATTGACCTAAAATAGATGCAAAAACCCAAACCTTGTATAACAGTTTTATTTTGTACAGCTAAGATTTGTATGATAATTTGAAGGGGAACTTTAACTTCCCCTAAAATGAATCCGAGGTGTAAACTTCCAAAACACCTAAGCTCGTATATTTTTGCGCCCTCTACCATAATCGATTGTTATATAGAACTTTGCTATTTTTGTGTTATTAAAGCTAATTTTGTAAACTATTTCACTAGCTTAAAATTTGTATAATTTAAATGACTGGACATGATATTTTTGATGAAGTGACTTATGCCAATTTCAAAATAAACGACGCATGTAAAGAAATTTCAAATGTTTTTAGTAGTTGAATTTTGTACGTTTTTAGAGGACAATAAAACATTACTAAATTGGCTAATAGCGGATATGGCATGTTTAGTTGCAAAATTTAGACCACCACTGTAACGACCTATACACATACAAATGCACATACATGCAAACTTGTATAAACATTAATTTTCTTTTAATTTCCGTACAATATTTTATAGAATTTCCTATAATTTTTTATTTAAAATCTTCTGTGATTTTTTGTTTGATTTTTTATATTAATGTATGCTTTGTGTTAATGGTGATCTTGGCTAACTGGGTCATTGCCCCCGGCCTCTTGGCACAAAAACGGTTTGTGGAAAATCAAACGTACAAGGATGTATTTTTTCATTGAAACAAATTCTTATATACTATGTATTATAGAGTGGTTCAAAAAAGTCGGTTTGTTTCATTTTTTCAAACCCCGCAGCAAAATACCATCAGGCTCTTAATTTCAATATTTAGAGTTCGCTCATTGCAGATTTCTACTAACCACACAAATTACATATGGAATTATTTTTGTTTTCTTAAAAATGTTATATCCCTCGAACTAATGATAATCTAAAATCTACTGAACCGAATCGGTTCATCATATCACGGAATCTAAGTGAGGTCAATGTTTCTCGAATGCCGTGAATTTGGCTCCAATCGGTTAAGCTGTTTTTAAGTTATGACAGGTTTACATACATAAACACACACACGGTCACACATACACACATAAATACATACATTCATACGTACATCATCGTAAAAATTGTCGGAATCGATTCCCATGACCTCAAAACGTCGAGATCTGATGAATACTCGATTTTCGAAAATCTCGGTATAATTAGTAACTTCCGATCTTTGATTGTGGGAAGTTAGAAATTACTTTTGTCTTAACTTTTTTATTTTTTTGCTTATATTCTTCTTCTTCTTGATAAAACTCTACGTAAAACTAGAGTTTTTTATTATCTGTATTCTTTGAGACGGAAGAAGGGCATAAATTCAAAATTTGAAATTGAACTGAAAACCCCACGTTTTATTATAAAAAAGTATCTCCATTATTTTCAATTTTGGAAAAAAAACTTTATGAATCACATTCATTCTTAGAACTATCTATCTTATTAAATATAATCTGCGGAATTTTTTTTTAAATTCGTAATCACATTTTTTAAGGGGTCTTAAACATACAAAATTGAAAATAACCTTTATGATAGCATGACATAAGTTTCATTGTGCTAAAATAATATCTTCTGCAAAAAACAAGGTGCGAAAATTAATAAATTTTAAATAAATTAAGTACGACTTTAGCTCGCACACGAATGGTTCCGTACGAATACACATATATCCCTTTATGTTTTTGCCCTTATTTCATTTTGCTTTTTTGTTTAATTTGAGTTTTTTTTTGTTGATTTAGCAATTTTTTTTTGTTTTGGCGCTTTTTTCATTTTGGTGTTTTTTTTGCGATTTTTCGTTTTACAATTTTTTTTTGTTTTTTGACGATTTTTTTTAGTTTTTGTGATTTTTTTCGTTTTGTGTTAACGTTTTTCGCTTCTTTTCAGTTTTGGCGTTTTTTGGTTTTTGGTGATTTTTTTAGTTTTAGCGACTTTTTTTTTGTTTGGGTGATTTTTTCGTTTTTTGGAGACCTTTTTTTTGTTTTGGCGCTTTTTTCGTTTTGATGACTTTTTTCCATTTTTTGACGATTTTTCGTTTTTAACGATTTTTTTTCTTTTAATGCTTTTTTCGTTTTGACGACTTTTTTGGTTTTTTGAGTTTTTTTAGTTTTTTGGCGATCTTTTTAGTTTTGGTGATTTTTTGCGTTTTGACGATTTTTTTAGTTTTGTTTTTTTTTTCTTTAAGCGCTTTTTCATTTTGGCGATTTTTCCTTTTTAATTTTTTTTTAATTCTGGAATTTTTACTTTTAGCGTATTTTAAAATTTCAAGATTTTACCTCTTACGGTTTCCAAGATACAGCAAATTGTCTAAATTATATAGTCAAAATTACATTAACTGATAGAACACCCTTTAAGTTTTATTGTTTTAAATATCGGTGTTAATTGGTGTAGTCTATTCTACAGACTACACCTATTAACACTACCTTTAAAGATTTAAAGTGTCTATATATAAGTGTCTGTATATTACATTAGTATTTCAACATATTTCGTTGCTCGCTTTAGAACTCCCTTTAAATTTAACTGTCATATAGTTGTTGTAGCGACATATTCTGTGGGAATTTCAGGTCCGTACCTCTTACCGTTTCCGAGAAAACAGCCTGTGATATAGAAACAGACAGACAGACAGACGGAAGCGTAGCGAAAACAATACGGTTCCTTTACACTTTTGGTGTATGGAACCCAAACATGCTCAATTTTGATCTTCAAAAAAGCCAAAAAGGGAACCAGGATGAAAATCTTATATTTTCAGAAAATATAGGCCAGTACTTCGTTATTATGGCCACTTACTACCGTTTTGATATTTTTCACTGTATTACGAAATATGTTTTTTTAAGGCCCAAATTTACAGTCATTAGTTAATTATTAGTAAACTAAAATGATAACTGTTGTTTAACTAAAACTTCATACTAAAAATTCATTTACAGTGTATTGTTTAACTAAAATATTTAATATGGGTAAAGAATGGTAACCCTATCAAATATAAATAAAGAAGCAAAAATAAAGAAATAAAGAATATTACACATCTTACGGCGGCAATTTAAAAATTTTTAAGCACACAAAGCTAATGTAGCAAATGTTTTTTGTCGCTCCTAAAAGTATGCTATATGACCGTAATGATTTCCAAAACATGGTGCAATAAGTATGCAGGTTCAATAAATACAACAAAAAACTAGATAATGCTTGTTAAAAAATACACGTGCTAGACGTTACTTGTGTACAAAACTACCAGAACAAAATATAATCAGCTGACGTTATGCTGCCACCTGTATACTTATTGCACCATGTTCCAAAGCATCTAACTAATTGTTAACCAATGGCGTTTGACGGTTTAACTAATGGTAAACAAAGAAGTGTGAATAAAATATCATTGCCTAAACTATTGTCATTAGCTAACTAATGACTGTGAATTTGGGCCTAAGTGCAATTTTTATGAAAAATAACGGGCCCATGTGGGGATACAGATAAAAATCTGAAGTTCTTCTACTTTGTCCGTAATGTTAACTTAGTAATAACACACAGAAAAAAAAGGAATTTAAAATCCACATGCCGCAATTTTGATTGGAAATCATATTAAATTTACAAGAAATAATTTGTCGTTTGAGTGTGTTAGTGTTTATTTGCTTTGTTCATTGCTACAATTCACTGTTCTGCTTAGTTGTGTGACTTGTTGTTGTTTATTCTTACATGTGTCGTCTATGTAGACGACAAAAAACTTATTACCTTAGTGTATAAGTAAAGAAAAGTTTGAAGCTATTGTGGCTGCAGTGGTTAGTGCGTGGACTATCATGCAGGTGTCACGAGTTCGAATCTTGGATGGGGCAGTCAGCTACAACGCAAAGTTTTCTGATGACTATCACGTAAGTAAAATAACTAATAAAATAGCTACATTAAAGTCATGTTGTTTCAGCTTGATATAACTTTAATTCAACATGATTCTTCATGTTGTTTCAATATCAAATTCACGTTGTTTCAACTCGAAATAATTTTGGTTCAACATGACTCTTCGTGTTGCTCCAATATCAAATTCACGTTGTTTCAACTCGAAATTACTTTGATTCAATATGATTTTTCGTATTATTTCAGTATCAACTTCATTTTGATTTAACTGTACTGGAATATTAAATGAACATGAAATATAGTTAATTCAAAAGGAAAAATTTTCTTTCAAGATTATTGTAAATCATGTTGATTTAACATGAAACACCTATGAAGCAAAATCACTGCCGAAAAATGTTAAATTAACCTGGTTTTCGACGATTTTACATGGAAATTTTTTTGTGTGAATCCGTTATTTTCATTTGCTCACGAAACATTATTTTTTAAGTGCTGTTCTTAGAAAATTTTGAAAGTAAAATATGAGTCAAATAAAAAGAGATTTTTTAACCCATATTTTTTATTTTATTGTCACTTAGAAAATAGTATCTCGTAAACAAATGAAAATAATAGATTGTCACTTACTTAGTGCACATAACGGACAAAGCATAGGCTATATATTATAAAATTTTCAGATTTTTTATCTGTATCCCCACATCGAGTTGTGGGCCCATTATATTTCATAAAAATTGCACTTAAAAAACATATTTCGTAATAGAGTGAAAATATCAAAACGACACTAAGTGGACATAATAACGAAGTACTGGCTTATATATTCTGAAATTATCAGATTTTTATCTGTATCCCTCCCTACATGGCTTTTTTGAAGCTCAGAATTGAGCATTTGCACCTTTTTTTGTAGAAGATATTATTTTAGAACAATGAAACTTATGTCATGGTATCATAAGGGTTTCTTCTTTACTACAAAAAAAATCAATGCTTTATGTTAAACAGGGCTCAGATGTGGTTGAATTGAAAATCGATAAAATGAGAAAAACTGTGTAATTTTCAAGTGGCCACTTTTCAGCCAATTAATTATTCCAGTTCAGCTTTGCATAGTAATATTAAATGATCATTACTGCCCTATAAAACAAAGCATGAATTGTTTCAGTATCTTTTCTACTTAAAAAGCTACAACATTTATAAAATGTATGAAATTGATCAAATATTTTACTTCGGGTGGCCACTAATCAGAAGCTATACCATAATAAATAAAAAAGATGACGGTTATGTACCTAAAAAATTTTTTCTTAAATTAGTATTTTTTAGTATTTTTCCAGTAACTTTTAGCTAAAAAAAATTTACTACTGCTTAAATTGAAAAAAAGTATTAAAATAATTTTTATATAAAATGAAACAAAATTACAATAAAATTTTGTGATCCAAAAAATTTTATTTATATTAAAAATATCATTTTAACAACTAACCGCTCAGTAATAAGTAGGGCTTGGGATTCAGAAGTTCCCGGGTGGGAATTCCCGGGTAAAGTCTATTTTTAATTTCCCGTTCTCACGGGAAAATCTAAAAAATTTCCCGAGATAACGATATATTAAAAGTACACGTTATATAATAAATATATGAACTTTTTTGACAAACATAGTTATAAAATGGCGTAACTGACCGCCAAGTTTATTTTGATTCATATAAGAAATTTGTATTATAATCCAGTTTCTCTTTAATATCAAAACTTTCAAAGTTTCTTTAAATATTACAAAAGTTCATTTGACTGACTGTACGACTAAATTTACACGATGAAATTGTTTAATTTTTCATTTATAATTTCTATGTTTTTCATCGTCTGTTTAAATACTAATATCGATGTTTAAGGACATTTTTCATTCTTACAATTTCATTTGAAACAAAAACAAATTCAAAAACTTAGTCCTTGCTTCAAATGTAACTACTGTAAGAGAGAAAGAATTGCTTTGACATCGATAAAAATGCAGTAAAATGTCTATATAATTTTTTTTAATACAAAATAAAAATTTGAACGGTTCAAACTTATACAGAAACTTCACAAAAATTGCATGAAATTGAAGTCATACCATTTCTCTTAAGCTGAGAAAAATTATTGCTTGATTCGAAAAGTACATGCCAGATGACTTTAGTAATAGATGTCGTTTAATCACTATAACAGAGCAAAGTGGAATACTTTGTATAAGTATCAATGATTACAGTGCTCTCTAATCATTTCCTAAAGTAAATACATAATTCGATATTAAACGAACTTTGAGTGATTTTCCTCAGAATTAGTGAAAAATATTGGAAAATGTAGTGGAAATTTTAAGCTCATAGAAGCTGTAAAAACTTTGAATTGACCCTACTTAAATTTATTATAAGCCGACGCAATTATTGAAAGCCTGAAGGAGATATTTTAAGATAAATAAAATGACAGACTGTGGCTCAGGATATGTAAAATTCAGCTCAGCTGAGTATAGTACTGTAACTTGCTTGTACTTAACTATAAGAATCGTCCTGAAAAATTTTCAAGAAATATAAGAAACATTACGGCAAGTTCTTTATAAAATGATTTGGAGGCCTTAAAATAAAATGTTGAACTAATTGCGATATAGTCATCAATTAGTCTTTATAGAATCTCCTACTGTGTAATAACTATAAACTCTATTTGCTTGAATTCACTTAAAACATTTTTTAAATTTGTTTTAGAATTGCTTTTATATTAAGTTTTATTTAAAAAGAATGCTTAGGTTAATAGAACAATCGAAATTTAGCCAATTTTCATTTAGCAAAATCTATTTAATTTAGACAATTAACTTTTCCCGGGAATTCCCGGGAACGTACTTTTTTCATTATCATTTCCAGGGAAGTGCAAAAGTCTGGGAAATCCCAAACCGCTCAAATTCGCCTCTCTGCCGCTCGCCTAGGAGTGAAAGAGTGCACAAAGCATCATTCATGACGTCTAAGATAACCCAGCCGAATTTTCCAGTTACAATAACCACCTAGCCATCGGCGGATCCTGACACTTTATCCCCACTTTCACTAAGAACTAGAGGATATCCTTGAATAGCCATAATACATTTAAATGCATACCTTAGTATACTTTTCATTAAGAGTTTTTTGTATAAAAAATTTACTTAAAATACTTAATATAAATATTTCGGGATTCCCAGGAATTTTTTAGACGAGTCCCGGGAGTGCTCAATCCCGAAAAATTCCGAGATTTTCGGTATCGGGATTTCGGGACTGGCATCCCTAATGCATATGTATGTATGAAATTGTATGTATTGATTTATACATTTTACACTTTCCATGAGGTAATTGAACGTCGCGTGCCATTGTGTTCTTTTCATTGTTATTTTTTATACATGTTTATATATTAATCCCGCTGCACATGCATTTATCGTCAATCGCTTCGGCGAGGTTCATAACCAGCAAGTCCACAAATACCCGTTTTTTTTAAGCATGTGGCGGTTATTACTCTCAAAAATTATTGTTTCTTTAATGTTTCTGGTAAAGAGTTTGTTGTTGGCTTATCAACAGGGTACAGAAAATATGAAAAATTCTCTCAATTGATTAACGCAGCAGAGATGTTACGAGGGTTAAAGATCCCTTAAATTTTATTACGAATTAATTTTAATGAAACTTTCAATTTCAGAGAACAACGATTTTTAAATGTTTTGTGATGACGTTGAAAAGTGTACATACATAAGTATGTATGTAGTATTAGTGTGGGTCAAATTGTTCAGGTTAAAAAAAGCGAAAGGTGTCTAACAAAAACGCAACCTACGCGAAATTCTAACAAAATTATCCTAAGAAATTAAGGGTGTAAACTAAAAACCTAGCTCCCGCCGAGAGACATCAAAATTGAAATTTTTCATGGGGTAAAAACATTTATAGCGAAACAGCAAAAGTAAAATTTTGGACTATACGCCTTTCGATTTTGATAAAATTTTGTAAGAATGATGCCTCTGGCTTAACTACCATTAATGCAAAATCTTGACTCAGTATACATTCTGGCTCGTGAAATATACACAGTACAAATTATTGCCCAAATTTTTCCAATTAACTGTTTACTAAGAAAAAATTTTATTTTCAATTAACATTTTAATTGAATCAATGTTTATTTTAATTAGCTTTATTTATATTTTATTATTTATTTGTAATAAATAAATTTAGTTTGCATATGTGAGAATTGTATAATTTTTCTGAGTATGCAACATTGTCTTATGAAAATTAATAGATTTTTTTTTTAATTTCAATTAATTTTTTAATTAATATAATATTTGTTCAATGGGAAAAATCAAAAAATATTTTCAAATAATTCTGTTGAGTTAATACTACAATTTTCGTGATTGGTTGAAAACTAATTAATTTTTTAATTGACTCTTCGTTTTTGTTAATTGAATCTTATTTTTACTTTTTTCTGTGTAGCGACTTGAACACATTTTTGTTAAATTTTCTTATTTTCAAGTCGCTATATTTCGCAAACCAGAATGTATATTGTGTAAAGTTTTCAAGGCGGTAGGAAACAGATTCAAAATTAACTGCTTTATTTTTATGATAGGGGCTATTCAGATATTATGTAAAACACTGTTTTCGAATCGGAGAGAGTAAATTACTCCAAAAAAAAATTTCTTAGACGCTATCATAATTAATCGATTTTAGTCAATAAACTAAGTTTGAAAATTATGTTGATTAAGTTTTTCTTGCGGTTATGGCTCAATTTTATTTATATTTTTCACACCTTGTAGCTTTTTTACCCACACAGAAAAAAAAGATTTGTATGTAGAATTAATTTTTTAGTAAACACAATTAAAACTTTCACTGGAAATGACCCTATAACGATTTTTGAAAATGCAAACACGGTATTTGTAATTTCAGAAAAAATGTTCAACTCATTTATTTTCAATTAAATTCTCGTTTTTCTGGCAATTTTATTGCCAATTTCAATAAATATTTTCAACAAACTTGTTTGTTCCGCTTTCCAAACGGAAACAATTTTTTTCATGTTATTTTTTTTTGTTTGATTACAAAGCTATTTCAATTAAAGTTATTGTTATGTTAACAATGTGAAATTTTGAATTTCCGGACAATTTTGTCATAAATTGTTATATTAATTGTTCTATTAACTATTTTTTATATGCAATCACAACGCTTGAAACGACTTTTTGCTTGTCTGCGAAAAACACTAACTGTCTTTGGGCGGAATCAAAAAAATTTTTTTAAATTTATGAGTTTTTGCACCCTACATAACAAAAACTTTGGGTGGTTCAGTTTATTGCAAAAAAATTCTGTTTTAGTCTCATAAACAACTTAATTGGTTATATTAACTAAATATATTTTTAAATTTAAATTAAACATTTACAACTCGAACTTTTAGTTGCAGTTTGATGATATATTTTATGTGCAGGCTGGGATACGAACCTGTGATCTTTCAAATAGGGATGTAACGAATACCGATACCGATATATCGGCGATACTTCAGATTTTCCGATACATCGGTATCGGCGATATTTTACTGTCGGTACGACGATACTTTTAAAAAAAATTTCAGAGTTTTTTTCAGACAAATTATTTATCTTTTGTTAATTTTACCATTTACATATTTCGTTATTTTTTAAATCTTATTAATATGAATTTTAAAAATTAATAATATTTTATGCTGTTATTTTGTAAAAAAATTATTTATTTATTTTTAATTTTACCATTCAAATTCAATTCGTTGTTTTTTAAATATTATTCCAGCAAAAAAAGACACTCCAAAGAAGTCATGAAAATGTAGAATTCGCGATTCGGAAATTATTTATTTCTTGTTAAGTTTACCATGAATTCAAATTCAATTCGTTGTTTTTTAAATCTTATTCCAGCAAAAAAAAACACACTCCAAACAAATCATGAAAATGTAGAATTCGCGATGCGGAAGTTTTGCGAATTTGGACAATTTCTAATTAGTTTTACATATCCTTGGCATTGCAAGAAGTTCTGTTTTTCGATTACCAATCACCCAATTGGAAGCGATGCTAGGACAAATTTCTTTTCCGTGTTCCATAATGATTTTTCCTCTAGGAAAAAGGATAAAAAATTACTCATTTTCACAATTTTTTTTAATGCGAATTTAAATTGAAAACTGTATTTTCATGTAAATTTAAGTGAATAAATATAAACTTTTAGAAGACTTTTAATAATTAAGCTATTAAGTTATTTAGAAGAATATTAGTTGATAAATGTCCTTTAAAAATCTATTTTTTAAAAAGCATAGAGATTATTTTTTAAAATTATGAAGGAATTAAAAATTTTTTCTTGCTTTTCTACTAATTATCCGCATATTTTTAATACAGATTTTTTGGAAGCAAAGAAAATGTAGCTCCTTAAAAATTACTTCCAAGTTTTTATACTGGGTTAATATCATTTTTAAATATTAATAATCTCTTACACTGTAATTTTGTATAACAAAAAAAAATTGCACTTGAGTTTTCTTAATCTAAACTTGAACTCAATTTCAATATTCGTATCGGTATCGGTATCGGCGATATTTATTTTTAAATATCGGTATCGGTATCGGATCGGCAAAACGGCGTATGGTTACACCCTACTTTCAAACTTGTAGGCCACTAGTTTACCCACTCAGTCATTGTTAACTTATAAGTTTAAGCGTCAAAGTGTTTGTCTACTTATTTTATTATAACATAACAAGAAATTATAACTGCTTTCAGATAATGAGATAAATATGTACATACGTACTCGTTTAGCTAATTACTAAGTAGTAGTTTTAATTTGGAGCATAGTAATGAGACAAATAACTACCACTCATTACTTGGTAGCCCTTTAAAAATGTACTACCGATTACAAAAATGACAAAAGTTGTTGCTGGGTAACACTATCTTCTTTCTTGAACAAAATAGAGGGAGAAATTCTATTTTTTCAATTAACATACCTAAAAAATTATAAAAATAATTTTGTAAACAATTATTCGAATAATTCAAAACCCGGTTTTTTGCAAAAGGCGATTTTTTGTAATACTCTCTCTAATGTTTACTTATGGCTCCATGAAAAATGGCCCAATGAAAAATATCCCCAAACCAAAAATGAAAAATCGCCCCAAAAATGGCCCCAAACTGAAAAATGAGAAATAGCCCCAAAAAAGGTAAACTAGCCCCAAATTAAAAAATATATAAAATGAAAAATGGCCACAAAATAGGAAAAATGGGCCCAAAAATCGTTTGTTGCTGTTTTCAATAGAAAATTTGAGGCCATTTTTCGGTGCAGTGCCATAATGGCATATACATACAATATGCTGTTCTATACTATTGGACGATTTACCTGAATAAAGATTGTTGCATAGCCGACCTTCGGCCGGGCTTAAGGGCTTTATCCTCTAGGAATATCGAAAAGCGGCTTCGCTGAGAAAATATTTTTGCATAGCCGGACTTTGGCCTTAAGAGTTTTTTCCTCTAGGTATATCGAAAAGCGGCTAAGCCCGGCCAAAGGCGCCTATGAAAAAATCTTTATTGAGCGAAGCCGCTCTTTAAGCGGATAAATTACATCGTCCAGACTGCCTGAAGGCAGATTATAATGGCAATAGCTTTTAAAATATGGCTTTATTTTAAAAATCTTTAGAGGAAAAACTAGAGGAAAAACCCCTTAAGCCCGGCCTAAGGCCAGCTATGCAATAATCTTTACTTAGCGAAGCCACTTTCCGATGTACCTAGAGGAAAAAACCCTTAATCCCGGCTATGCAAACACATATATTTAGCGAAGCCACTTTTCGATGTACAGTATGCAAAGTTCGTATTCATACACCCTCAATTAAAAAAACACACTGCCTTGTAATAAATAATATTACTGAAATTACTTGTTTATTGCAAGATATTGTTTTTAGAGGTTATATTTAATACATCATTTAAATAAAAATACATTTCATTAAAATTTTTTTTAAGGAAAAGCTGAATTTACTAATTTTGAAAAAGCAAAATTCATATTCGTACACAATTTTTTTTTAAATCAGATTAGGAACTGATGCAATTACAAAAGAACAAATAAGCCTTTTTTATACTAAAACTAATTTTTAAAATAAATTTTTTTTATCATTTTTGTGTACGAATATAAACTTTGTTTCTTAACAATATCTAGTGAATTCCGCTATTTTTATAAAATTATTGAACGAAATGTCGTTTTTAATTGTGTGATTTGTTAAATAGAGCCTCTATAAATAAATTCATACAAGAAACATAATAATATTCTAACGCGTGATCCATTTCGAGGTTCCCTAGTTTTTTAAAGAAAAAAACACAGAAAATTCAAATTTAATGGAGAATGTTTATTATCATTTGAAAGAACATTCTTTGGCATTTATTTTTTGAAGATTGTGTCTATCAAATGTTGGCCGTTGCTACGTCGCAGATGGTCCATCCGTTGAGTCCAATTTTCGATGACTCGTTCGTGCATTTCGACTGGTAACTGGCGAATGACACGCGTGATGTTTTCCTCCAAGGCCTGAATCGAAGCGGGTTTGTCCGCAAAAACTTTAGACTTTACATATTCCCACTGGAAAAAGTCTAACGGTGTGATATCACACGATCTTGGTGGCCAATCGACCGGCTCAAAACGTGAGATTATGTGCTCACCGAAGTGTTCTCTCAATAAATCCAATGATTGATGCGATGTGTGGAAAGTGGCGCCGTCTTGCTGAAACCAAATGTCGCCGAGATTACGAGCTTCAATTTCAGGCATCTAATAGTCGGTTATCATGGCACGATAACGGTAGCCATTGACGGTTACGTTCGCACCGGCATCAAACACCAAACCGTTGTTTTTTCTTGAATCTCTTCAGGTTGCTCTTCGTCCCAAATGTGTCAATTTTATTTGTTTACATACCCATTGAGCCTGAAATGGGCCTCATCGCTAAACAAAATTTGCCTCGAAAACGTCGAATCTTCTTGGAACTTTTCAAGAGCCCATAGAGCGAAGCAATGTCGCTTTGGAAGGTTGAGCGGCTTCAGTTGTTGCACAAGCTGTATTTTGTACGCTTTCAATTTAAGATCTCGACGTAAAATGCGCCAAGTCGTTCCATACGTCAGTCCGAGTTGCTGCGAACGGCGCCGAATCGCCTCTCCACGGTCTTCGGGTACACTCGCAGCTACGCCCGTTATATTTTCTTCACAGCGTGCTGGACGTGGTCTATTCGGTCGAATATTATCCAATAATGAATGCTGGGTCTCAAAATGGGTGATGGTGTTGCGAATAGTACGCTCAGTAGGCCGATTATGTTGACCATAAGTTGAGCGAAGTGCACGAAACACATTCCTCACAGAACGTGAATTTTCGTAATAAAGTCGAACGATTTGTAAACGTTGTTCAGGCGTAAGTCTTTCCCTTATGAAATGCCAAACAATACGAAACAAAAATAACATGACAGCATGACACGACTCACACGTGATCTGTCAAAAAAAGGCTATTGAAAAAACTATCTCTACTTGAATCACCCATTAGTTATTAATTTTATTACAAGAGTTTTTCTTTATTAAAAGCTGAGGGTGTACGAATATGAACTTTGTATACTGTACCTACCTAGAGAAAAAAATCCGTAATTCCGGCCGAAGACCGTCTAAGCATTTGGAGCCATTTTTCATTTTTGGTGTCGGGCCATTTTTCATTTTTCAGGTTGGGGCCATTTTTGATTTTTCAGTTTGGTGCCATTTTTCATTGGGACAATTTTTCAAGGAGCCCTTACTTATATTATATTAGATCACAATATTTTTAAAGACGTTTTTTGCAGTGGCGCTGTCACATTATTGTTAAAGAATTAAAAAAACCGATTACAAAGTTCATATGAAAAAAAAAAACAAAGAACATTTTAATTTCGCACTCCGTAAAATATTTCTTTGATAGGATTCACGCAGCGTTGTCAACTCAGTGCTTTTCGCACCGTTTTTAGTGCTTTTTCAACTTTTCGACGCGAAAAATTTTCAAGTCAGTGCTCGGTGCGTTTTTTTTTTAATTTTTGGTGCTTTTTATTTGTGACGGTGGCACTGAACACAAAATTCAAAAATTAGTTTATTTATTTAAAAAAATGTTTTCAAGAGTAAAATTCTCTGATAATACATGCCATCCTTTGTTAAACATACTTTTTTGCAGCCTTGTGGAAGAATAACAATTTTATTTACATTTTTATGTACTTGGTTTTGTCCAAGTAAATATACTCGTACAAAAATATTCAGTCGATATAACCCATCAAACTTTTGTGATATACTTATTCCAACGCAGAAGTTGCACGCGTTCTTAGATTAATGGATATATTTAAGTCTAAAATACGTAACAGATTGTCCTACCATGCTTCACATTAAAAAAGGGCTGAAGCGAAAAACTCATGTTGTGATACCTATGAGATACTGATGTACCTCGATTTAATTACACTACGCAACAATGAAAATGCTTCGAGATCAAAATAGCAGATCCTTATATGTATATTTTCATCTTTTTAAAGATATAGTGACTTATATTTTCATAAATTACAGCAATTTTATTATTTTTTATTTGTGTTACTACTCCATTATATCTCGCATGCACTTCAAAAGTGACACAACTCAAGGCATGCGTTTTTGGAGTTAATAGTACATATTATTGTTTATACTGCTTACAAAATCATACAAATATCTTATATACTAAACTCTTTAGGAGAGAATACATTTTTTTCTCGTTTTCTGTAAAATCAGTATTTTTGAGTTGTGTCACTTGCAGTGCATGTGCGATATGTCCTTTAATCCAAAATTATGTATTGTGCTTTATGACATGATCAAAACATATAAAATGAAAACTTTTAAATTTTGTGCGTTTTTTCAAAAATTACGTGTTTTTTTTTGTTTCAGTGCTTTTTGAAATTTAAAAGTTGACAACGCTGGATTCACGTCATTGTGTGATAAATTATGCACGCTCTAACCAAGTGATCACAACCAGGGTGACCGTTGAAAATTTTTAAAAAGTGGCACGAAAAGGGGATTTTAAGGAAAAAAGTGGCACCAAAAAGGGGATTCTTTAAAAAAAAGGGGCAACTTTTTTTAAAAGGGAATAATTGAACCAAATTCTAATATTTAATGAATTTCTAGGGCATATAATGCTTTTGAAATAAAATGAATCAATTTTGATGTTTTTTCGTCCAAAAAACTGACTGTTTTTTATATAAATTTTAGACAAACAATGCAAACAAGCCTTGTTTGTATAAAATTTATGTGAAAGGCACTCACATTTATTTTTAGCAATTTCCATAAAAAAATTTTTACTCAAGTCGCTTGTTTGCATATGAAAACAGCACATTAGTAAAGTATATCGAAAGCAGTTTCGCTGAGTAAAGATTTTTGCATAGCCGGCCTTCGGTCGGCGAAGCCGCTGAGTATACTGAGAGTAGAAAATCGTTAAGACCGGCCGAAGGCCGCTTTTCAATACACCAAGAAGAAAAAATACTTAAGCCCGGCCGAAGGACAGCTACGCAAAGAATATTTTGTAGTAAAATAAAATTTCTTAACAATTTTAATTAATTTCCAAATATTTCTTTGAATCGACGATGTCGATTGGACATATTTTAAGCGTTGTTTACGCTATTTGCAAATTGTTCTTGATGTTATTTCACTTTTTAAAATGCAATAACGTCAATTGATCTTTTATTACTTGTCACCGATTGCAGAAGTAAAAGGTGAATAGTCAAAAACATGTACATATATTTGAATTTGTTTTCATTTTTAAAAGTGTGGACATTATGACACATTTCAAAGTGTCATAATGGTCATAATAATAATGTCATAAAGTCCATGGACTTATAATAAGTGACATAATGTCTTTGGACATTATATCACTGGATATTGTGACATGGCACCAAAATCTGCATGAAAATAATAATGTTAAAAATATTTAAAGCTGCGTGATTTTCATAAAATTTTTAACAAGACGTTCTTGTTCGTGTTAGTGAATCAGGGTGTTATTTTTAATAATTTTAGTACAATAATGAATATATATAGATCTAATTTCTTAAACTATTTCAAAATAGTTTTTGTCATAAGACTTTACATGATAGACTCAAAAACAAATTTTTGTCTTGAGATTTTTTTTTATAAAAACAAGAAGCATCATTTTATAAAAAGGGGCATGATATTACAAAAGGTGGCAGATTTAGGTCATTTTAAAAAAGGGGCACTAAAAGTGGCAAGGCAGTTGAAAAAGTGGCAAATTGCCACTTTAGTCGCAAAACGGTCACGCTGATCACAACAATGCTTTACTTTGCGATTATTTCGTTTATTACTTATGGATGGTTGAATGGTGATGCCTCATTGTCATTGAATTCTAGTCGTACCCCTGCAACACTTCCCCCTTAAAAATTTATTAATGAAATTTATTGGTACGGGCGCTTGTTAATGACTAATTTGTACTATGCTGTAATCGAATTGTTGTATTCAGACTTTAATGTTTTGTTGACATTTTATAATTGTTCATATTGCTGTTATTGCTTTTGGATTTTTATGTTTTGTTTGATCTTTTCTTTGCATTTTGTTATTTGCCTTTCCTTCTTTATATTGCTGGTATGGCAAACAGGGCCAGCGTTCCCAGTTTTTGGGATTTGTCCCCAAATAAGGGATTTTTTTTGGGATTGGGGATAAACATTTTGTGAAAATCTCCACGGGATTTTTAGGGGAAACCCACTTTTTGTGCTGGAGAATTTTGGGGATTTGAAATTTATTTCTTCTGCACCAAAATCATTTCAAGATACCAGTGAGCCAACAACTATGGTCTGGTTTGTGGCTTACTAGACCCCTTTAAAGATTTATAGTGAACCAGTAATACACAAAAATAGCTTCGAATCGCTTTATATAAAAAACACTTTAAAAATAGATCAGTTTTCTTCATAAACGCTAAAACTTTGAAATTCAAACAACATTTACAAAACAAAATTCTATTAAACGATTGTTCAGAAGATTTTGATTCTAAAGTTTTTGGAATGACAATCATTGATACATTGTTTTATTCTTGCGTGATTTTTTAAGCTACTATTTTTATATACTTGCATACATATGTATGAATGTAGATATGTATTTAGAACTCAAAGGCCTTCAAAGATCTGAAATAAGATCCAAAACTAATTCTTTTCCTGAGGGATAGCCTTCTAGAAAGCTTTTACACTCTTTTCTAAAAGATCCGATCCACATTCGTTCTCCCTTCTTTTAGAAGGAGTACTCAATTTTTAGATTTTTCGTTTTATTTAATAAAAAATGTACTTTAGCAATAAAAAACATTCTCGTATTCTTTTTTCGCAAATAATTTGTGTATAAGACTAAAATTTACGTACAAGAGGCGTCATACATGCTGCTATTATGCCGCTTATGTTGCAGCTACTATATCCAATTCCTTCTTAATAAATGCACGAAATTTAGCCTCTATGTATAAAAAAATTACTTCGGATGAAAAGATGGAGTTCGAAATAAAAAAGCACGATAATCAAAAATATAGAAGTCGATATAAAAATATCTAGGTTTAAAAAATAGGCCTGCTAAAGAATGCCTTCAATCAGTCCTGCTGAGTAATGGGTCGAGGAAGGCCTTGGTCCGCAATGACATCGCGTGTAAAAAATATATGAATGGGAGTGGAAGTACTAGAGCCTGCTAAATAAGGCCTTAAAATAGGCCTCTTTACTCCTTCCATTTACCGCTGGTTATATATAAAAATAGAATTAGTTTTAAAATATTCAATATAAATGGATTTAATGAAATAAATAAATGTACGCATATATTTCCTTTGAAATAATATGATTTTCTTTTTAAAGTACTGTAGGGATTTTTGGGAATGAGAAAATAATAATTGTGGGGATTTTGGGTGACGAAAAATCTAAAATTGGGGATAAGGTATGATATAAAAGTGGGAACCCTGAACAGGGCTGTCAGAAGTGGCAATTTCTAAGTTTGTGCGATTGAGTTTTCATGACGCTTTTTAACAAATTTTCAGTATAAATTTTCTAACCCGTAACAAATCTTCACACTGCACACATTTTTTTGTGGAAAATGGAAAATAAAAGAAAGTATGCAGCTAAAATAGTTGCAATTGCTTCTTTATGTTTAATAATAATTTATATTTTCACTTTTTTAAAGTTAATCTACACTGAAAAAATTCCATGCAACATATGCATGAAAACGCTCGTGCATAATACAAAAATTTTCTTAATTTCGCACCGCGAAATTCTTTCGTGTACGAAAATAATCAAAAAATAAAAGAAAAAAGTATGACTCAACAGGGGCACGAACTCGCAATCTTCATATTTCAAGTCATGTACTCTACCCACTGACCCACTTTCTACTTATTTTATAAGAGCTAAAAATTAGTTTTATTTAATTACATCTGAAAAATACGTTAATTTATAAAAAATTATTTTAATTTATTTTTTTATTTCAAATATATTTTTTAATAAGGAAACCTGTTTACGAAAGGTATTCGTTACTTTCGTAAATTCAAAAAATATCGCCTAAATGTTTTTTCGTAATATATACGAAAGTTTCGTATATTTAACGAAAAAAGTCACTACGAAAGTTTTTTTCGTAAAATGTTGCATGGATTATTTTCTGTGTAGGCACAGACGGGAAAATTTCTATTAAATTCTTTGAGTCTGGCAATGACTAACAACAGATCTGACAATTTTTGCATCTGACAATCGCGTGAACTGCCAATTTTGTACTGACAACATTGTCAGATAAATTTATTGTGCTTGTGTGCCAATTTGACACACAAGCTTTTCTTACAACTATGATACAACCGTGTGAACTAACAATATACGTTGTTCGAACGATTTTTTATTGTCAGTATATTGCCAGCACATATGACAATACATAGCTTTATAACATATTCATCGATATTGGTTTTTTTGTAACTTACGTCTTTTATGATTTCATGTGACGATATGCAAATAAATAATATTTTATTATGCATTATTTGTTATGTATTGCTTTTTCTTTTATATCATCAAACGTTTGATCCTACTAACGACTAATAGCCCACATATTATGATATATTTTGTATCATGTTAAAAAATTCCATATAGGAAAAACAGCTAACACGAAACAGATTATTTTTCAATATAATGCTTGACATATGGCATGATAAAACTTTATCAGGTATAGACGCAGGGTTATGGAAAAAATACATTGTCGGAAAACAAGGCTTTTGAATTTATTTAAATGCGATATCTTTCGATTAAATTTCAAGTGAGAAGTAGAATTCTATAAGTGTTTCCGCTAGGTGGTGTCTATTGAAGCAAAAGATATTTATTGGAGCTAGAATAAAAAATATCGCCAATAACCTCTCCGATATATGTTGAGAACTTTTTTTCATAGATAGATAGAATCATGAAAAAAATAATATCCAAAACAACAAACTTAATATGCAATAAATAACAATGTTGTAATATTCATGTTTTATTTTCAATATTCACAACGGCATTTAGCATTGAATTCTAAATAAAACATGTTTTTATTTTTTTTGTAGCTAAACTTTAACATTATTTAAAATACATATTAAATTGCAAACAATGCCACACCTTAAAGTCGCTTTACAAACTTTAGCTTTTCAATTGAAAATTTACTTTGAACGATTAAAACTAATAAAAGTATTTTAAACAGTCAGATACGAATGAAAAATTGCACTACGAATTGTTAATCGCAAAATAGCAAATACATACATACATTTGGTATGGATTAGTGTTGTCATTCGAATAAGAACTAATCGAATATTCCAAAAACCTCTTTTATTTTTGTTCGGACGCACAAAATTTTTCAATTTATAATAAAACATTATTCGAACAGCTTTTGTCGAATATTCGAAAAACTTTATTAAACTACTTTTTTATAGAAATTGGTTTATATTTACGAATGCAAAATAGCGTTTTAAATTAATTACTTTTTTAAGTTGTTAACAATAGGACGTGTTAAGTAAGCTAATCACACCAAATTATAAATACTTGTATAAGGGGTTGTTGAGACATTAAGTAACCCCGTTAAAGATTTCGTTTTAAATTGCATGAGCTTAGCTTGGAAGTATTTCGAGGAAGCACACATAAAAATTGCAATGTAAAATCGTCGAAAAGCAGTTTAATTTAACATTTTTCGGAAGTGATTTTGCTTCATAGATGTTCATTTAAAACGAACACACATACTGCTTAAATTACATTAAATCAAAATGAAGTTGATACTGAAATAATACGAAAAATCATGTTGAATCAAAGTTATTTCGAGTTGAAACAACGTGAATTTGATATTGAAGAAACACGAAGAATCATGCTGAATTAAATTTATATGAAGTTGAAACAAATGACTTTAATGTTGCTATTTTATTAATTACACGCTGTTACAATATATCATATTTTTTACTCGTGAAAAACGACTTAGTGAGGCTTGTAGGTCTATTTGAGTGGATCAATTTGCCATTTTAAAAAATTGTAGTACACTCTCAAAACGGAAGTTATCGAAAAAAACGATTTTTGGGACTTCACGGACAAAAAAAAATTCACTGCGTTTTTTCTGCACCGATTTAACATTTTTAAACGGTGTCGAATAGAGGACGACTTAAAAGATTTTATTTTGACTTATATTTCAGAGAAATATCATCAAACAACTTCAAAAAGAAAATATAATTTTCTTATATTTTTCGATTATAAAACCTGAATTACGGCATTCGATATCGATCGAAATTTCAATACAATTTAAACACAAATTTCGAGCGATATCGAATGCCGTAATATGCCCCCAGAATTTTTTTCGAAATTCAGTTTTAAATTGCACTGGAACGCAGTGGTGTTAAGTATGACGATTTTTTACGATATGACAAAAAACGATATGACATACTGTGTAGTCATATCCTAAGTTTTTTACGATATGACAACACTGAGAAAGCCATGCACGATGTATGGAAAAATATTGGGGCCTATTTTTAGCCCTCTACCGCACCATCAAGATTTCGAAAATAAGATCGAATCGAGCAATTTGTGAAATATCATATGATGCAGCATTAACAATTTTTTATAGCTGTTGTAACTCATTATGTACACTCAAAATATTCACAGTTTTTTTATATAAAATGTCCGATTTCAGATAAACTTAAGATCAAGTTTTAAGGTAAATTTTTTAATTTCTAAGTCTAAGTTTCTAGCTAATTTGAGGTCGCTGAACACGAATATGAATTCATCTATTTTTCTTAATGGACGTTTTCGCGATATTCCCGAAAAATATGCGTTATTTTTTTTTTTGGCAAAAATTCTACGAACAGTTTATCTGAATAAAATAAATTTTACACTGTTGGTTAGATATCTTTCTCTTCTTTCGTCCAATACTCTGATTGTACCGATCAGATAAAATCGGATAAAGTTTTAAAAGAGTATGTTTTTTAAGATGAAAAAATATATTGCTTATTTTCGTTTTCCGACTGTAAGTTAAAGATAATTTTGTGACCAATGGAAATGCATAAAATGGCTAAGCTTAGATACAAATTCAGAAAGTTATAAGACATTAAGTGGAAAAAGCCGCGTAGGGTGTATTTAATAGGAACATATTTCTTTTGTTTTACTCATGCTTTTGCTAACATTGTAGTTTTTAAGCGTTGAATTAACAATATTATTTATTGCAAAATATTATTGAAATGAGATGTTGATTTTTAAATCTATTTTGCTCTGCAGCTAATCAATTATTTTCATATTTCTTTTTTATTAAAAAACACATTATCTCTTTGACACTTCGTCCTTTTGTAATGAATGGGCTTATCTTGACATACTCGGTAGTACGTACCATTAAGTATTGGACACTTGAGTTGTGTTTTGTAATACAACAGTTTCTTCATCCATTGGGCATCTCGTGCGTCAATGAAAGTGTTGAAGTCTTTAAACTCATAAATCATGATAAGAAGAGAGTGAACATTTTCCTAGTAATGATTAATTCATTCAATATTCTTATCAGAGTTTAAAAAAGGATGGAAAGCAAAACGTTCAAGGCGAACAATAAAAATTTAAAGCTTTTAAAAAAGTTTGGGTGACGGAAAATCGTTTCGAATTCAAACAACCCCCGTCGGAACAAAAAAACACAACACTCATTAAAAAAGGAGATCTTGAAATAAACTTTTTTAATTTTAAGCCCTGTAACTCAAATGAATTTTTATCCTATTAATACAATCGTTGTAGTGCCTAAAATAGAAATATGATACGTAAGCGGACAGTTTAGCGAAAATATAATTTTCTTTGACTACAAATATTATATCATGTTATCGGCAATAAGACCGTACACGCGACAACTTCAATGCAGTTTTTACTCTTGTTGTCGATAATAAAACTATACACACGACAACTTCGATGCACTTGTTACTGTTGTCGTCAATATGGCTTTGTAGCACAAATTTTCGTAATCTTGTCAAAACAAATTCTTTATACACGATGACGTATACCACCTTGTCGGCATACTTATTTCTAAATGTGTTTTATAGGCGACAAATCATTGATAGTATTGCAGACAATATCGATGAAAATGTCGTCAGTAATAACTGGGACTACAGGGTATTAATAAAATATTTAGCTTTTTATCTTTTTTAGCATTCTTTTAGGCGCTTGAAGTGTACTACAGTCAGTGTTGTCAGATTTGTTTTTAGACGCCAAATGACTTGTCGAATATCGCCAAATTAGTCCAAATATCGCCAATATAATAAAAACTTTAAATTTGAGTTGTAAATATTGTAATATTGAAAATTCAGTAAGTAATTCTCATTGTAAAACATAAAAATTATATTGTTTACGAAAAATGAGGAAAATTTTTACATTAATTAACTACAACAGTCCATTTATGAGAGGTACACTGGGGGGACTCCTAGGCAGTTATGGGACTTTTTCATATACATATATATTTCTATTCTGTATTGTAAATGTTGTATGGAAACCCCCTTAGGGAATGAAGATAAAGGGTAGGTAAAGGGGCCACATTTAACAATTTCATTAAACCACCTTATTTGTATGGGAGCCCCCATAGGGGTGGAGATAGGTGTGAAAATGTTGGGTACAACAACTAATTGAGGTCAGTAATATATTTAACCCCCTAGGGGGAACTCCTAGGCAGTTCTGGGAGTTTTTCCTCAACGTATTTCTAGTCTGTATTACAAATTTTATATGAGTGCCCGTTAAAGAATGAAGATAGCCGGTAGGTATGTTCAGAGAAATTGTTAAATCTATGAATAAAATTGATTCATATCGAATACAACTTATTTGCTGGGTTTTGTCTAATTTTCCAAGCCTACTATGCTTATTTTTGAAAACATTTTACATATTTGTTAATTCTCAAATGGTTTTGAAATTCTGTATATAAGATAAAGGGTTTGTAACAGTTCAAAATTGTGTTGAAGTCTACTGACGATTTGGTAAAGCACCAATGAAATTCACGTAAGCAATGATTAAACACCAGCAAACAAATTTCATTTAAAATAAATTTATAACAATATGTCAAATAATAAATTTCTTAAAGGTTTAATTTAAATGTTATTTTTCATTTTGCTTTATAAATACTTTTATTGTTAACCAATGGATTTCTAATTGTATAAAGGTGTAGAACAATAAAATAGATTCATATCGAGTACAAACTCTTTTATGGGTTTGTATAACTTTCAAAGCCTGCTATGCTTATTTTTGAAAATCATTTACATATTTGTTAATTCTCAAATGGTCTTTGAGAGTCTGTACATAAGAAAAAGGGTTCGTAACTGTTCAAAATTATGTTGAAGTCTACTGAAGATTTGGTAAAGCACCAATAAAATGCATGTAGACAATGCTTAAACACTAGCAGGCGTCGATACAAAGGGGAATGGGATATTCCCCCCCCCCCCCCCCCCACAAAACGAGTAAATTTCTATAGTGTTTCTAAAAGAAGTTTGGAAAAATAGTATGTTTTACTTAGAAGAGCTATTATTATATTATTTTTAACAGGGACTGAAACCATGAAAAAAATGGGTTCATGTTCGGGTTCGGGCTAGTCAAAAGAAAAAGTTCAGGTTCGGGTTCGGTTCAGGGTTCGGGTTCGCGCTTAAAACCAAAATTTAAACGCTCGCAATTATTTTTCTTAATAATAAAATACATAAATCAATTTTGCGTTTTAAAAACGCTCGATTTAGGAAAATTCAATCCACTAATAGCAAACTTTTTTCATACTTTTCTGCAATTTCATATTTTTTTTAGATTAAAATATCATATCTGAAATTAATTTACTATATATGATTTAAAATACATCAACGGGGGCATTATTTATCTTTGGAAACCGAGAAATTTACTCGGATTCGGTTTACCGAACAGGGCCGAATATCTTTTTTTTAATTTAATTAAATTTTACTTATTTAGCTTTCAAAAAAACTTTTTTCAACTTTGTAGCGTACGTACCGCATTGACATAAGAAAATATACTTCAAATAAGAAATTATTAGAAATAACCAGAACAAGAAAAAGCAAAAAAATTTTGGCAACCATTCGGTACTTTTAAAAATTGCAAAAAATAGTCAGCTTTCGGAGTGCTGCCACCTGGTATGAATATGCTTCGGTCGTTATTTTATTTTGATTTTGTTTTTAATTTTTTTGCATGCAAGAATGTTTTTTATTATTCTTCTATTAAATAATTTTTTTTTTTATTTTTGAACCCGAACCTTGCTGAATTTTTGGGTTCAATGGGTTCGGGCTCAAAGTTTTTATAAACAGCGAACCTGAACCCGTTTGGGTTCAGGTTCGGGATCGGTTTCAGTCCCTTATTTTTAATATATGCGAACCCATGTTTAAAAAATTATTGGAATTAAAGGAAATACAATTTTAGCTTGTCTGTTGGTCACGTTTCTTTTTGGCAAATATTTGCCAAGTGTTACCATAACTTTAGAATTTTAAATGTTTACTTTTTTAAAAACGATTGCACGGAATACTTCTTGAACAAAATACATTCCGTTACTGTCATAATATTCTGAGTAGGGTTTGCAAATTATCGCATATTTTCATAATCGCAATTACGATTAAAAACTGTGCGCTTCATTGCGATTATCGGTTAATTGCGATTAAGCAAGAAAATACACTATTATAATTTTTATTAAAATAAAAATAAATTACGTTATGAATTTTAGTAGAATTGTATGGGTTTAATCGAAATAAATTGAATTATTTTGACATGAGTTCGAGTTTTAATTTAATTTTTCAATTAAAATATATTTTTATTTAGAGAAAATTGTGAAGCATGTAAAATAAAGTTCGATGAGTATCAAAAACAATACTATGGGAAATCTATCTCTTGATAGAAAATTTTTTCTAGAACGCAATGTATTTCTATGAAAGAGTCAAAGTCTTGTTTTTTTTCATTTGATTTTGTATTTTTAACGATTCCATTATATAATTTTAAAAATTGTTTCTATGTTTTTTTTTAATAATGCGAGCTCCCAAGATAAGACAAACTGCAACCTTCCAACCGAATGAAAATATTTTTATCAATCGTAATATAATTTTTGAGATATTACGATGTTGCAGCAAATGAGCGTTATGTATACATGTGTATCTCTAAGAAAATTTACTGTATCAACCCTAAATACTTAAAATATGTAAACGTTTTAGAAGTCACGGAAAAAACAGAGAAACCAACGTTATTTTCTTTCATTATGGAATGATTTTGTTTCGTTACCAAAAGAGTTCAAAGTTAAAAACAAGTTGGCCACAAAACCTTCAATTAAGGATAGCCAGATCTAATTGAATTAGGTTCGACAAAAGATGTTTTATGCTCTTTGCAGATGGTGGAACTTATTCATGCGTGGGTTTTTAGACTATAAGCAATTTGATTTGAACGTTTAGACTCAACGCTCAGAACATATTGCAATCAAATCAAATTTCTTATAGTATAAGATCCCACGTAACTTTAGACAATGGGTAGTATGAATAAAAAAAGTATTTGCTTTTTACTTAAAAATTTGTTTAAAACACAAATTCCGGAAATTATTCAATATAAAACTACGAATTTTTTTTGGTTTTAAAACAAATTTTTAAGCAAAAAGCAAATACTTTTTTTTATTCATACTACCCAATATGTATATATTTTATGTTTTATATTTAAACTTTAAATTTTTATGAGTTAAACTTGCCCTGTAAACAAATTGGAACAGTTTAAATGAATCTTAGATTAGAAAAAGTTCATTGTCGAAGGCGTTTGACATAAATTCTTCTTTGCTCCAAAAAGTGCAAAATTTTTAATCGTAATCGAGCGATTAATGACTTCGATTACGATTATAGTCGCAGTGCAAACCCTTATTGTGAGTGTGCTTTTACATCATAAGTGGAACTGTAAGCGACCTTGTTGATGCGCCTAGAAAGACAGGCAAATTATAATGTAATGTATGTACGAGTAGCTTACAATCCAATTTGCACTTGTAAGGTAAGGTTAAGATGTGGTACCACTTATCCCACTGACTGTCATTGAAAGAATAATAAAAGTTTATTGAAATATACCCCAAAGTAGGCCACAATTTTTTAGTTTGTACATATACAACGAAATACAACGAAATTCTCGCATACACAATGCAAAATAATATTAGTAGATTACATATTAGATTACACGTACATTACAATCTAATTACCAGGGTTCGGACTTTCATACAACTACAAATTGATTATAAGCGCTTAACAAATGTACCTAAAAATGAAAAATATGCGTAAAAATTTGCACTTACCTACGAACAAAGTACCAAAACTAAAATAATATGAAAATATATATTTTTTTAATATTTTATTATTATTAGAGAAAAAACATAAAACAAACAGAATTCTATTATATAATGCAAGCGAACTTTAGTTGCGTTGCCAATCGGCAACTGAAAATTAATGGTTGCCAAAAAAGACACTGAATAGAAACTGAAATTAACAGCTATCAGCTACCACTTGCCATCAGTAGTATCATTTTCAGCAACTGGCATTGTTCGCCTGAGAGCAAGAGTGTCCCTACTTTTCAGCCGAGAGTGGCCTCTACAGTTAATGATGTTGCGGGCTTGGGGATTTCGGTGCAACTCAAGTTTTTTTGTGTAGTTTGTCACATGTTTTGAAAACACACTCTTAACCATCGGGACATTTAGATCTTTATGAATTCGCTGGTTTCCGACATACCAGGAGGCTGCTATAATCGTATGGCGTATTTTTATTTTGTCGCCTTTGAGTTTTCTCTACATTTGATGGCGAGGCAGTGCCCATAACTGGATACCGTAGGATAATATTGGTTTTAGAATAGAGTTGCACAAAAGAAGTTTATAATCCATGCTTAGCGTAGAATTCCTTCCAATGAACCAATTCATTTGAGCCGCATTTAGTTTCATTTGGGTCACCTTTACAGTTGTGTGGAATTTTCATGTTAGACGACGATCAAGATGAACACCGAGATATTTAACTTCAGTGTGTTGGGGTATAGTTTGGTTATGATATGTAGACATTTTTGCTCGTTAGTTCTTATCCGCCATTGTTTTAGCCATTTTTTCAACTGAGGTATATACTCTTTCAGTTTGCTGGAAGCTTCTTGATGACTAAGAAACACGCTAGAACTGGTAGATGTGACTGACCATTTTGCTTAACGTTTTTCAGTCATTTACAGTTCTTTTAAGCGAAATTCGAATCTGCACTTATCCCAATTTTGGAATTTTGGCGCTAGTGAATTTCTTTCTTAGGAGGAAAGAATAGGCTTATAGTCCTATAGGATTCCACCTTCATATGATCTTTGCCTGGCTTAGGTATCATGCTAATCAGCGAAACCTTCCATTCTGCTGGATAGCATTTGAAACGCAAAATACTATTGAAAATAAATAGGATTATCCTTTTTGCAGTATAGGGTAGCTCTAACGTCATTTGATTGCTTATTTTATCAGCATCTGGAGTTTTTTTTGGATTTAAGTCCGCAATACAGTGTTCAATCTCACGACTATTCAACCTCAAGCTTACATGTGGTACTCGCTGGTGGTAGCTCAACTATATTATCAGACTTATTTAGAGTAAATACTTTCTGCAAGTGGTTTAGAAACAGAGTACCTTTTTCAGCGTCAGTTCTTGCTCAGTCTCCATTCGAACCTCGCAATGGAGGATTATATATCACCGGTCTTTTGAGGCCTCTGGCTGCTCGTCATAGCGAATAGTCTGTTTGTGGTGTTTCGTCGAGCCCATTCAGAAATTTTTGAAGTAAAGCAGTTTTTTTTATATTCTAGTAGTGATTTAAGCTATTTAGTACATTCCTTCAGCAAAATTAATGTCGAATACCGATTATTGGCCGATACCGAAGCCGATTAATCGGTCGGACACTACATATTTATGAATTCTTCTTCTGTCTCATTTAGTTCATTTAGTTTGTTATGTTATTGTTTTTTTTTACTAGCACCCCGTCTTCACGAGACATAATTTTGTTCTAACATTTGTCAAACTTCATACATAAAAACATGAGAAAAATGTTAGTGCTATTTTTTTATATAGACTTTGACTTTTGTCAAGTCAAATCAATGGCTCGTGAAGACGCTATGTAATAGAATCTTAAAATAATAAATAATTTATGTATTTCTATTTATTAAAATTATTTTATTAGTTTATGGAAAGCTTTTATTAATCGGTTAGCCGATTAATCCACTGTTAAATGACTAAACCAAGAATTTGATCAATTAATCGGCCGACCGATTAAAACAGAATCATGAATAATTGAATTTCCTAATATTAACAGTTAAAATTATAATAGCGTAGTTCACACGCCATTCGGTAACTGTTTACTCGTTAAATTGGTAAAATGTCCCATAGATTTTGTTGTCAAACATTTTTTAAATAACAGCCCTATTGTCGTTCTCAACTCAACTCAGTTTGATCGTCTGATAGTATTTTATTTCATTAAAACTTCAGACGAATTCGTCTGCTTTTCTGTCAAACTTGATGTTTTAACTGCCTGTTTTTGTAAATAAAATAAAAATTTTCGTTAGAGTGAGTCTATCCTGATAAATTTTTATCATGATAAATGTAAAATTGTTATCAAGATAAAAATATGACAAGTAACCAATTATAATAGCCCTTGAAAGTATGCTGCAATTGTGTACGTCTAAAAAAACCCAATGTGTTTGTTGTAAATTCCACACATAAAAAGAGGTGCTTATATTATTTCGCATGAAGACTCAAAATGTTGTAGAAAGATTTCATATGTTTTTCACAAAATAAACAGAGTACTATGTACTTCTGCAACAATTTTTCATGAGAAGTTCGTGCCAATTTTTTTATATGAACTTTTGACAACAGTTCGCACGAAATGATGAACACAGTACCATGCTTAAGCAATTACCGAATTACGTGTAAACTTCGCTAATATTTTTGTATATTATTGTTTTGTACCTAAAATCTAATGTTTTATCATTTAAATTTTTTTATATACATATGAATGTTTTTTTTTATAAATTTGTTTAACTAATTAACTAATTCCCCGTTCTAACTTAAATCTAAAATATTTAGTATTTGTAAAAGAATTTATATTTTTGAGCAATTCGTATAATGTTGGCGATTTTCTCTGTAATATTCTTTTTACCCACATTACGACTTAATACGTCCATATTCATGTCCTTAAAGTCATCCGGCATTGTACTATTATCGGCCAATATAATTCTTGTCATGAAAAGAGCATGACAAATTTCAATAGGAGCACATTTGTGTATTTCCTTCATAAAGCTGAAAAGAAAAAGTAAACAATTGCATCAAGATGTGATTTAAATTGGTGTGTTATTAATTTCATTGAAAAAAAAACTTACAATGTTTGTGACAAAAGATATAAAAATTTTGCCGGTATATACAATGTATAAAGAATTGATAATTTCTACAACTTTGTTTTATTTTTTTTCGCTTGTTTCTCAATAAAACAATACAAAATCAAATCACTCTTTAACAAGACAATATCAAGAAATGTAATTGAAAATCACACCTCCCTTACTTACCCGACAAATGAATATTCATCAGTGCAAACATTAACTGATTTCAAACATTCTATAAATTTCTGATAATAAAATTGTAACAATTCATCAAAATGATATTCAAGTACATGAATTTCAACACTGGAAAATAGCAAGAATACAATGTCATGTACGCAACTTTCATATTGGGAAATTTGAAAATCAACAAATTTGACTTTGCGCGGTTGGCCATATTCATCTGGAATGGAAAATATTTTATATTAAGTTTAGCAAAAATCATTAGTTATGTACATGATTGTAATACCATATTTTAACATTAAGTTGTTAATCCACATATCACAGTGCACTATTGAGCTAAACAGATCATCTTCTTTGTCTGGTTTTGCGACAAAAGTGTCATATTCCTGCATTAGTTCTTTAACACGTTCCACACAGTTTTCATTGTTATTTGTAGCATTGGCAACTTCTTGATATAATTCCTAAAAATATATAAAACTTTATTTCATGCAGCAATTATCTTTTCAATTCAAGGAGTGTTAACCGCAGAGTATGGAGTTAACAACTATTACACAAAGGAATTAGACGGTTAAATGTACACGGTAGAAATTGAACTTCTTTACGATGAATACGAATTAATGAAAAAAATGTTTAAATTCAAACAAAACATTTTACTAAATTTAAAAATCTTTTTGCAAAAAAAAATAATTGAGCTATGAACTTTTAGTCGAACTGTATGGTTTTTATCCAAAGTTATTTAATTAGTTTGTCTTAAGTTCGTTTTCAATTTAATCTTTCGATCAAATTATTTTTTTTACTTAAGAAAGAAATTCTAAAGCATGTAAATATTGAACATTCAAAGAACATTTTTTTTGGATGTACGGATGGTTGAACTGACCTCAGATGTTTCGAGACCATCACAGTCTTCTCATCGGAGCCCTTTACCTACACTACCAGCGACGGCAGCAACAATATCCTAGCGAAAATCCTACTTATTTTAGTAAGCTCAATTAACAGATATAGACAATGAAGCCCAGTCCTATCACTACAGAAAATATGGTACGACGTTGTCCATTTTAGCGGAAATAGACTAGTTACAACATATTCCTATGTAATGCATCCAAAATGTCATTTGCAAACAAGAGCGTGCAGTTAACCGAGAACTGTTCACGTTCTGACCGCTGCATTCGTTAAAACGAGCACTTGAGTGCTCCATCGAATAAGGGCATAGAGTAGCTTTAAGACTAGTCCGATATTATGCAGACAGGACCATGTCATTTGCAAACAAGAGTTTGTAGTTAAGCGACAATTGCTTCATCGAGTAGTGGCATATAATGGTTTTGACACTACTCCGATGTAATGCAAAGCTGTATTATATTTCAGCTAGTCTTCCTAGTCCTCTATGAATTATAGAATTTACATGTGTGTATGGCCTGGTCGCGTTGTCTGCAGAGATGTGTATCCAAAATCAGTAAAAGAATTTAAAAATTGAGAAACAAAATTTTGCTGAAAACGGACTATTAAAAATTTTTTGGAAATAAGAGCTTAAAATTAAATATCTGCTGAATCAGATAAACTATTTATTAAATTTAAAATTTAATTTCAAACAAACGTTTGGCTTAAAACTAAATTTTAAGCCCATTTTCTGTGTCTGTCTGTCCAGTAATGCTAAATAATAATTTTAATGGTTTAGAAAATTAATAGAATAAATATAAAAACTTATTTACTTTGTTCATTATGTACGTAATCCAAAATTATTCATCTTTTAAGCGATTAGATCTTAATCCCATTTAATTATTCGAACAAACCCCGATTAATTGAATGTTCTTTGTAAAAATAAGTACTAAGAAAAGTAACAAATAAATCCAATGTAACTTCTACACTATTTTAGTTATTTAGCTATTTATTTACAGATCTAAAGTCATATTAAAAAACAATATAAAAATTTTTTTTATTTACTCGCAATTATTAATAACTTAAGAATTTAAAATAAAATCAAAACAGTGGTGTCAGGGTCCATGTGTTTTCAGCTGAAAAATATTATTTTTTTCCTATTTGGTGTCTATTTACTTTTTCTTAATTGTATAATATTTGTTATTTGATATTTTTATTATAAAATACTTGGACAAAATAAAGTCTATGAAAAACAGTGGAACGTTTTTCTTATAGTTAGTAAGTTACACTCATTTGAAATTTTAAATTTCTGAATTCTTCAAAACTTTACAAATATACTGGACATTCAATATTGCAATTCTTTTTTTCGTTAGTTGAGCAAAAAAATTTTAAATTGTCTAAAAACAGGTTAACGGAAATATCTTTTCTGAGGCGAAAAAATACGATTTTAAAGTTTAAATTAAAAAAAAAAATAGTCTAATGTGTTTTCGTACTTTTTTGAAATTTGAACTAATAAAGGAACAAATTTGCAATTCTCATATCTTGTTTGAGATTTTGTCTATACAAGTTGGAAAACGTTTCAAACACGATGGTTAAAGATTCACCCAACGAAATGCAGGCATATTGATTAGCTAAGCCACAACAAATAAATATACATATTAGTCGAAAATTTTTAAAATTTTTACTTTTTAACAATTTCTGCCCAAAAAAGTACCGTCATTTCTCTATGAAAAGAAGCTTCTTGGAACAGCAAAAAATTTTATCCTTTAAATTAACCCTTTCAGCACATGTTTTTCGATTCAGACCTTAAAAATCCAATTTTGTTGAATATTTTAATAAAACTAAATTTTTTTTCTGTTCAAAAAGTTGACTACAAAGTGTTTTTTTATAATGATGCCATATGGCATCATTTGTACTCAATGGCGTAAAGAAGGCACGTGGGCGGACAAAATTAAATCGGATGACTAGGTGGTCCTCTATTTTTACCTATACTAAGATTGGGTTTGAGTTGGGACAAGTCATTTTCCGATTTTCCAAATTGTTTGAAAGGTGGACTCTCAGAGAGATGATCAGTCCATTCTTTTATGAAAGGAGCCAAGAAGAGGGGCCAAAAATTTGGAAGCAAGGTGATACTTAGCTATTATCTAGTTTAGTTGGAAGCAGTTATCCCAAATTTTTTAAATTGTTAGAAATTTTGATTGTTTGAAAGATGAGTCAATCTTTTAAAAAAGGGATAACGCACTAAGGATAAATAATTTTTAAAACAAATTATTGCTAATCGTTTCTATGGGCAATAGTAGCAAAAATTCAAGGTTTGCTCTGAAGTAAAACAACTACCTCCCTGGACTAAATTTTGATATCATCCGGCATCATACAAATTTAAAAAAATTATACGGCTAGATTAGATTTTTATTTGATTCAATAATAAATGCTATTAATACCATTTATTATTGCTATCAATAGCATTTATTATTGAATAACTTTCTGCAAACTTTTGCAAATTCAAATTTTATAAATTCATACGGCAATTTAGTAAAATATCGTGTTTTTCAATGTACCTTTTTCCAGCTGGTACACACTATCGAACTTGATTAGCAGTTTCCTCAAATTCTGACTTGTTTGATAGTGTAACCGCTAATTTCGTCAGCAACAATCAACCACAAAAGTTTTTGTGGTTGAGTGATAGTCAGCGGCTATATTGGTTTTTCACTGACAGTGTGTACCAAAAAGTGTCAATCAAGAGTTATTTTTTTTATAGCATAAACATCACAACTTGGACGCGGAAAATGATTTTTTTAAGGAATTCATATATTTTAATTAAATGCAAGGTTGTCTGTCAAACAAAAGCGTATGAGCAGTTGTTAAATAATAAGAAAAATTACAAAAAAAAATGAATTTTAAAAACTTTTTGTTATGAATAAAGCGCATCAATCAAAAAATTAAGTTTAGTACAGTCTTCAGACAGGTAAATAAAATGTTTCTGAAAATATGATTATTTTTAGAACATCTGCTCTCCTGGCCACAATTTAGAGAAATTTTAAAAACTCGATAGCCGTTTTTTTACCATTTTCTTCCAATGCTGGATGTATCGTGCATGCTTCAATCGATTTAAAATTTCAACTGCAGTCATTTTTGAAGTATATTCTTTTGAAATATTAAAAATAAAAAAATTTGGTTTTAAAAACTAAAACATCGAACAATTAAGCTCTATTGTTGTCGAAATTTACCAATTTTCCACTCTCATTTCAAAATTTTGATTTTGATTCCTTTTCACGACTACATGAATTGAGATAACTAAAAAAAATTTTTGCATGCTATCAACGGTTGTGTTAAAAATCATTAAGTATTTTTCTGAAAATTTTTGGCTATGCTATTACAGGAGATATTGACGAAATAGAGAAAAAAGTCGCGGCCAAAATCCAAAGTTTCAAAATTCAAAGCCAAATATCTTTGAGAATATTAAAGATATCGTAATAAAGTAAACTGTATTTTCTTTGTCTATTTATAAACTTAACACCAAGTATAAATTCATCAAAAATCGGATAATAGTTGTAAGAGTTATGAGTCCGACAAGATTTTTCATGTTCGAGGTAGTCAACTTTGTCAAAATTTCAACAGTCTGTGATTTTTACATATTTTCATCGTAATCGGATCGCAAGTTTGTTTCAAAAATACAATTTTATTACCCTTTTTTCCAACTAATGTGCGGCGATACACGTGTGTTTTTCTTTATCCCCTCTTCCAGAATTAGTCGTTACAACTGTGCTTTATTGGTTTGATTTTGTTGTACAGTGTAATAGTGAAAGTAGCTGAAAAAATATTTGCTTATGGGCGTGGCAATGCCCATTCTCCTAATCATAAAATATATTGTCACAAGAAGAAGATGCAGCTAATAAAATCCTGCTTACAAACCTGCTTCATGCAAGCAGGTTTGTAAGTGAAAGTATTGCTTCTTTCCCTTATAAATCTGCTTAGATAGAAGTTAAATTTTTCACTGGGATCTTACAACTTACATATTACTAATTGTAAAGTAAGCTTACCGTTTCCATTTGCTCTTTTACGCCTGGACCCATTCCTGTATTCATATTAAATCTTCTAAAGTATGGTCTTATAATTTTGTTAAACTCTTCTGGTTTTTTCATTCTTAATGCTATTGGCAATGCATGATACTTGGCCATTTCCTGCAAAATTAATTTTGTTTGCATCATATCAAAAGGTTTGTGACGATTTCCCGCCTTAAAGCCAGATGTCTGGAGATTTTCTTGAACTAACACAGCATCGCGATCTACTTTCTTAGAATCTGGATTCAAGGAAATTCGACTGCCGTAGTATACTGGAAAACCATCAAAAAGCTCATTTTCTTCAATTACAGCTTCCAATTGTAATGAACGTATAGCAGGACTTAAATATTTATAGACAGCATTTTCAGTAAGACATGTACGTTCTGGTTGAAACATTTGCCAAAATAGTTCATTCGTGATGGGAGGTAGCTTAGCTACAAGCGGTAATTCTTCAATTTCTCCAGAGGGTTTTTGTATATTTGCCATGATTGCAAGCATTACACTGCCATAGTTATCGCCGGCCTTGGTAAGATAACGGCTATTATATGACACTAATTTACCACCATTTAAATAGGGTTCTATGACTGACGGTAAATCTGCTACTCTAGGAACATCGGCCATAATTACTAAAAATTCAGAAATCATTAAGTAAGTTTTTTTCAATTTTTAATTTTAATTAGTGAAACAATAGTTTTCTGTTTGCGGAAATACAGATATCGTTTTTATATTATTTACCTTGATTAGTAAGCGAAAATCATATGAATATTGTTGAGATTTCTTAATATAAATTAAAATGTTTGATTAAAAATTATTTATCTACATAACAGTTGAAAATTTTATAATTTTCGCGACCAATTTACGCAAGTGTTTGAATAAATCTTATCAAATAACGAAATGAAACCATTTGTTAAGTTCTTTGCATTGTATTGAGTTTAATATTAGGCTGGATCGAAAAAGTTGCGTAAGTAGCAAAACCATTACAGTTTCAATAGCGGTTTACTGACGATTTAAGAAGAAGTACATTAAGTGGGAAGGATTCGCGACATCATTATTAATTTGGAACGATTTACCTTCATGGCATGTAAAATTTGGATTATAATATTCAGTGTTCCCTTACTTAAGCGGTTAAAGAACTTTATATGACATTTAAGACCCACAAATTTGCATGCATATTCCTTGCATTTAAGAAAAGGACATTCATCCAGCGATGTCACAGAATACCATTCCGATCGGAAGTGGTTTCAATTCCGTAAGTTGCTTCTTCAGAAAACGAAAAACGAAAATTTTCTTCGGAAACAAACCACTTTTATATATCAAAGTGGAATTGAAAACACTTTTCTACTGACTTCATTTACAGTAAATGCTAAGAAACGTGCATACTTTTAGGAACGTCAAATAAATATTGGTCATGAGCTTTCCATGTTAATAAAAAGCTTAATATGAGCTTTGCATGTAAAAACAAGAGTAAACAAACGCCTCAAGGTATAAAAACTTTTATCATTGTTAAAATGAAATACAAAATAAACGGAATCTAAAGCATCAAAAATTTACTTTTTCGAAATGACAACTACAGAATCAAAACCAATCCGAACGGAATCTGTGACATAGCTGATAGTATGAATTTCATACGACTCATAAAATGTATACTTATAGTGTTAAATATTAGCACGAAAATATATCTTTTTAAAACAGAATTTTCCCTCGCTTAATTTTTTTCAATTTATTTCATTTACTTTATGAAAAGAAAATGCCACTTTTAATTAACAATAATATAAAAAAGTTTGACCTATCAGCCTCAAATGCTGTTTTGTTTGTAATGCATCAAACTAGTACTTTCAATTGTCATGGGAATTTCACAAAAATAATGTGGCACAGTGTTATAGATTAAAATCATGTAGTATAAATAAATAGTGCTGTCACACCTCGAGGTTTTGTATTAAATTAAGGAGATTTTCTCTTATGAGTTGGAGATATTTCTTGCATTTATGGGAGAATTTACGGCTAAACATTTTAAAAATAAGCATAATAGGCTTTGAAACTTATACAAAATCCAACAAATAATTTGTATTCGATATGAATCTATTTTATTTTTCTACACCTTTATACAATTAAAAATCCATTGGATAACTATAAAAGTATTCAAAGCCTACTATGCTTAGTTTTGAAAATCATTTGTTTGTAAATTCTCAAATGGTTTTTGGAAGGCTGTTACATAAGATAAGAGGTTTGTAAGTGTTTAAAAGTGTTGTTAAAGTCTACTGACGATTTGGTAAAGCACCAATGAAAGTCATATGGACAATGCTTAACCATCAACAAATAAATTTCATTTAAAATAACATTATGCAAATATGTCAAATAATAAATTTCCTAAAAGTTATAGTAAATAATTTTAAAATAATATATTTGTAAGAGCAGTGATGGAAAATACAGATTTTAAAATGGTACTGAACCTTAACTTAATACGTACTTTTTTCACCTTAATGTACTTTTTCAAGAATTGAAAATGTAATACTTTAGATATTCTTAATTATCATACAAAGGAACCATTTTTGACATATTAATATATTTTTTACTATTTCAATTATTTTTTTTAGATGTATGTAATTGGAGCTCTTGAAGATATTCGGATTAATGTTCACTGTAAATATGGAACTTCCGGTGTATTGTTGGTTATTCAATTTTGAAAATTTAGGTATCTTGAACTAGCAACAACTATTCATATCTTAAGGCAGAAAATATGAAATAAAGTTCGGCCAGTGGCTAGACAAAAATTTAGTTTTATGCACAGAAAAAGCTAAATACGATTTCAATTGCTAACCCCCATATTCATAAATGATTAGTAAAGTTAATGTGTGGAGTAAAACCGGGTTTTCCATACAAAATTCGTACAGTAAACCAATATTAACTTCAATAAATTTTCATGCATATGGTGGTAAAACTGCAGATTCATTTAGCTTTTGAAGCTAAATCAACGATGAAAATATATCTTATTTCACTCGATATGAAAATACTGAGGACTTACAATTTAATTTGGGTATAATCTCAAAGTGCAACTTATATAGTATATCTACTACATGTAACAATGAATTTTATACCAATTATAAATAGTTATCTAATAACTTCTGTTTGAACAGATTTTATTTCTTCAAATAAAGATATCAAGAGTTTTCGAACAAGTTTTTGAATATAATGGGTTGAATATTAATAAACCGGAAAAACTTTTAATTTTTTTAACGTTACAGATTGGAAAAGTTACTTTTTATGTCGTGGGGGTACTGAGGTATTTTGAGAATAAAAAAGTACTAAAAATAGTTCTGTTAACTTCGTGCTGCCGCTTTCTAACACTGTTTTTGGCTGAGTGTAGAGTTGGGCAAAATCGTTCCTTTTGTGGAATCCTTCCGACTGATCTGAAATGCTAAAGGAACTAGGTCCCTGCTTTCGTTCATCGTTGCGGTTTTTACTTTGAACAGTGAATGAGCGGGAGAACGTCTCTGTCGCTCCTAAAAACGTCAACAAACATTTTTAACCGACTTCAAAAAAGGAGGAGGTTATCAATTCGTGTGTATTTTTTTTTATGTTTGTACACTTATAACTCTGAAAGGTCTTGCTTACAGTTTGGAGGGCGAAATTTGCCCTCCCCCTTCCATAACTCTGTCATTTGTAAACCTATTTTCAATTTTTTTTTGTTCGAAAGGGTTTGCCTGAAGTTAGGACCCATAATTTTTTTTCGAAAATCGGAGGGGGAAATTCGCTCTCATTATGCATAGCTCTTTCATTTGTGAACCGATTTTCAAAATTATTTTTTTTGTCTGAAATGGTCTGCCTACCATAATTTTTTTCGAAAATCGGTGGGGAAATTTTCTCTCCATCCTCTTCTCCATAACTCTGTCATTCGTAGATCGATTTTGAAAATAGTTTTTTGTTCGAAAGAGTTTGCATCATAGGTACGTAGATAGTCAACTAAAACTTCAAAAACCTAAGTCTGCTGTCAAAAACTCCAGTCTAAGAATGTGTTAGTAGAACATTTTGTATTAGTATTGGTGTAAAAGAAGTGCTGCATTCGCCTAAGAAGCTTTGAATTTGTTATTATTTTTGAAAATGTATGTTAAATATTTTCAGATTAACAAAAAAGTAATTTATTTTCAAATATCAATAATTTCTTCAGTTAAGAACTAAGGGCCATTATTATAACTTGCCAATATCTAAAGTTAAGATGTTATCGGACATATAACTCGTTTTTCATTATTATAAGTAGACTTTAGGCAAAATCTTTCCGATAAGGTAAAGGAAAGTTCTTCTTGTATTTAAATTTAATGTGAGGTTTATGCTATTGGAGCTGCCATAGTTTTTGAAAGTATTCAAATAAAAGAAACATTGAAACAATTTTCGAGCATAGTCTTAGGAGAAAAAATAAAAATTGTTTTCCTTTGCTGTGTGTATTAAAAGTATTTTAAATTGACGTCTAAAGGTAGTAATCGATGTTTGCTCTGGTATTGCCATGTTTTGAAAGAAGATAAATTTTATTTTACAGGGAAGTTGTAATAACGAAAATAGTTACAGATCACTGTATTCCTCATTTTAGCTATGGTTAACTTTTACAAATACGTACTTTACAGGCAAGTTGTAATAACGGGCCTTAATCTCAAAAAAGGTTCCAGTTAAATTTATTTGAAATTAAGTAGATAAATCTGCTTTGTGTTAATGAAATTTTATTTATCAAGATTTAAATTTTGAGTTTAGTGTTAACTGCAGGTTAATAGAATCATTTAGTATCATTTTTACTACATTTGAGCTAAACAAATATTGATTTTCTAAAAACTTTTTTGAAACTATTCTATTTGGTACAAAAAAAATTTTCCCAAATAATATAAAAAATACAATTCTGAGGAATGAAAAAATGGTTCAAAACATTGATAAATTTCAACATGCAAATGTCAACAAAATTAAATATATATTTTAGAATTACAAAAAGAAGAAACATGAAATTTGTTTCAAAACGTATAAAAAAATAATTTAAATCTAATAGTGTTTGAATGTGCAAAAAAAAGTTAATTTTAGGGCGTTCTCAAGTGCAAAAATAGCGCTCTCTGATGTGTGTTGAATTACCCCGCTCATGTGAGTACACAGTGCTTGTCCGTGTGAAGAGAGCTGTAATTTTGTTTGACAGGTCGTCAGTTGACTATCTACGTATAATCTATGTTTGCCGTTTTGTTCCATAATTTTTTTTTCGAAAATTGGTGGCGAAAGCGTGTAACTGGTGATGGCGTTATGGAAAATTCCGCAGCCAAATAATTTAAAACTAAACCAAACCAAACTAAGCATAAATGAATAAATCATTTTCTACACAAACAAGTATACAGAAATAAGTGAACGAAACACGTGGTGTTATCAATGACACACGGCATAGATTATACGTAGACAGTCAACTAAAACTTCAATAACCTAAAGGGCAAAATACACCATCAATATGCTTGACAAGCGTGGTAATAGTATGTGTGAAATTTCGTTAGTATTAGTGACACCGACGGAAAATCTACTTGGTTTTGATTTTTCGTCAAGCACACGTACACGAATCTGACATCAAGCAGATTGATGGTGTATTTTGCCCTTAAGTTTACTGTCAAAAACCTAACTCTAAGAATGTGTTAGTAGAACATTTTTTATTAGTATTGGTGTAAAATAAAACTTTCACCCATACATAGTTGTACAAATAGTATTTTACAAAATTTTCATATTTTAAACATGAATTTTTAGTTGTTATATACAATTAATTTTTAGTTAATTAATGGAAATATGATTTATAATTATTTTTAATACATTTGAGCTAAAAAATATTGATTTTCTAAACACTTGTTTGAAATTATTCTATTTCGTACTAAAAAATGTATCCCAAATAGTATAAAAAATGCAATTCTGCTGAATGAAAAATGGTTCAAAACATTGATAAATTTCAACATGCAAAACAAATAAAAAAATTTAATCAAGTGATAAAAGTGTTTGTGTGTGCAAAAAAGATAGATTTTACAACATTTTCAAATGCAAAAATTACGCTCTTCGATGTGTGTTGAATAACCCCGCTCATGTGAGTTGAATACACAGTGCTTGTTCGTGTGAAGAGAGTTGTTATTTTTTTGACAGGTCGCCAGTTGACTATCTACGTATAATCTATGACACACGGTTTTAAACGTTTGTCAAAACAAATTAATTATTCTTCAAGACGGTTTGCAATTACGGGACGAGGAACGATAAAAAGTGAACCTTTAAAAAGTCCGAACCGTTATTTTTAGGGAATCGTTCCGCACCGTTCCAATTAAGGAATCGTTCTATGGAACTAGGACTTTCCGGAACGACGCAAGACTAGCTGAATGGTTAATACATTGTATTACAAATCTGAAGGAGCTTAGTTCGATACTAAGCTGGAAATAAAATAACAAACAGTGAGCAAAAATGCAAAATGAATAATTAAATATAAGAAATGAGAAGCATATTTGTGAACACGTCCATCCAGCGTTACCGTTCGTCGCCTAAAGTCGCAAATTGTCACCTTTTTGACCACCTGCGACTTTTTCAAGCTCAACATACTGTCAGACTTTTTAATTTTTTGGCGAAATTTTACCCTTTTTTGGAGTTAAATAAAAAAATAGTTCCGTTTTGCATGAATTATCGGAAACTGTGCAAAATGTTCAATCCCGGGAATTTATTGCGAGAATTTTAATGTACTGATAAAATATTTTAATAGTACTGATATTTTTAATAAAACAAAAAATGTATTCCCAATTGCTTAAGCCATTTTGTAGTTTTATCTACAGAATAGTTATATAATGATAAATTGGTCAAATCGATGCATTATGAGTAAGTGAACACTCTGATGGTAGTAATATTATACAAGAAAAAATCTCGGGGAAAATTTTATATACTACAAAGGTAATATTAATGAAGCTCAAAAATGAAATACGATGGAAACATTGAGTTCAATTAAAAAAATAATTCTCTGACCAACAGATGAAAATAAAAGCACTAAAAACTGTTCAAGGGTTTCTTAGCCAGCCATACGCTACATCTGCAAAATTTTGTTTTTAATCAATCACTTAAAATTACTGATTACAGGAGTTTACAAATTCAGGTCAAAGTGTTATATTGGTATTTGAAGAGGTGAAGCCGAATCTGCACTCGGTTTCTTCAAATTGGTTCTAGTTTTCGAGATATACCGTTATATCAAACAGGAAGCAGTTGCACAACAAATATTAACTGGCGAACATTATCTTTAAGCCGTGTTTTTTAATCAGCTCAGTAGTTTCAGAGATATTGTGGAAATTGTCGGAAAAATTTTTTTTTAATTTTTTGTTTTTAAGCATATAAGGAAATATGTTCCAAACAAAATGAGCCATATTTCATTAAACTCAATCCACAACTTTAGATTTTATTCACAATTAAGTGAAGGAACTCAATCGATAAAAATCTCAATTTTGACTTCTGCTGTAACGCCCGGTTACATCATAGTAAAAAAAACAACGTTGCTGCTACCAGTTGTACTATTATGTAAAGTTTTTTTCAGCTCCTGTAAAATTTTAAGAACTTTACATGGCTTTTCGTTTTATATAATAGAGGGCTGCACGAATGTACTCGAAAGTATCCGTATGCATGTTTGTGTATATATTCATGTATGTTTTTTTGTACATATGGGTGTATATATGTATGTATATATATATTTGGTCGCAGCTATGTATGTACACACATATACATGCATGTATACATAAGTAAATATATACATAAAAACATCCATCTAAGCACACAGGAAATTGATACGAGTACATTCTACGAATACATTTGAGTACGTTTTGTATCCCCCTATTATATAACGCTTAGCTTAAACGCTTTGTATAATGATTTTTTGCTTGTTTTGTGTTTGGTTTGAATTGTTACTTTATTTTTATTTTTCTATCTTCTCCATAAATAAAAACCTTAAAAAAATACGTGTCGCTATTTTTCTTTTTGTGCGACCTTTTGAAAATTTCCAACGGTAGCCCTGCGTCCATCCATTATCCTTGACAATGCACATCAAACCATTTTTTCCATATATTTTCAGTTTTAGTGCTGAAAATGTTGATGACTTTCAGCACTGATATAAGCATTTTGTGCAAAACAGAAACTATTGCTTCCAAGCGGCTCATCGCGAACAAAAATAATGCATTATAAAAGCGCAATTGCAAGTGATTGTTGTCTCCCTTATAAAAATGCCTCCAGCAAGAACTAAATTTTGAGATTGCGCTCCTACAATTTTTTAGTTTGTTTTACCAGCTTCTTATCAATAATTATATTATATCATATTATAATTTTTCAAAAAAAGTATATACATACATACAATTTTTCAAACATGACTTTTAATTTTAAAGCAGATACGATATTTTGAGCAAAAAATATCATAAAGTCAGATAAAGCAAAAATAAAATAAATTTTTTATCAAGTTCATCATTATCTTCTGTTTTAGTATTGGAGATAAATGAGACAAATAAATATGTATATAAAACCCATTATTAAGGTTATTAAAAAAATTGTGGTACATAATATGGAAATGATTTGCCAAAAGAAACATGTTCCGTAAGGCCAATGACCGGACTCGCTCCACTTGCTAGGGAAAATGTACCACTATATTTTCTTGATGTGTTATGGATAATTTTTTTTTAATTTTGTCCATTGATTTTATCATAACTCCGAAACGAATCGTCCAATTTTATTACAAAAACCACTATAAAACTTTGAATGAAATTACCTTTAAGCCGATCTAACATTATTTTTTTATATACTCAATGGTTTAGGAATTATTCAGACCGCAATGATGAAAAAGATATTTCTTATGCAAAATTGAAAAATTTTTATTTTTTAAAAAATCATAATTCGAATACACTCTAAAACACTTTTGTTGAAAATTAGGTCAATAATAGATTATTATCGACCTAAAATTACACACGCATTATTTTTGAACAAAATGCTTTTACTAAAAAAAAGCGATTGGCTGCGTGCAGGTTTGAACCGCGACCTCCTGACTGATAGTCTGACGTATCTACCATTCAGCCGTAGCCGTATTATACTTTATGTTAAATTTTTTCCACTTGGGCTAAATATGTTCAATTTTAAAGATTTTTTCTTTAATAAAATAACTACAAAATCGATGCAATTTTAGACAAGGAGGAATTTTCAACATAAATTTAGACAATATATGATCGTAAATTTGAAGTAATGTTTTAGAGTATATATGCAAGAAAGTTATCCATGGAAGCGGAAAGTTATCCATAGAATTTAAAATTGGATTCAGGAAGGAGGCATTTAAAATATATTGAACCATTCTTTTTTTTAATAATCAGTGCGCCAAAACAGTAATAAGCTGACGATATGCACTCTAAAACACTTTTGTCGAAAATTAGGTCGATAATAGTAGGCAACACTTTACTCATTATTATGGACCTAAAATTAGACACGCATTATTTTTGTTGATTTTTGAGCATCGAACCGCGACCTCTTGGCTGATAGTCTGGCGTATCTACCTATTAGCCATAGGCATATTATACTTTTTCTGTGAAGTCAAATTACACAAATTATGTTTTTTTATTGCAAATACCTACAAAATCGATGCAATTTTAGACAACGAGTAAATTTCAACACAATATATGATCCTAAATTTTAATTAATGTTTTAGAGTGCGCATATTCGACATATTTTAGATGAAATATATTTAAAAACTTATGAAAAAAATGTATGTGTTTGTTTAAAATCTTGCTGGCTATAGACATTGGAGCATAATAAAAAAATACATATATTTTTAAACAGTATTATAAAATATATTGTTCTATAGCAATTGACAAAATTTTAAGATGGTGCACTAAGTACAACTTAAAATATATTGATTTAAAACTGAAAACCACTCTCAGGTATGCTGTCTGTAAACATAAGGGGATAATCACAGACACCACAAGAAAGTTGGTTTAAAAGAAAATATATACATAATTATTTAAGAGTGTTATAGAAAACACTTTTCTTAAGCTATTCATACACCAAAAAATTTTATTTAACAAATAAAAGTAAATATTTTGTTATATTATTATAGAAAACACAATTTTAGACAAAGTTCCAAAATTTTGGTATGATGTAAAACTCAAAATTTGTGACTTTGAAAATGAAAAATACATTCAGGTGTGAAGTTGCTATTATAACCATAGAAGTTCCATTAAGTGCCTAAATATTTTATGTCATAATTTTATTTCTGGCGATTGGATTTTTGTGATTTTAGAATTTTAGATTATGGTTGATTTTAGATTATGGTTGAGCAAAAAAATAGTGAAAAAAATATTTTTCTTTTAAGACTTCAGGTGCTTTGAACTACCTTAAAATTGACACACAGTAGGTTTTAGACTATTTAATTATTTCTATGGGATGAGAATTAGAATCGGAACACTTTTAAAAATATAGATTCATCCTAATGTATTTATTAGTTTTCGGTTTCTTTATTTAGTGATTAGTGAAGCTTTAACCCAAATTATACGGTAATTTGATTAACTTAAAAGTCTTAAAAATCAGTCTGATGTTGGTTGGCAAAAATTTTTTCAATTGATCTGTCGAATTTTTAAAATATGCTTAAAGCATTTTAATTATGTAAATTTGTGATACATATCATTGAATAAAATACATAACTTTCAAATTTAGCTATTCATAAAAAAACAACGTTTGTATAAATTAAACAGATCGACAAAAAAATTGTTGTTCCAAATTGATTATTAGGCTAAGGTTCGTATCGTTATATTCAGAAAGAATCGGGTATGATTAATATTCCAAGGAACAATGTGGTAGCGACTTCCGAAAGCAGCGTTGCTATGTTCCGATGTGCATGTTGGAAATAAAATTGATGTTCCCTTGTTCCTTGGAATATAAATCATGCCTGATTCTTTGTGAATATAACGCTACGAGCCTTAGCCTAATAATCAATATGGATACAAAATTTTTTTGTCGATCTGTGTAATTTATACAAACGTTGCTTTTTATGAACAGCTAAATTTGAAAGTTATGTTGGCTAAGGTTCATAGCCTAATAATCAATTTGGATTCGCAAGCAGTTAAGTTCTAAATAGTCATATTTAAACAAATAATTTTATTACGTAAGTTTTTGGAATTAATTTTGCGGAACGTGTAATGTGTCGTACACACAAGATTACGACATCCCGCGCATTGCTCATTCCGCATTGCGTACTTCTTAAAAGCGTATTAAAAATGCGCACAAGCGTAAAGAGCGGATTGAAAAAAAATGCAATTGGCATGCTCAGTGTATGCGCTTTCGTTGTATTAGCACCGCTCTTTGCGCAATGCGCATTTATACCAATAGTGGTTAGTTTGAGTTTATTCAGTGCTGCAAAATATATCTTCCGTAGTGATATAATTTTAAGACATTTGGATTTGTAGCATTATATCGTTCTTCTTTACTTTTTTGTTTTTGATCCCATCAAATATGGTGGCTTAATGAACTTTTTAAATTGGCTCCTGCAGGAAGCGAAATTATGAATCCCACTTCCGGTCCAGACCGGAGCCGAAAATATGAACCGCACTACGGAACCAACTTTAGGTCCAGAGTGGAACCGGAAATACGAACCGCACTACCGTCCCAGCTTCCGGTCCAGTCCATAAAACAAAAGAGCGTACTACATTACCGTCCCAACTTCCGGTCCAGTCATTAAGCTGGACATGCAACCGGGCTTCACAGGGTTTTTTATTCCCCGACTTTTTTGTTTCTCGGGGGAACGGGAAATAAAAAAACAATTCTCTGGATACCGGGAATAAAGAACGTAATAAGATATATAACAAAAATTCTAATTTCCGGAATCCATTAATTTGTATATTTAGCAAAATGGAATATTAAATCATTCTTTATTTTAAACTGAGGTTTATTTCAAAAGTGTCTCACAAACAAAATATTTAGTTCCTAAAGAAATGAGATACAAAAGCAAAAAACTTAACAATTCAAAAAAATTTTAAATTTAAAAAACCCCCGAAGAAAATATGTATATGATATACTGGAAGATCAAGTTACCTTTAAAACGAAAAAAAACTAAATTAAAATCGATCCAGTCGTTTGGTAGCTACGGGCCCCAATGACACACATATTCAAAAGGATACAGCTAGACCAATTATATCACCTTTCAAACAAGAAAAACTCAATTGAAATCGGTTCAGCCGTTTGGGCTCTACGGTGGCGGAGACAGACACACAGATACACACTACAAAGCTGTAACACCACTCATTTTTGGTCGGGGGATAAAAAAAGATTATTTTTAATCGAAATTTTTTGGAAAAAGATAGCACACAAATCATTAGTAAAATCACTGATGAACTGAAATCAAAGTAGTTTTATTTTTGATCATTAATAAACGATTTTAACACGCGGTTGTCAGATGGCATAAGCAGGGTTGTCAGATTTTTTCCGACATATTTCGTCAAATTGGTTTTAAAAATCGCCAAAAGTCGCCAAAATCAATTTTATGTAGTTTTTCTTAATATATATTTGATAATAAATTCGTTTTTATATAATACTTTTTTTAATATAAATTTTTATAAAATGATCGTATAAAAATTTAGCAGAAAATCTCCAAAAGTAGAAATAAAATCCCCAAAATTTATTTCTTGTAAAATTTTCTCGTCCAAATTCGAAACTCATTAATGACTATAATTAATATAATCAAAACCATTGAAATCACATTGTTTTAATTTCTTGCAGTCGAGTTTTGGTGGGATTTATTTTTGAAAATATTCTTTAAACAAAGTAATCTTCCTGAATTATAAAAATTTTTAACTTCAATTTTGCTTAAAAAAAAATAGCCATAAAAATCGCCAACAAATTTATTTATCGCCAGAAAAATCGCCATGTCGCCAAATCAAAAATTTAGACGCCAAACAAGTTGAAAAATCGCCACGTTTGGCGAGAAATCGCCATATTGACAACCCTGGGCATAAGTGGTCCAAAGAGCGATTCAAAGGTTTTCTATGATAAATGTTGCTGACAAAGAGCAGAATATTATATTCACTCCTTTACTTCTTGTTATGCAATGAAAATTTTGTGCCCTTAGAAAATTTGTACTTTTACATCTCGAAAGTCTTCTCTTTCAAAACATCTTTGTCATCTGAATTAATATGTATTTCCCCATTTTCTTCGTCATTAAATGCACAAAAAAGACGTACATAAGGGTTTTCTGCATATCTAACTAATTAACTTTTACTAAAAAAATTTTGATATTTTAAATAATTAATTAAAGAGAAAAAATTTTGTTCTCTTCGTTCTTCAATCGAGAGTATTTTAATATACAATTCGAGCCTTCGTTGGTTTCTTTCCACTTATGTACATACGATATTATTTCATAATGAACGACAATAATTTAAAGAAAGAGACGAATTTTTTAATTCCCGGGACGGAAAATCCCGGGGAAAACCCCTACAACAGAAGTTAAAATCGTGATGTTTATCGATTGAGTTCCCTCACTGAATTGTGAATAAAATCAAGAGCTATAAATTGAGTTTAATGAAATATGGCTCATTTTGTTTGGAACATATTTGTTTATATGCCTATAGGAAAAAATGAAAATTTTGTTGTTTTTTAATTGTATGAATTTCTTAAAAACAAAAATTTTTTTATTATTTTTTCACAATATATCTGAAAAACTACCGAGCTGATAAAAAAACAATGTCGGCAGGGCTTATAGATAATGTTGTTGCCGACCGTTCTCCAGTTAATATTTGTCGTGCAACTGCTTCCTTTTTTTTACCTAACGGTATATCTCAAAAAACTAGAACCAATTTGAAGGAACCGAGTGCAGATTCGAATTCAGCGCCCCAAATAACAAAACAACTTTTTCCGTTGCTCTAGTCCAAAAGTTGACCTGGATTTGTAAACTTCTGTATTTTTAGCACATGACTAGGAAACCCTCGAACAGTTTTAGTACTTTTTTCACCTATTGGTCAGAGAAGGTTCAATTATTTTTTTAATTGAATTCAATGTTTCCATCGTCTTTGATTTAGGAACTTCATTAATATTACTTTGTGCAGCATATAAAAATCTCCAATTTTTTTTTGTTGTGTTTTGTGTGTGCGTCGATTTTAACAATTTATCATTATATAACTATTCTGCAGACAAAACTGCAAAATTGCTTAAGCATTTGGGAATAAGCTTTTGATTTTATTAAAAATATCACTACTATTAAGTTATTTTACCAGCATGTACATTAAAATTCTTGCATTAAATTCCCATGATTGAAAATTTTGCACAGTTTCCGAGAATGCATGCAAAATGGAACTATTTTTTTAGCTAACTCTAAAAAAGGTAAATGTCGCCAAGAACGAAAAAAGTCGCAAAATAAGATGAGTTTAAAAAAGCCGCTGGCCGTCGAAAAGTTCGCAAATTGCGACTTTAGTTGACGAACGTTAACATGCTAGTTCTGGCACAGTAATGAGTAGTGGGTACCGAGTATCGTGTATTTGCTCCTTTTTGTATTTTTATTATTACTAAACATAATGGAAGATTTAGCAGCTAATGTAACTCTGTATAAAAATTAATTTGTGTTGAAACTTGTTTTACCCAAAAGAATAATACTCATTTGTATTGGTAGTAAAATTTACAAGAATGGTTAGCCCTATTGGGCTAAATAAAAAATTCAAAAATCCACATTTAAATTTTCTTCAAGTAGTACTAACTAAAGCCCAAATCCCACTATAGGTGCTATACACCGATGTCGACTCACTGTAATAGAGCCATAGATAATAAAGCCAAATAGCTTTACTTCTTAACTAATTGAGAAACAAGAGCATAACTGCACTACACTGCAGTGATAATAAAGCCATACGTCTTTATTTCGCAATTAATTGAGAAATAAGGTCATCTCACTTTATTGCATTGAGCCGACGAAAATCGGTGCATTGTGGGATCCTAGCTTAACATAATTTCTTAATGTCATTAATACATATAGCCAATTCACAGCCTGGTGTATGTGTTGTAGACCGTATAATTGTTGTTGGTAATATCCATGTAAACATTTGTTTAGAAAAATGCTTATGGGTGTTTCCAGCAGACAAGCTAATCGCTTCGCGGGTTGTGTTTGTTATTTAAAAACTATTATTCTCGTTATCTATTTCCAGTCATGAATTGTATACCTAAATAAGATTTTGATTCACATACAACCGAGCCACCTGAACAGTGGCGAAACACATAAAATACACATGAGCTCTGCTGAGAAAGTATTGAGGGCTCCGACAAAGCATTGTCATGTGCTACAGTGTAGATTGTGAAATTAATGTTAATTTGTCCCTTCTTACTTGAAATATTGTCTCAAATCCAATGCTATGAGCTCCATAATCACAGGTATTAAAATTAACTCTAAAAAGTTACTTAACACACAAAGAAAATTTTTGTTGACATGTGTAATTTAGCCAAACATAAGTATTTTATTTTTAGCAAATAACTGGGGTATAATTACAGTCTAAGTATAAACTCTGCTTTGTTTAGTACTACAGATATAAGATAATCCCAAAGCATCTGATTGATCATCAGCTAAGGGCACCCCAACTTCCATATAAATCCACATGATCGCAAAATTGAATGGAACTTTCTTTAAGCCAATTACTAGTAGAAAAAACTTTACAAAACTTTCACCTTTTTTGATTTTAGTGGGGTTTTTTCTACATGTATGAATGTATACATATTTATTTATTTATTTAAAAATTTAACTGCTTATTTCCTCCTCTTTAGTTCTTTGTCTTTTAATGTTAATCACAACAAGCACCACTTTTTTTATCAATTTCGGTTAAAAATTAAAACCCAAAAAACACTTACTGAAAAAATATATAAGTTTTTTAGTTATGTATTTAAAACTATCAATAAATTCACAAAATTTGAAATTCACTCTTCTAACGAACAATGACTACTGAAGACTTTATTATTGTCAATCGCGTTTTTTCAAACATCGAACGCACACACAGACGCAAAACATGAAATAAATAAACTTATGCAAAATTTCAACAAATGAAAATTTTTTAAGTATTTAGCTTTGTAGGTTCTAATCAAAAAAAATAAAAATGAGCGAGAGGCAAACGTACGTGTGTTTAGGAATGGATACGAATTTGAAGAAAAAAAGAGGTTTTATAGATTACAACAACATTTTGCTCATACTCAAAAAATTAAATTACTAGACACAGCGGACTTGTTGCTAGAGCTGCCAGATATGAACTTTAGTAACAAAGCTGGGAAGTTGATCGTTGCAGAAGGTAATGATATGCGTAATGAGCAGGGAAGTTTTAATATGCACAGAAATATTTAAAATATGCACAAACATAAGCAAAATATAGCAAAAATATGCCCCCGAAAAAAAACGCAACCCAATCTGTATAACGCAATTGCTTAATAATACTGAATTAACTTAAACTATTCGCTTTATCACGTTTTACCGAATATTTTTTATTCATATCTATAAAACGTAAAAATTTTATATTGTTCCGAACAGTACTTCAATACAAAATAAATTCAGTACGGTGCGACTTTGACTCGCACACGAAGGGTTCCGTACGAATACCATATAGATACATTTATTCCTTTTGCCTTTCGGCGATTTTTTTAATTTTGACGTTTTTTCGTTCTGATGATTTTTTTTTGTGATTTTTTTAGTTTTGGTGATTCTTTTCGTTTTTGGCGACTTTTTTTTTTTGTTTTTTTACGATTTTTCTTGTTTTTGCAATTTTTCTAGTTTTGACGATTATTTAGTTTTTGGCGATTTCTTAGTTTTGGCGATTTTTTTCCTTTTAGAGATTTTTTCGGTTTATGGCGATTTTTTTCGTTTTGGAGATTTGTTTCGTTTTGGCGATTTTATTCGTAATTTTTCAGCCATTTTTTTTTTTTGTTTTTTTTACGATTTTTTTTTCGTTTTGGCGATTTTTTTGTTTTTACGATATTTTTAGATATTACAATTTTTTTAGTCTGGCGCTTTTTTCCGTTTTGGTGATTTCTTTAGTTGGCGCTTTTTCCCCGTTTTGGTGATTTCTTTAGTTTTTGTGATTTTTTTTTTGTCTTTGTGTGATTTTTTTAGTTTGGGCGATTTTTTGTTTGTCTTTTTTGCGATTTTTTTTTCGTTTTTAATGATATTGTTAGTTTTACCTTTATGAAATTTATTTGACATATTGTTATAATTTTATTTTAAATGAAATTTATTTGCTGGTGTTTAAGCATTGTCTATATGCAACATTTCATTGGTGCTTTACCAAATAGTCAGTAGACTTCAAATCCAATTTTGCAAAGTTGCAAATCCTTTATCTTATGTACAGACTTTTAAAAACCATTTGATAATTCACAAATATGTAAATGATTTTCAAAAATAAGCGAGTAGGCTTAAAGCAAGTTGGCTGTGAATTCTCAAATGGTTTTTGAAAGTCTGTACATAAGATAAAGGATTTGTAACTTTGCAAAATTGGGTTTGAAGTCTACTGACGATTTGGTAAAGCACCAATGAAATGTTGCATATAGACAATGTTTAAGCATTGTCTATATGCTTAAAAGAATACAGCTAAATTTGTAAATGACACAACCTGATAGAATACCCTTTAATTTTTAGTTAGTTTGTTATTTTAGCATTCGCTGCTATTGCATTTAAAGTGCTGCACTAACTGTGAAAATTTCAGGAGTAAAAGGTAACTTACGGTTTCCAAGATACAGCTAATTTTCAAAGTTATATCAACTGAAAGAATACCCTTCAATTTTTATTTTGTTTAGATTTCAGTATTAATTCGTGGTGTCTGTATAATAATACACTAACTTTGAATATATTAAGTATCTATCAGGTGGTATGTTAAGCATTTCACAAAAAAGATAAGATAATGTGAATTTTCATGGCATTGTTGTTATAAGAAATTTATTTATAACAACAATGCTATCAGAATCCACATAATTTAGTTTGTTGTGAAACACAGAACATGACCGTATATTAAGTCTCTGTTCAATTCCGTTCGAAAAAAGAATTCAATCCACCGTAATATGTCAAGCCCTAGCTGGAGCATACCGCAGCATAGTAGCGCCGCTAACAGTCTGGACACACCTGACAAATTTGCATATTTTAGTCTTCTTTTTTAGACACCAGCTGCTACAAAAATGGGGTAGGTTGAATTCCGTTTCCGACCGGAATTGAATTCTGTGACATGTCCGATAGCTAAATTTCAAAACGACATAACCTTATAGAATATCCTTTAATTTTTATATTGTTTTTTAGCATTCGCTACTGTTGCTTTTAAAATGCTGCTGTAAGCATTTCAAGAGTTTGCCTTTTAAGGCTTCCAAGATAGAGCTAAAATTGTCAAAATTACATAGTCAAAATTGCATTAACAGATAGAATAGAATACCATTTAATTATTATTTTGTTTAAATTTCAGTGTTAGTTGGTGTAGTCTGTCTGTATATTAACTCTTTCCGGGGTGCTATAAAATATCGTTATCCTTGAAGGATTCTGAGAAAGGACATGGTATTACATACATATGTATCACCGCGCACAAAATAAATGATTCATTTATGAAAATCACCAAAGCAAGATTTTGTTATGCTTAGAAAAAGAGGCACATTGCAAGTCGAACAAATCCATTGAGTCCTTTTTTGGTTTCTCGCAACGCTGCAGTTGCCACATATACGTATTGTGATTCTTAGTTTTTTATGTGATGATCAAGCTGGTGTGTTTAGGTCAACATATGGTTTATGTTGATTCACTCAAACTTTGCTCTGTTTTTTAAAAGATTTTGCAGAAGTTGGTTGAACATATGATCCTGCTTGTTAAAATGCTGAAATTATATCAAGTTTGATATCCTTTACCTTCTGTGTTATTGGTTTCATCAACGCACACTTTCACATTGTCGTCCTCGATGATATGATTAAAAATTTCCTGAATAATGATTTGTTCATCTAAAATCGCTAAAATAAATAAGCTTAAATCTACATATAAAAATGGTATGTAGAATATACCATTGACCACAGAATGAAGGAAAATTAATTTGATAAGTGGTATAGTTTTCATACCACCACGCTGGAAAAAGTCAGCGCCGGACTAAGAGTGAAGCGAGTGGAGCGGTCGCTCTAGGCGTCAGGTGTCAAGGGGAGCCAAAAAGCCAAATGCGAAAAGCAATTTCTAGCGCATTGTATATTTTTATAATAAAAATGTATTTTTAACCGACTTCAAAAAAAGGAGAAAGATTATCAATTCGTCATGTATTTTATTTTTTTTATATATGTTCCCTCAAAACTCCGCCATTTATGAAAATTTTTTTTCTTTATTTAAAAAGGATGTTCTTCCATACAAAGTAAATTCACATTCATTTTCAACTACTTTTACTCAACCGATTCTTATGAAACTTTGCACACACATTTAGTTTCTGATTAAAAAAGTGGACAGAGCCACGCCCATGCAAAGTAAATAGCCTTTTTCAACAACTTCTACTAAACCGATTCTTATGAAACTTTGCATACACCTTTAGTTATCGTTGCAATACAACACTATGTTTAGAAAAGTGGGCAGTGTCACGCTCATGAAAAGTAACTAAGCATTTTAAGTACTTCTACCTAACCGATTCTACTTTGCATACACATTTAGTTATCGTTACAATAAATCAGTGTGGTTAGAAAGGTGGGCAGCGCCACGCCCATGAAAAGTTAATATTCAATTTAACTACTTCTGCTCAACCGATTTTTATGAAACTTCGCACACACCATTAGTTATCGTAAAAGTACATGTACTATTTTGTAGTCGGTTTTTTTGCAAGAATTATTTCAGTCTTTTTTTATTTTCTATTATTTACAGCCACAAGTATCATACATATCCGAACGAAAATTGTCGTATATGATTTTAAAAACGTCAAGAGGACTATTATTAATTTCCAAATCGGCTAGACTTAAACCATTTATTTTTGAGCAACGTCCAAAACTCACTGGGAATGTGTTGCATGTATAATTTTACATTGATATTTAGTTTTAAAAAATTTTAACTTTGCTTATCCCAACGGATTTTAATAATTTGGTACTTCTTGTAATCGCTATAAGATACACAAAAAAAACCAAACAAAAATGAGTAGACTTTCAAGCAAAGTGTTGAAAAAATTACTCAAAATTTAAAAAATTCGAAAACATTTTTTTTTTCTTCCGATGATATTTCCATGATGATATTTCAAAATTAAATCTTTTAATCATACGGGGAAAGCTTAAGTCCTCATATATTCGACACAATTTAAAATTTTTAAATCGGCGCAGAAACAACGTCCGTCAATTGCCAAGAAATCGTTTTTATCGATAAATTTCGATTTTGATGGTGTATGCAATATTTTAAAATGGCAAAATGATTTATTTAACTTGAACTATAAGCCTAAATCGTTTTTCACGAGTATTTTCACTTTTACAGCGTGTAGTTATTATAAATAATTATTATTGAATAATACCAGCAGTTACAAATTAGAATTTCTTTAATTGTAATAAAAGTTGATTTTTGAAAATTTAGTTATTATTATTTATTTAACATAAAACCGAAATAGAATTAACGAACATACAAATAAATGTAGTTTATCTGGTATGTGATGGAAATCAATCGATTTCAAATCACTCGGTTTCATAAAGCTAATAATAGCCAAATATATAGTATGTTATATAAACCGCACGATGATACAGTGAAATCGAATTTAAGATCGAATAAAATATTCTAAGCCTCGAAAACAATAAAAACATCAGTAAGTCATTTTTCAGGAGACTTTGTTTTTTGAAATCGATCGATTTCAATTACTAAATTAATTGTTTCTTTATTAAAATAATATGCTATTGATGGAACAGAATATTTGAAAATATGCTAAAAAATTTCAAACAACTGCTTTGGTAAAAAGAAAGATTTTTTGTTTTTAATTTTACCACATATCCTCTTAACACTTAATTTACTTTGAACTGAAAATTTGAATTTGAAAATATTGAAAAATGTAAACGATGCCTATTGTTAAAAACATAGTACCAGAGAAACAAGCCGTCTTAAAAAGTCGGCGGTGGCGGCTTAGAAAAAATACTCGGCGGCTGCTCATAGCCGGATTGAGCCGGCTGACAGCGGCTGGTCTTGTATTTCGAATATTTCGCGATAAAATATATATAATCAATTGCAATTTTTAATGTTGAACTTCTTTATTGCGAAATTTTATTAAATTTTCTTTTTATAAGTTTTTTTAAGCAATTTTTTTATATAAAATTTTTCGAACACCTGATGACTTCCACACAATTTGTAATATGTAGTACAAATTTGCAACTAAAAAATCAATTAGCCGGCTGCAATTTTGAGCCGAGGCTAGCCGCATAGATCGGCGGCGGCTTGAAGTTACATTGAAAGTCGGTGGCGGCTCTTAAGCCGGCTTTTAGCCGATCGGCTTGTTTCTCTGCATAGTACGACAGCTTCAAAACTTCTTCTATATTTTGTATATCAAACTACACTGAAAAGAAAAATCAATCCATCCGTACTTAAATTAATCCCAAGCGGTGTCAAAAGTACGGTAATCCCGGTTTTTCTAAAATCAAGTACAGAAAGATTGATTAAGTCGGAATATTCAAGTGCAAAATACTTAATTTTAGCCTGATTAGCCTTTATGCATGTAAAAAAAAATCTTATTTTAAGTACGAATATGTTTATAAACTTTATACACAGTCGTACTCGTACTGTGTTGGTGTTTGTTTGCTTGATGATAGCCACAAATCACTGTTGTGCTCTTGTTGTTGTTTATTTTCATTGCTCGGGCATAGCCGACAAGTAGCTGACAAACGTTGTATTACATCTAGATTCAAGCCCGCTGCTGTATACTTGAATTAATCCCGCCGCGTACTTGTGTCAATCCTAGCTGAGTACTTTAATCAATCCCGCCGCGTATTTGAATCAAGCCCGAATCAGTCTAACTTTTAATTGTTAATCCTGGAACAGAACAGACTAGAGAATCTATATTTTTACTACTTATATAAACTTAATATTTTTACTTACTTGTTTTAATTTAAAATTTATTTTTGTTCATTCCTAGTATTGAACTTAGCTCATCATGTTTGTAAACCAACGCCTTAGACCACACAGCTAACTCAGTATAGAAAAAACGGCAACTAAAATCCAGTATAAGCCAACAGCATGTAATACGGCATTTGCAGACTATTAATCGTCGCTAAACGAACAAACAGAATAACCAACAACAACATAAGTACAACATGCGACTGAAGCTGTCAACAAGCAAACAAATACCAACACACTACGACTGTGAAAAAATTTTATACCAATAGTAGAACATAAAATTACAATTTTTGTAAGTAAGCAGAAAATACTTGAATTTAGTACGGCATTTTTCTTTCTGTGTAGGAAGTTAATTAAAAAAAGCGTTCTCATGTTTTTAGCAGGCTGCCAACATTGACGATAGATAAATTAAAATAAATAATAAGTCAAGCAAAATTATTCATCAAGCCAGATAAAGACAATAATAAAATTTTAAATCAGCTTCAAAAACGTGTTTGTTAAAAAATATATCATAATATTTTCTGTAGACCAAAGGGCGCCGAAATTAATTGTTTCTAAGTACTTTACGTATTTTGAGTTGTGAATGTTTTCATCCTTCAAATGTCTTTATTTATTAATTTCACTGTGGTAGTCGAAAATTCGGACAAAGATTTTGATACTTGATTTTATATAATTTGGGGACAATGAATCGAATGGCGTTCACCGTTTTGTCGAATTTTCGATATATTGGTATATTAATATATTTCTTTGAATACCATTTAGGATCGGTCTTATATATATACGGCTATATCCCTATGTTTACATAATATATAGTATAACAGAGCAATATTCCATCCATTTTATTAATTTTTCTAGCCATTTTTGATATTTTTTTTTAAATTCCGACAGTTTTCTTCTACTTTCTTACTGTTATTATATTTATTACTGAAATTATTATTCAAAATTAGATTAATGATATCATTACTGCTTGATAAACGCAAAATATTCGAATATAACATTCCAATAAAAATTATTCGATTATCAAAAATTCGATATTCGAATATAAAATATTCGAATAAAAATCAGGAAAGACCCAGACAAAAATATCTGAAATTGTTATTTTAGCAAGAGGTGATAATTTATTTTACCATTAACATGATTAGGAGCAAAAACTTCAGTAAGAAAAAAGTGGTCAAAAATTAAAAAAAATTACATCGAAAATAGCTCAAGACATAATGAAATCGATATTAAATTTTTTATTGTATCTTATATAATGTAAACATAAATATATATCCGTTTTTTTGTTTACATAACTCGCATAAGATCGATTTTTAATGAATAATAGGGTATTCATTCGGTTAACTGTTAATCGGTTAACCGGCTAATTACTACCCGATTGCCTATCTATCCTTTTTTGATATATCGAACTATCGATTTTAACATTGGGTTGTCATAGGGGACGAACTAGTTCATTTGTATACAGTTATATCCCAGTTGGAATCCTAGTTATTGTAAACTAGGGCGCTTACTAGTTTTTTTATTAAGAGTTTTGTAACTCTTAAAAAAATTTGGTTCAACCGGGGTACGAACACCCATTCTTCATACTTTAAGGCAAGTACTCTATCCACTGAGCCACAGTCTACTTATTTTTTTAATAGCTAACAATTGGTTTTATATAAAATCGTATACCTGAAAATTTTGTAATTTTTTGACAGATATCGTTACTAGTCTCGATACAACTCGTAATATTATTGTGCTTTTTTGACTAGTATCATTACTAGTCTCGATACAACTAGTAATGTGATTGTTCTTTTTTGACCAGCAACGTTACTAGTCTTGTTACAACTAGTAATATGACTGTCGTTTTTTGACTACTACCATTACAACTAGTAATATGACTGTCCCAAAGCGTTACTGGTTGTAACTTTAGCTGCTGGGTATATTTAGCCGCGAAGCACATACACAAACAAGGAATAAGATAGTGTATGTTTGGCCACCACTGTTCTAAATACCCAGCAAACAATTTTTGCTGATTTCGGTCCGAAGTCGGTCAGAAAGTCTGCACAAGATGCCGAATTCGTATCCGATGTCGGTCAGAAAACGAACCCAAAATCATATGAGTAGTTGACAAGAAACCGGATCTCTTTATCTGAGGAAATTCTAAAAACAATACCGAAAGGTCTAACAGAATTCTGTACGAATTTTCACGAATTTTCTAAGGAAATTCTAAATGAATTTTCGACATGTCTTGTAAGTGTCGGGAATATGTCTGACAAAACATCAGAAAATTTTCCGATTTATCTAATACGTTTTACGTCCTGGCGTATTAATACCCAAAAAAAGTCGGAGCTAAAATTAGAAATTTATCAGAAATGTCGATTAAAATTCTCCATGCATTATTGTGCTGCTTATGGCAGCTAATCACCAAACATTTACCCATATTTTATAAGTTTAAAAACTCAAATATTTGTGCGTATAAACTCAAGATAAATGAGAATTGTAACGAAAACTAAAATGAGCCAATGTGCAGAAGTGACTGCTAAAAGTCGTAAGACGTAGATCAGAAAATGTGCACACTACTCTGTTAAATGCCGTAAAGGATAATATTTCAGACAATGTGCAGAAACGTCGTACCAGAAAACTGCCTACTGCTCCACCAAATGTCTTAGGGAATTTTAGACAACTCGGCTGTTTGTCTGGCAAAGTCTTTTTTTCTGATGTTAGACATGTCGGCCAAAATTGTTTCCTGGGTACATACTAGTGATGTTACGAATATCAATACGAATATTCAATATAAATAGTTAGTACCACTTAATATTTCAAATTTAATTGAAAAAAAATCTACCCTTTGCGTCCATAACAATAAATTGAGAAAAACTGTCACAATGCTATGGGTATTTAACATTATTATGCAGGGATGTTAAATGAAAAAATTAATTTCGTACCAATGAGCCTCTAAAATAGTACTTTTTCGGCTCACATAGTACTAAAATCTTTTTGAATTGTTGTAACCAAGTACACCACTCGATTTTGATTGGTTTATGACTTTGTTTTCTACAAATATTTTTGATAAATTCTTTTTCAAATAATGAATAATAAATAGTACCAAAAAAAGTACAATTGTACCAAATTTATCATCCCTGTTATTATGATATTCCGATGACGGAATTTTAAATTATTAACTTATCACCTAAATGCCACTTTCTTAAATTTTTGGTGGAAATTAGATAAGGGAAAATACGAGCATCTTTTAACTATACCCAGGCAATATTTAGTGACACAAGCGGCGAGTGTTCCGAGCGAGCTAATGTTTAGTGGTGCGGAGCTTATTGACATACCGCGCAATAGGCTTGATGGAGAAAAGACGTCAAAACTTTTATTTTTGAAGTTCAACATTCCTCTACTGAGCTTTGAGTATTACTTTAACATGATTAATAAATTAATTTAACAGGACTTTACTTTTTAAATACCATGTCGTTGTGAAATATATTTTATTTCTTTTTTCTTTACTAAAAGAAGATTATTGTTTTGCGTTATAGACAATTTTTTTTTTGTAAAAATTAATTTAATTTTCAGTATTTTTTATGTATTATTTTTTGGAATGTATTCACTAAATATTCGTGAAATATTCGCTTGAATTTGGCGAATACGAATACGAATATCATAAAAGTGCCGAATATTCGGCGATTCGAATACGAATACGAATATTCGTAACATCACTAGTACATACCTTTGTAACTATATGAGACGAAACAAATAATTAAACACACAAAAGATACTATAAAATATCAAAAACTTTTTACGTCGGTTAATCGGTTAATCGACTTAAATTAACCAGTTTAACCGTTAAACGAAAATAGCCAATTTTAAATTAACCGGTAAGTTAATCGGGTAATAGTTAACCGATTAACGGTTAACCATATGAATACCCTAATGCGAACATAATACACTTGCATGCATGTATGTATTAGCTTAAAGCATGATCCAATAATTAGGTCTATGCATCTGTACAACAAAAATGGCATAATCGTGAAGATGTCAAACAAACTACATATATAAAAAATTTTGTTTACGTTTTTTATATATGAAGTCTGACATCTTTACGATGGTAAACAATAAACAGCTGTCGAAATTGACCTGATTATTGGATAATGGCTTAAAGTTAAAAAAATTAACAAAACATGTATGTAAATGAAACGAAGTACTTAGATAATAATCAATGATTTCAAGATAATAATAGCTTCGATTATTTTGCATATTGTATTTGAGAATTTCGTTGTATTTTACAAAGTAAAAAATGATGGCCTACTTTTGGGCTATATTTCAACAACAGTTCCACTTATTGTATAAACGCACAGTACCGACACGTAATGACATCGTAGCTTACTTTTTAAGGGAGAGCGCACCGATTAAACAGCCTATGAGGTGCTATGTTAAATCTAAGTAGGAAAATAAGCCAAAGCTTCATCACTACCTGCTACTAAATATTGCTTACTTAGCGATTACTTAATGGGTATTTTTTACCACTGGGTAAATTTATAGAGTTTGCTTTTACAAAGAGAATAACAATACAACATTTTTCTCCGCTTTAAATTGGTGTTGGTGTAAGCAGCGCCGCCATTTTGGTTACTTTTTTCCAATGTTTACTTGTGTACTTTTTTCTATTTTGGTTACTTTTTTTAAACACAAAAATAACAAATTTTTATAGCATCTTATATTTGGCTAGCCTTCGTTCATCCGAGTCAACTGTTGTATCTGCAACTTTCCTAAATTTTCTTGTGAAGCTGCATTCGTGTCCATACAATGAGTTTTTGTTGTGCAGTTTTTTTTTCTATAGCATTGTTATTGTGTAATATTACCAAGGGGAAAACAAAAGAGAATTGCATTTACACGAGACAGTGTACCCAGTCCAGCCGATTTATCGGCATTTTTCCGATTGTTTGCTAAAAAATCTGTGTTTTTCTTGATAACCGCGGATGACAATTTTCGTCGATTTTGAGTTATTGATGCCAAATTGCATTATTTTATATGCTCTTTTACATGGATCAAAAATTTCGTTAATAACATGGACCCATCCGATTTTTTTTTTCTAAAAACAACGTAATTTCTTAGTTTGTTGAAATATTTTTCAGCTCTAATGAACTAAATCGACTTACAATTGTGTGCTGACAATTTATTGCCGTTGAAGTTACGTTGATACTTTAGAACACATTTCCGAAATATTTTTTGGTTATTGTTCAGTTAATAGAAACTTGTGCCCAAGCATTTTTCAGTTAAAAAAATCGTATGTGCTTGAATTAGTTATATCGTCATAAGCTTTTTTCAGCACACATTTTTAGTGTCCTTGGCAAATTGTTTTTTAATTATTCTTTTGGATCTTACCCTTAGGAAATTTTTGCCTGAAATTTTTTTACAAACTTCTTACAACATATCTTTATATGACTGTCCAAAAAAAGTTTGCTAAAAATCACACAGAGTCCGTAGTACTAAAAATAAAGTATTTCGGTTCTCCTGAAAGAAATTGGTTTTTAAAAATACGCGCTTATTCAAGAAAATGATTGAAATATCAAAATATCGATTTTTCCTACAAAAATTCCGATTTTTCTATAAGCACTTAAATCAATTTAACTTTGTTTTAGTATAATTTATTAATATTGGGCAACAATGGGATACTTGCTACATTAAAAAGAGAAAACTGTTAAGTTAATAATTTAGCGCTTCCATTACAAAGATAACGTTAAATTAAGAATTGTAAAAATCCCCAAAGAAAATGGATGATAACTTCAAAACGGCTTGACCGGTTTTCTTCAAACATATGTTAAAAGATTTTAGATCAAGTCAGCTTTCAAAGAAAATCAATCCAGCCATTTGGTAGCTACAGTGCCACAGACACAGATTCAAGAGAAGACATCGAGAAAGAGGTGATAGCTTCTAAAAGCCTGGACCGATGTTCTTCAAAAATAGCTAAGAACAGTCGCGATCAAGTCACCTTTCAAACAAAATAAATAAATCCAAATCGGTATAGCAGTTTGGGATCTACGCTGACGCAGACAGACACAAAAATACACACACATACAAACTTACAATTCCCCTCTTTTTTTTATCGGTAGTTAAACAAGTACACAGGAAACATTTTTTGCCGACATGTCTAACGTCAGATCAAATCAGAGACTTTACCAGACAATTAACGCAGCTGTCTAAAATTCCCTTAGACATTTGGCATAAAAGTCGGCAGTGCGATGTTTCTGCAAATACGATGTTTCTGCAAATTTTCTGCTATATCGAATTAATATTACACTAGTCTCCTTTTTTTTAAGAGAAGTTACAAAATCAGGCAATTAATGCCTACCAGTTAATAAATTAATGTGTTACCTTCTTTGGGAAAGGTATAGTGTAGAGAGAACAGGTGGGGAAGTGGGAGAGATAGAAAGCTTAATTCATTTACAACCCTGCTATTGCGCGTTTTTTGTAGAGCAGTGTTGCAAGCCTTTCTGGTGTCAAGGAGAGGCATTAAGTTGTTTAAGCTATTTAGCCATTTTATTAGTTATTTTACTTCGCCAACGGTTCTGTTAGAATACCGACGAAGGAGGGTGCTGTGAAGTGCATTAGGATATGTTAGTATTAATCGCTGCCGATACTGCCAAGGTGCCTTCATCACTTTAACAATCCAACAACAAGCAACACAATAATACATCAATGCACATGAGAAAAATGCATGATTTTGTTGGCTTGCCTGAAACTAGTCTTGAACTCAAGACCTCAGGGTTTTTAGTCAAACGCGCTAACAATTCAGCCAACAGCACCCTCTGTCTACACTTCATCGGCAGGAAATTTATTTTCTTTTAAGACATTTAAGATAATAGTCTGACGTGTGAGACTTTACCAGACAATTATCCAGCAGTTTTCTGGTACGATGTTTCTGCTGTTAATATTCGACTAATCCGAAGGCAATTTAGTTTTCTTTAAGACTTAACAGAATAGTCTGCACATTTTCTGATTTTAAACTGTCTGATTTTAGTTTTCGTAATAGTTCACATTTACCTCTTTAGAGTTTGTGCATAAATATTTGAGTTTTTCAACTTATAAAATATGGGTAAAGGTTTTCTAATGAGCTGCCATTGGCAGCAGAAACATATATAACAGAAATATGAGTCAAAGAAGTGTTACAATATTGTGCGGTTTTGCTAATGTGGGGAAATTTTTATTTAAACCAATACGTCTACTAACACATTCTTATACTTAAGTTCGCGGTTGGCCATGTCTTTCAGACATCTTGCAAGACCGATACATGACAATTCTAAAGCGTCGATGACCTGTTAGTGACAGCTCAAACAGATCAGTGAGGACTTTTTCGAACAAATGGACGCTAAGTACATACATGACAACAACACCGGTACTGTCACCCATCTTTTCATTAATGACTATGTAAATGACAACATCCTCAGAAATGTCCCCATTACATATTTTCGTTTATTTCTTTTTTACACGTATTCTACAATAACAATTTGAGGAATTTGTCGTTGAGAGAGTATTTCATACAAGAAGTTTTAATAGACATTATAACAGAACTTTTCATCAGCTCAATTTTAGCAAGCAGGGATGTATCAAAACCATTCAAACTGGTGACAGACTGAGCGATAATGTCCACAAGAAGTTCATTTGCTGGTATATGAAGAGTAGTGTTTTTTGTTGTAAGAATATTCCGTGTCGGTTTCGTATTCTGCCAAAACTGTGGTTTCAGCTGATATTCCGTTTAGGCCAACTTTTTGGCCGAATACCGAAACCGAAACTTTTTATTTTCTATAAATAAGGAAGTAAATCGAAATAGTATTTTCCAAATTTAAAATATGTCACCGCCATGAATCAGTTCTTTCCCATCCTATATCTTTTCAAATTGAATGAAAATTTTACTTAGTTTTATAAAGCGCCACCAAAAGATATACGCCCAGCAAAAATAAATTTGGTACAAGGAAACAGGTAGAGTAATTAGAAGTGCTTCGGAGATGCGGAAAAGCACACAGCCCTCTGCCTTACGAGGATGCAGTAACGTAAGCGAGCGAAGAAACTTACCACACACACGATGAATTTGGTCGGCTATTTATGTTTTTTCATGTGCTTTAAACACGAAGTTTTTTATTCAACTCAAACTTTTTTATAGTGCATCATCTCTCGCTTACGTGGGTACAAATATGAATGCAAGTGTGATTTTTGCTTCGTAATTTAATTTTTTTTATTCCATTGAATTGTGTATGAAAATAAATATGCCTCGATAGCTTAGTGGTTAGTGTCGATTCTTGATTCAATACGCGAACAAAAAGTATTTAATAAAAGTAAATTGTAGTGTGATATAATTTCCAATTGTATTTGTACTATTTAATATATAAATAAATATAAAAACAACATAAAATAATGACAAATAAAAAATTAATCCAAGTGTGGTAAAATTGTAATATAAAGAGCAAAACATTTTTTAATTATATACATACATATAAAAAAGACATGAGGTTAATGCATCTAGGATGCGCAAAATTAAGCGCATGCCTCCAGACCTACCAAGTGGGACATCCCACACAAAGATCATGTAATACCGAAGCAGGTTGGTTAAAGGAGAGTACCGAAGTCTCTCCCTTACAAACCTGCTTCCGGTAGACGGATATTTTTGCTGGGACATAGTAACATAAAGTATTCAACTGTTTGTTGCCAAAATAAATAGCAAAAACTAGGAAATGGTAAACCGATTTCGATTCCAATCGAAAATGTATTTTATGTCATAATAAATCCATTTTTCGCAATCGAATTTACTTCTGCAATTTTACACTGAAATTGATTATTTGTTTTTTAAAATAGATTTTTTTAAATAATTTCAAAATATGAAGAAAGCTAATATTCAATCTTCATCATAAATTCAATACCGTCGAGAAAAATTCTTTATTGTGTATATCATCGATAAACGCGGGCGTAAACAAAAAAACTTCACTTTAGTAGAAATAAATGAAATCGTATAAATTTAGTGTTAAAAATAGGTAAATATTCCAATTAATATCTTTTTAGTTAATCCCACTCAACTTTTCGATTGGTGCTCTTGTAACGTCATCAATAGAGTGATAAAAAACTCCTCAATGTATCTATACCGAACCCAATATTCCAGCTCTTGTCATCATTTAAGCTAATTTCACGCCAAGTTCTTGATAGTCATATTCCCACTAATGTTTAAGGGCCTAATTTCCTAAAACACGTCACGAAAGTGAAATTTATATAGGAAACAATTACAAAATTACTCAAATTTTATAAATTTGTTTTTGTTTTCATACAAATTTTAAAAATTATGAAAGGCAAAGCAAAGCCTGATTTTTTTATGTGTTTATTCGGTGAAGAATTTGTATGAAAAACAAAAACAAATTTATAGAAATTGAGTAATTTTGTTATTTATTGTTTGCTATATAAATTTCACTTTCGTGACGTGTTTTAGAAAATTAGGCCCTAAGTTTTATATTTGCTCGATGGAATGAAATATATCCAATTTCTACTATTACTTTGACTGACACTGTATGTATGTAGAAGTACTCTTACGCCCTTTTTCATAGTGTACAGTTAAAAGTTAACGTATACTTTAACGGAGAGTTTTGTATGCCGAATTTTCCGATAAAGACCACGTTAACTTTTAAACACATTTTGAAAAGTGCCGTTAATAAAATAAATGACTTTTCAGTTCTGTTAAGTTTTTAAAATGTCAATATCAATAATGCTAAAAAAGTTTCGGATTCGGCCGAATATTCGGCCTTTTTGATAAATATCAGGTTCGGCTCGGGTTCGGCCTCAAAAAACTGGTTTCGGTCGGACTCTAGAAATTATACAAAGTTTTAAATTGAACGTTGCAAGACTAGCTTGCGGACAATATCTACCAACCAGTTGGCATGACCAATTGACAAGTTTTTATTTTACCCATTCTTTGAGTACTGTTTCTGTTAGATTGTCTTAACCCTGCGTTTAGCCATGCAGTACTTGCATGCAAGTTTTGTGTACGTATTATAAACGAAAGAGAAATTTGTATTCGTTTCTCTGTCTTTCTAATAGTTGAATCAAAAGTGTGTTAGTAGAAAAGTTTGAGTGTATTGAGTTTTTCGAACTTGCACTTGCATGTGTAAAGGCCAGGTAAAAGAAACTGTAATCGACAAATATCGTGCATGCCAAATGTGGAAATTTCCTTAAGTAGCCGTTGATGAAAATGTCCTCTACGACGAGTTGGCTAACCGGGTTTATTTTGACAACAGACTTAGGTTTCTGACAACTACCTTGTCAGCAGTCAGGCTTCTATCTTTTCCATGATGAAAATATATCTTTGGCCAGACCAAACTTCATGGGAATCGTAAGTTTGGTCTACCAAAGATGTGTTTTAAGGCCAGATTTTGTAAGTATAAACGCTTTTTACGCTTGAAAATTTGTATGGGAAAACAATTTTTTTAAACGTATTTGCGTTATTTTTCATACAAATTAGAAATGTTTAGAAACGAAATTTTTTAAAAAATCTGCCTATTAATATTAAAAAAATTGTACATTTCAATAATTTACCTATCCAGTCATGTGTTTTGTTAACGAATGTAATTAAATTACATTTTATTTTAACTGGTATGAACTTTTTTGTTTTGTTATTGTTAATAACACTCCACAACAATGAAAATGTTTCGGAGATCAAAATACTAATTCTTATATATTTTCACCTGCTGATTTCACAAATTGCCATAAAAATTTCCGATTAGCTCTTGTTGTAAAAATATAACACAAGGCAACAATTTTGAATGTTTCGGATATCAAAATAGATAATTCTTATGTATTTTCATCTGCTGAATTTAGGAATCACCAAAAAGATTTTCGATTAGCTCTAGTTTTAAGGATATAGTGACTTTAATATTATGATATATTACAGTTTTTTTTTGTATTTTTCCCATCATGTTTCCAGAACGGTCCTCAAAATCAAGCTGTAAAAATTGTATGGACTAAAGTAAAAACACACAATTTCCAAAATCCTAACAATACCAGTAAGGTATCCTGAAACTCATATAAGCAAAATTACACTCAAAAGAAAGATGTTTTTGTGTAGATTATAAATCCATAAATAGTTTTATGATTTTGAGGACCCGTCCGGAAATATTATAAAAAATGCTGTAATTTATGAAAATATTAAAATCAGTATGTTTTTAAAACAAGAGCTAATTTAAAATTTTTATGGGAATTTGTGAATTCAGCAGATGAAAATACACAAGAATTTGTATTTTGATCTCCGAAACATTTTCATTGTTGTGGAGTGTTATTAGCAATAACAAAACAGAAAAGTTCTTAGTAATTAAAATAAAATGTAATTTAATTACATTCGTTAACAAAACACATGACTGGATAGATAAATTATTAAAATATAAAATTTTTTTAATATTAATAGGCAGATTTTGTAAAAAATTTCGTTTCTAAACATTTCAAATTTGTATGCAAAATAACGCAAATACGTTTAAAAAAAATGTTTTTCCCATACAAATTTCAAAGCAAAAAAAGCGTTTGTACTTACTTTCCATTTGTGCACTTCCCATACAGAAGAAATTTATATTTTAGAATATTTATGGAACTAATGCAGCTAAAGACTTAAAAATTTGTGTAACTCTTTTCATAATGTTTTTAAAGAGATATTATTAAGCAGTGGACAAGTGGGCGTGACACCTCCCATATATAGCAAATATATATTTTGACATATCATGGGAACTAATGCGGTAAAACACCTAAAATTTCGTAGGAGTTACTCCATTGATTTTAAGCTTTGTTTTAGAGAAAATAGTCAGACAAAAATTAGTGGGCGTGGCAGCTCCCACATTTCTGCCTCTTAGAAACTATCCAATCGATTTTGATTAAATTCAAAACATATTTAGATCTGAGTGTAAAAGAAGACATTGGCTATACATTTTTTTCAAAAATAGGACCACGAGAGGAGGTAGGGATATATTTCGTCCTCTTGGAAACTATCTATCCGATATAGATGAAATTCAAAACATAGATACATCCGAGTCTCACATAGGACATAGGCTATAAACTTTTTTCAAAAATAGGACCACGAAGGGATGTAGGGGGAAATTTCTCCCTCTTTGGAACTATCTATCCGATTTTGATGATATTCAAAATATAGATAGATCTAAGTCGAGAGAAGCACATATGCTATACATGTTTTCAAAAATAGGAGCACGAGGAAGGTTAGGGCTATTTCTGCCTCTCCAAAGCAATCTAGCCGATTTTGATGATTTTGATGATTTAAAAAAAGACATATGCAATTTTTTTTCAAAAATAGGACAACGAGGGGAGGTACGGGGATATTTCGTCCTCTTTGAAACTATTTAAAACATAGATAGATCTGAGCCTAAAAGAAGACATAGGCAATAATTTTTTTCAAAACAGGGCAACCAGGGATGGTAGGGGAAATTTCTTCCTCTTTGAAACTATGAACATTCAAAACATAGATAGATCTGAATCTTAAAGAAGACATAGGCTATACATTTTTTAAAAAATAGGACCCCGAGTGGAGGTAGGGGCAAATTTCTTCCTCTTTGATCTATCCGATTTTGATACAATTAAAAGCATAGATAGATCTGAGTCTAGAAAAGCACATAGTCTATAAACTTAAAAAAATAAGACCAGGTGGGGAGTTAGGGTGAAAGTTCTTCCTCCATCCGATTTTGATGAAATTCAAAACATAGACAGATTTGCATCTAGTAGTGGTAGGGTGCAATTTCTGCCTCTTCGAAACTATCTAACTGATAGGCTATAATTGTTTTAAATAGGACCACGAGGCTAGGTAGGCAGAAATTTCATCGTCGTTGACATTAGCATTACTGAACCTACCACGCTTCCGCTTTTTTAAAACAGACATACATACTTACCTGAATTGTACAAATAAAATTGTATTTTTCTGAAAAGAAAGAAACTCTTTTACTTGCCATGGTTGAAAGAGAATTTGTCATCTCGACATAAATAATTCCCACCGTTTAGAGATAGTGAAAATACAGTTTCTAAAGTAAGTGAAACGTAAGGAACTTCGTTCCTACCCGGTGTCCCATGATACCGTGCGTTCCTTTTTTTTGTAAAACGCCAAGAGGAACATTTTTGTTGAACAATTCTGCCCGCTGAAGGGGATTTTTTCCACTTATTTATTTAGCGGGCCAAAGAGACCCATACTGCGAAGATCTAGAGGGAAGTGTAGCGGCTTCCAAAAGTGGCGCTACTCTGTTCTGCTGTGTACGTTGAAAAATTAAGTTGATGTTAAGTTTTCTCTTGTTCCTTGGAATATTAATCATGCCCAATTCTTTCTGAATATAACGTTACGAACCTTAGCCTAATTTTGCAATTTAGATTCACTAAACCATATTTTATTTGAAGTATATGTGGCCTTATGGTTAGTTATTGAAAATGGTAAGTAAGTTAGTTTTAGCCATTTTAAATTTTTTATAAATGAAAATTTTCCAATTTTACTCATAAATATATATGTTTGATCATTGCGGTCTCAATAATGCCAAAACTATTAAGATTCTTAAAAACATAATATTCAAGCCTCTAAAGGAGGTTTTGTTTAAGGTTTTCTAGTGGGTTTTGCAATAAAATTTTGGCAGCCCTTTCCCAAGTTATGATAATATCGGTGGAGCAGACTCTTCAAAAATCAATTTTGTTGCAAAAATCAGGTAAGTTCAGTTTATTGTGAATAAAATCAATATTTATCCATCGACTTTCATGAAATAAGCTTATGATCAAAGAATAAAACTGGTAACATTTGCCATTTTCGATTTTTTAATAAATTTTTAAAAATGAAAATTTTTCAATTTCCCCGTAAAAAATTATATTTTTCATCATTGTGGTCTGAATAATTCCGAAACCATTGCGTCTATAAACAAATAATATTAGAACGTCTTAAAGATAATTTTATGGGCCTATTCACATATTACGTAACGCTATTTTTGAAGTATAAAGTATATAATCCGTAAAAAATCTGTAATCTTTAACACAGCCCCCCGGGAGCGTTACTTAATATGTGAATGGCCCCTATTGCAAGTTCTTTAGTGTTGTTTTTTAATAAAATTGGACAACTCCTTCCCAAGTTATGATAAAACAGTGGAGCCTCTTCGAAAATCCCAAATTTAAAAAAAAATTAAAAAGAAAATTATTCATAGAATTTAAAATTTCGATTGTTTTCTAGGGGACCATAACACATCAAAAAAATATAGTGGTACTGAGTTATTCCACCTAAAACCAACTAACAAAAAGGGTGAACTGGACCTCACCAACTCTGATTTTAATAAAACACGGTATTGACTGTTTTTAATATAATTAAAACACAGATATAAAGTGTTAAACTCCTGGATAGCATAGTTAAGGAAATATAACGTCATCAATATTTAAAAAATATATCCAAAAAAGTTGAGTGTACTAACATAATTACACATATCTAAATAAAATTTGGAGTTACTGAGCTCAACAGTATGCCGTTTCAAAGGTAATAATATCTTCTTCAGGATAGTGTAATTAAAAATTTTCTCGGCCTACAGTAAAAATTAAAAAAAAATTTATATATCCAAAAATTAAAATCGCTATATCTTAAAAACCGCCAATTTCAATATTTTCAAAAATATATATGTTTTGGTTCACTTTCATATCTACATAGATAGACCTCTTAGTCCCAAAGTGGTTAAATTATTATATCCAAAGTTATAGACAAAAATCTGAAAAATTAACTGAATTTTCAATATTAAAATTCCTATATCTTAAGAATCGATTAATTTAAAATTTTCTAAAAAGTATATGTGTCTGCTTATTTTCATGTCTTCATAGACTACTGAGACCCAAAGTGGTAAAACTGTTATTACCGAAGCTATATACACATATTAGAAAAATTAACAGAATTTTTTAAATTAAAATCGCTATCACTTTCATGTCTACCGAAATTACTTAATCCCAAAGTCGTAAAGTTATTATATACATATAAAGCTATAGACAAATTTGTAGAAAAAGTTAGAAATATTAATAGAATATTCAATTATTTGCAATAATAATGAAACTTAATATAAAAGTTGTTTCGAAGATAATTATGAATCGCTGAACCCGAAACTGAAATATTATTATTTTTCCTACGAACTGTCGAAATATCCGCGAAAAACGTAATTTCTTCCACCAATCACTTTTTCGCGCATATCTCGAAAACGGTTCGTAGAAAAAATAAATGAATTTTAGTTTCGGGTTCAGTTACCCATAATTATCTTAAGCTGCATTGCTACTGCAAACTACTGTAATAAGTAGTCTCGATAGACATGAAATTAAAACAAAATATATATTTTTTTTAATTATCCAAAGAAATGTAACAATTTTCGCTTGTGTTCGGTTGTAATTTAATTCTTCAATTAAATTACATTTTTTTTAGATATAAATGTGGAGCATGTAGACAAAGAAATATTTTGACTGCGCGGAGGGTTCAACTGACATGTTTCAATAGTCCCCGGTAATCTCTTCAGAGTTCTTTTCCGCGAAGACAACTCGACGAAAGTCTGTGGTTTGCAGTCAAGAATTGAATATCATCTACTTTTAATAAATTCATACTGTCATTCTTAGAGCTGTGTTTCGTTTGACAGTTATTGATATTCACTTCTTCCTGTATGTCTTGTGTTAAGCTACTTGTTATTTCTCTATTCTAGTATGAATTATCATCGATAATTACAATTACTAGTGTCTGAATGTTTGTTTGTTCAGTTTTATTTAAACATGTACATCCTTTTGCTAGGTGAATTTCGAGTTTAAGAATTTAGTTATGAGTTTTAACCGAACTGTATGGTTTTATATTCGAAGAAATTTAATTATTTTGGCTTGAGCTCGGTTTTGGTCGAGTGGTCTACGCGGAAAAGAACTCTGACGAGATTAGGGGGGGCTATCGAAACATATCAGTTCAACCCTCCGTGCAGTCAAAATTTTTCGTTGTCTTTATGCTTTACATTTATATCCAAATAAAAATATAATCTAATTGAAAAATTAAATTAAAACCGAACTGAAGCCAAAATAATTAAATTTCTTTGGATATAAACCCTTACAGTTCGACTAAACTCATAACTTTTTTGAAAATTTTCATATTTCGGAAATGTAAAAATTTTTTTATAATATTTTTGTGCTCCGCGAAAATTTTAGGTTACGTCATTGTAGAGGAGGTTTTATAACCTTTCAAACGATATGTTGGTGAGATCTGCAACTTAAACACTTTTCGAGATATTAAAAATTTTTTAAGTAAACTGAAATTTATAGATAATTTTTTTAGTTTTGATGACGTCATATCTCCATAACCGAAGGAGTTAGAAATTCAAAATTTGATATCCATTACTTTAATATACTAAAAAAATTGCGCACAAAGTCTTATCAAAATCGAAGATGGTGAGTGAGGTCCACCCGTTGGTTGGTTTGACATGACGGCACAAACTGTTCACTGGGTATATGAATGCATTTTTCATGGGGTATGATGTATTTCACTGCATTAAAAAAAGAGTCATTCGTTGTTAGAATCGATAATTTTAATGGTGTAATTAATATTTTCACTCTTTCATTTCTTCTTTTTATGTCTTGTTAAACTTAGTTATCAGCTTCATCGTCTTCCTCAATATCGTCATCGTCATCACCTTCTAGGTCACTGTCATCTTCCTCCTCGTCATTTTCTTCTTCCACTTCTTCTTCCTCCTCATCGTCATCGTCTTCATTAATTTTTGGCACAGGTTTCTTTAGACTTCCTCTAGATTGTTGGTCTTCAGATTTGTTTTCATCGTTGCTGTTACTTTTATTTTTTCGATCCTTAAGACATATTTTTTGCAATTGAGATGGACTAATAATTTTAACCCGTCGGTTCGTGGAATCTATGGGCTTGACTTTGATTCCATAGAAGTCAGAAATACGTTTGTCCTCAAAACTGGAGTACTAAAAAATTAAAGAAATACATTGCATGTATTTACGTCTATGAATTAGTTATGTAATTCGCTGCGCCTACAAAAACAATTATCGGTTTTGAAACAATTTTCAAAACTAAAAAATGACACGCTAACTTCTTTGTAAGTCCCCGTCCACACATTTCCATAACACAAGCCTGCGAAATAATATTTGCTGTAAGTTTCTTTCTCAAACTGTAATTATTTGTTGTTATTGTCATAAACATAACGGGAAACGACATTAATATGATTCATGGCACGTCACATTTACTAGATAACGGTACATTTGTGTTTTTCGATGTATATTTCTCTTTCAAGCGCCATCCAAAGTCAAAGGCCGGTTCGATAAAAATAAATGATATATTGTTTGAAAGACTATTAAATTATGCGTCGAGTGGTGGCTAATTGATTTTGATCAGAGAAAAAATGCCTGAGTTATAGCGGATCCAAGTTAAGATTTTACGAAATTTTTAACGTTTTTCACCAATTGTACTTTCGGAAGCAGTTTTGTACCAAAAACAAAAAATCCTTAGTTTTATTATTTCACTGGATAGTTCAGTTGATTACGAAAATTTTAAGCCATAATGGACCAAACTCGGATGAAAACTAAAAATGATATAATGAAAAAACCCAAACACTACCAGCATTTCAAACAAGATAGCATTTACTTTTATCGAACCAGCCTTTTACTCTGGATGGTGCTTGAAAGAGAAGTATACATCGAAGAATACAAATGTACCGTGATCTAGTAAATGCGACGTGGTACATTTAAACGAAGTTTATATACATATATGCAATATATAGACCAACATGTATCTATCTACATGTTTTTTATGTATACAATTATGTAAAAAACTATTTCATCGCAGACCTGTGTAATTTTTTCTTCTGCAATTTCCTTGAATTCTCTTTTAAAATTGTGTCCACACATGAAATTCTAGTTTCAAAATTTTCGTTCCGCTTACACAGAATTTGTTGTTGTTTCTGATTCCGAAGGAAAAAGGGAAGAAAGGGCGAATCGCAAGTACCCTTCTTCTTAAATTTATCTCGCAAGCTCGAGAATTGTTAAGTAAAAATTGTATCGTGTGAACGGGGACCAAGTAAGTGGTCGATGATTGTTTTTCTAAGCGAAACAATTAATGATTTACTACCACTCACCACAGAGCTTGGAGTAAAAATGAACTCTTCTGGCGAAGTCTTAACTCTTATATATTTTTGAAGTAAATTGTTATTATCTTTACGCCACAAACATAAACGATTGTTTTTATTAAGATCTAATCCTGCCAAGTCCTTGACGTATACTAATAAATTAAAAGTATCTTCTTCAATATCATCATTGCTTGAAATGGAGGAGTTTCTATCAGAAAATTGTTCCTTAGGCGGTAAGCTTGTGGGCTTATTTTTCGATGATGATCCAGATATCGTTTCAAAATCATCATTATCATCATAGTCATCATCACTCGCCTCATTCAATTCATCGTCATCGCTGTCTTCGTTGGCAAGTTTTCGCTTTAAGTTTTTATTGCCTATAGCTGAGGAGCTTTTGCGCTTTCGTCCCTTCTTTGCTGCAGCGCCAGCAGATTTTTGATGTTTTTGCTTTTTACCATTTTTATTAGAAGCTGAAGGTCTCCAGTCTTCTTCGGAATCATCGTCATCACTGTAATCTTCTTCCGAATCTACAAAAGTTGTTGTTACCATTTCCGTACGGCTGCGCATCTTATCAGACTGAATATAAAGATAAAATTTTATTACTTTAATTATCATCCTTTTGTTGCATGCAGTTGTATATTGCAGAGTGGGGCAGAATCAAAATATTTTGGAAATAAATCAGGCATTTCTACACGGATAATCCGATCGGTATAAAATTTTGTACGGACTTAGCAGAGGAGCTATGAAGTCCCAAAGTAGGTCATATAAAATTTTTCAACGACTGTCATTTTTTTGTCTCCGAGTGGAAAAATATTATTGCGAGGTGTATTATTAATATGATTATTTCGAACTTATTTACTTTTGAATCCAAATCGTAACCTTACATTCAGAAAGAATGGGGAATGATTAATATTCCAAGGAACAAGGGAAAATTAACATCAATTTAATTTTTCAACACACACAGAGCAGAATATAGCAGCACTACTTCCGGAAGCCGCTACACTTCCATCATCAGTGCTCATGTGTATTTTGCTTATCACGACTTGTCAGGTTGCTCTGTTGAATGTGATTTCAGTTCTTATATAAGTATACAACTTTTTCGTGAAAATTGAATACGAGAATTAAATAGGTGTTTTGAACATATTAAATTTTTTCATAATGCTATAAAATCGTTGATTACAATATGCAACAACTGAAGAATTTTGGAAAAAGACACAGACAGGGCAGTACAGGGCCGATTTTACAGCCAAAGAATAGGAAACCCCTATACTTAGTTTGGCGAATTTGGTGACCAATTTTTTTATGCGCCTCCAAAGTTTCTGAAAAATGTGTCATCAGTTTTTGGCCAACTAGTAGGTGGTGATCACCTGCCATACTTTTTGAGCGTACATGAGTTTTTTGACAGCTCTACCGACTGAGTCTGATAGTGAATCATTGCCTTAAGGGGCTCCGCACATAGAGGCAAAAGTATATCAAACCGCGCAATAAATCAACCGCCATCTTTTGATAAGAAAGATTGATACCAATGGAAAGGTAATTCTCTATAGATATAAAATATATAAAGCTATTCTAGCTTTCCAAAGAAATTTATTTAAAAAAACACAAAAATAAAAAATATATATAAAATTAAGTTATGAGTTATAGTCGAACTGTATGGCATAGATAAATACTGTATGGCATAGATAAACTCTCGGCCTGTCAATAAAAAATTGACAACTCTGTTCACTTATAGGTCTTTTGTATTCAACAAACTTGAGAGAGGCAATTCAACACACATCAGAGAGAGTAATTTTTGCACTTGAAAATGCTCTAAAATGTATTTTGTTTGCACACACAAACACATTTTTATTTAATTAAATTTATTTATATGTTTTCTGATAAATTTTATGTTTCTTTTTTCTGTAATTTTAAAATATTTTTTTTAATTTTGTTGGCATTTATTTGTGTGTTGAAATTTATCGAAGTTTTCAAAAAAAAATATTTTTTCATTCTGCAGTATTGCATTTTTGTTACTATTTGGGATAAATATTTTTAGTACCAAATAGAAAAATTGCAAAATATGTGTAGAAAATCTACATTTTTTGAGCTCGAATGTATTAAAAATGATTCTAAATTCAGATTTTGGTTAATTAATGTAAAATTAACTGCATATAATAACTAAAAATTCATGTTTAAAAAATATAAATTTTGTAAAATACTTTTTGTACAACTAAGTATGGTTTGGTGCTGTGGGGGATTTTATATTTAAACCAATACTAATGCAAAATATTCTACTAATACTTTCTTAGTTAGACTTAGTTTGTTTTGACAACCGACTTAGGTTTCAGACAACTATTTGAAATGTTTTTTAAATTCTCTGACTAAAGATAAATTTACATATGAAAAATTTTATTTCAAATCAATAACAACAAGTTTTAATTCATATCATGAGGAATGAGAATAATTCAATAAAATTCTATTTCTTAAACAGAAATAAAATTTAAGTTAAATTTAATTTTATTGAAAAATTCAAATCAAAAAATTCATATTGAACAGCATCATAGTACCGCTCCTGACCAATCTGGGGAGCTCATATTCAAAATCTGTGCTCGGCAAAGAGAAAACTTAATACATAAATGAGGTATAATTTGGTGTTTAAGTGTGTTGGTGTTTATTTGCTTTGGGGATAGGTACAGCCAGCGTTGCCAGAAGCTTTTCGAAGAAAATCATCATTTGGTGAAATAAAAATCATATTTGGATATAAAAAATCATCACAAACTTTTATTCCAAAGCTGAACAATGAGACTTTTACAGCAAACTAAAACAAAAAAGCGTTGTTTAATATCCTATGATTTCCTTCATGTCATCTTCTAGATAGGAGCGTAACTACTATTTTGGCAACGAATATTAAAAAGAGACTTATAAAAAATTTTTGAAAAAGTTTGAAAATCGGTAGCAATCAGCGAAGTGTATAAAATATCGCCATGACTGTAAGAACATATAAAATCACTTCCACCGCGAAAAAAACATGGAAAACACAACTATATGTACTGGTATACCAAAAAAATATTTTTCAGCTTTTAAATAAAAATATGTGGAATATACACACTTCAATACTCAAATCCGTTTTCAGTTTTTTCCTATCACGTACAGATTTTTTAATGGGCACGACTAAGATTTTTACCAGGTGCATCAGTATAGTTTACCCTAACTCGAGAATGGTTTATCCAATTTCAATAAATCAAAAATGCAGAATAAAATTGCCTTTAAGTTATTTATATCTAATTTTTTTTTTAATTTCCAACTGTTTCGGAGTTATTCAGAAACTAGCGACGAAAAATGCGTTTTTCATGCAAAATGAAATTTTTTTTCGTTTTCAAAAAGCCATGAAAAATTTAAGAGGGTAGCTATGTAAGTATATTAGGAATATAATAAGCCATAAACCATTAAAATCGAAAGTAATGTCGATTTTATTCACAATTAGTTGAGGGAGCTAATACACACACGCACATTTAAATTTTTTTGTTGTATGGAAATTGTGATTATTTTCAATTGGCCGCTTTCACTTAATTGCGAATAAAATCAACATTTGCCATCGATTTTCATGATTTGAGGTTTATTTTATTTCTAGTAATCCTACCTGTTAGACTAATGATAACAATTTAAAGTTTTTGCAGTTTTAATTTCTCGTATGAGTTTTTGGAAACAAACAATTAATTTTGCAACAAAAAGTTCGCCGGTAGATTCTGAAGAAGTCCGAAACAGTTGGAAATATAAAAAATTAGTATGAACGACTGGCTTGTTTATTCATATCGGATAATCCGTTATCGAGTTAGGGTGAAATATACTGACGTAGCTATTTGAAATATTAGTCATATCCATTAAAAAAATATGTACATGATAGAAAAAAAATTAAAATTTATTTGAATTTAGCACATTAAACTTTGTACATCCCACAAAATTGCTTATCATCGAACATGATTGATAGTTTTGACATTCAAAACCATCTTTCACAGATGATGAATGCACTTCAATAAACTTTTATGTTAAAGACATTTGAAAATTATATATTAATTGATCCAAACAACTGCAAAACGTAAGGCATGATATATTTCAATAACTATTTATATATCGTCACAGAAAATGCAGAAAGCCCTATCTAACATTTTAAAAGTTTTACAGAAGAAACATAAAACTTGCTTAAATGAAAAATAAAATATATTAATTATAAATTAGTTGGTCCTTTATTAATTGTATTGTAAAATTTTGCACTAATTGTTAATATATAAATAAATATATATATATATATATATATATATATATATATATATATATATATATATATATATATATATATATATATATATATATATATATATATATATATATATATATATATATATATATATATATATATATATATATATATATATATATATATATATATATATATATATATATATATATATATATATATATATATATATATATATATTCATTTAAACAAGTTTCATCTTTCTCCTGTAAAACTTTTAAAATGTCAGATGGAGCTTTTTGCATTTTCTCTGACGATATACATATAAAAAGTATAAAAACTCATAATTTGCGAGAAAAAATCATCATTTGGAAAAAAATCATCAAATCATATTTTGGATTAAAAATCATCAAAAATATGATAAAAATCATCATTCTGGCAACGCTGTTGTGCTCTTGTTGTTGTTAATTTTGGTTGTTCGTGTTGTGTAAATGCAAATAGCTGTCAAATAGCCGATAAACGCCGTGGGTGATGACCAAAAATCGCCTGCTTCTGTTCTAAAGCAAAATAAGAATACTCTGCTATGTCAATTTGAAATGTATACCGTTCGGATTATGATTATGGCTGATTTATTTCCAAAATATTTTGATTCTATCCCACTGTATATTGATACAAGTTTACACATAAAAATGTTTTGCACAATGTATATGTATTTATATAAAAACTGCCAACAATATTTATACTGCATACATACAACTCCCAAAATAGGTTATAAACTGGACTATTATACTTATACTATACATACATATGTATGTTAAAATTCATCTTTTAAGAATAATTTAACAATTGTGCTCATAGTTAATCAAATCTTATTACTGTGCTTCTTAGGGCCACTTTTTGAATACGAGAGTAGAGATTATATTATATTTAATATCTCTATTTACTCTTTGCATTGAATTTTTTTATTTTTAGCTTAAGGTGTTTTTATACTATCTGTGTTTCACATCTGGAGCCGAATTACCGCATACGTGATCGAGTAAAATTGTTCGAAAATGTTCTTTTTGGGATTACGGCATACGATAATCGAGTAGCTGCTGTTTAAATTCCACTCGTTAGCACTGGAGCGATCGAATGCAATATTTTTTTTTTGTTTTGCAGAAAACCATGGAACATTCCTATAAACCTTATTACAGTTGGCCAATCGACTTGGTTGTTGTACTAGCTACTAGAAACACAAAATGTTCTCTAATGTATTACAAATTCTTAGTGGATTCAACAACCGGTATAATATAAACTTGGTATACTTTTTAAACATTTTCATACATTAGCTATCGAGTGCGGTAATCCATCCATTCGATACGTGACGAAATTTTATTCGATACGAAAGCCTAGTCGATAACGAATGCGATAATTCGGCCCCAGATTTCAGACAAACTTAAGATGAAATAATGAAGCAAATTTTCGAACTTCTAAGTCTTTGTCATATCTTGCAGGAAAAAAACATATTTTAAGATAATTTCAGGTCGCTGAACACGAAAATGTTATTCATTTATTTTTCTTAATGCGCGTTTTCCCGATATTCGCGAAAAACGAGCTCTTTTTTATTTTTTTTAGTTTATTGGAAAAAATTCCGAGAACGGCTCATCTAAATAAAATAAATTGCACACTGTTGTATAGATATCTCTCTATTCTTTCATTCAATATACTGATTGTGGCGATCGTATAAAAAATGTATAGAATTACAGGCATTAAAAGTTTAAAAAAGTATGTTTTTAGATCTTCTCCCAAAAATTATCATTTTAAATTGCTCCATTAAGATGAAAATATATACTAAGTATATGTTTTCGGGCTGTATTTCAAAGATAATTTTGTGACGATCACATGATGGATGCAATTGCTAAATTCTGATAAAGAATAAGAAAGTTATTAGCCCTTAAGTGCATACAGCTATATTATTTTTTAGTTATTTTTCATACAAAATTAATTTAAATCAGTTTGTATAAAAAAAAATTTTGTTGATTGAAAATAATTTTGTATGGGAAATAAAATCAGCTTTTTTCACTTAATAGCTTATAACTTTCTTATATTTCATCAGATCTCCTCGATCTTAAACTTTTTTTCATTCGGAACAAAAATGTTTTTAACGTGTTGCCTTAAAAAAATTATTAAAAATGTTTTTCTATAATAATGAAGCAAATTAAAATAAAATTCATATAATTTCTTTAGCTTCCAGCCGTGGTAGAGCGCTAAAAGATGTCGCAAAAAATTAAAAAAACAATTTTTGTATATAATTTAGCTAGATGCAACATTCCGGAGGTATTCGAAATTTATTGTATGACTTTTTTTTTCTTCATACACCAACGCGCTATTCTAATGTACATATGTAAGTATGTATGAACCTAATTTCAGAAATGCTTGCCTAATATGTACTTATGTATTTTACTTTAACGTTGTGCTTTTTATTACTTGCAAGATGGAACATTAAAACTGTTTACCTAAATTATTTCACTGATGCAAGTTTATTTTCACTTATTTTTTATTTAATTTTATAATTGTTTTTTACTTCTTTCGTTTTTAGTCGTCAATCTGCCGAATTTTTAAATTTAATTTTTACATTTAATAGAGTTTTGTTTCTTTTTTGGATAGTTTAAGTATTTTTAATTTATTTTGTATAATGTTTCGCATCTTTGAAAAATTATGTACCATTATTTGAGTCTTTTTGCCTCTATCCCTTTTTGAGATTTTCTTGTACATTTTGTTACGGGGGATGATGCGTGGACATTGCGGAGAATCCGCAAAATACATTTTTCCTTTATTATATACAAAAGCTTTTGCAAATAACATTTAAACTCATGTACGGATGAGTTTGCATCTTCTCTTTGTTTGAATGTGAACATGATTTCCTGGGTATTTTGCGGAGAGCTATTATTTTTTAAATTTAAGCTTTAAGTTTAGTCGAGAAACAAATTTTAGCATTTTGCATAGATAATAAGAAGATAAAGAAAACACAGTTTATTTCTTAAAAATATCTTCGTTAGTTCAAAACATACTTGACTTTGAATTTTACATATTATCATATTACTCATACTCATATAATTTGCCCTAAAAATTGCAAATTCGCATTTTCTTCATATGTTTTCTTATTTGAAAAAAAAACGCCTGTTCAATATATCGTTAAAATTTTTCAAACAAGAGGACTGTTAGGCTTTTTAATAAATAACAAAGAATGAAAAACTAAAAAATAAATTTTAGTACTCCATACTTCCATGCAGGTAAATAAAATGCTTCTGAAAGTTTGACTATTTTTAGAAAATCTGCTCTCCTGCCCCCATATTCTGTAATAGTATGTTTCCACCAACTTTAAATTACGTAGATTTAGGTAAATAACTTCGAAGTGTTTCCACCGAGCTTGTGAGTGATTTGGTGTTCGAATTTTCGTGTCAAATGATGCACTAACTTTATAAGGTGTGCGCAGCAGCTGTAATTAAATTTTTTCCATATATAGTTTGACATTTGAAATTACTTAAATATTCTTTAATGTCATTATTTCGGAATTGTCAATCACAATTGATGGATGACCCAGGGATGGAGTTTGTAATTTTAAAAGCAACGCAGAATTGTATAGATAAATACAGTTCGAAAAATTGTATTTTCGACATAATTTAAATAAATCACCCACTTTGAGGTAATTTGCTCGTATGCAAAATCTATGATAAATCATGTATAAATCAACATGATTTGCTCAAATCACCATGATTTGTCGAAATCATGCCGGTGGAAACATACTATAACTCGCTAAAGCTAAATCTCTATCGCTAAACATCTGTAGTCGATGCATACATTTTTGGCTGCGAATAAAATTTTGCAACGTGTATTGCTAAATTAAGCAATGTCTTAAAAATTTAATCCGGCGAAATTTTTGTGTTTTATGTCATCGCCAAAAATGTTTATTTTTCTATTTGTTCAGCATTTTGGCGATCGAGATTTAGCTTTAATTTTAGCGAACTACGGAATACTGGGGCTGGCCATATTTTTGAGTGGGCGGGTGGGTAACAATTAAAAGCAGAGTTGGCAATTTAGCACCACTGATGCTAGTTTTAGCGCTTTTTGCCAAGAATTTTTTTAGAAGCTTCGCAAAGTTTTTACATGTAATTACTAAAAAAGTATTTTTTTGGCTTTGAAATAAAAAATAGTTAAATATGTATTTTTATCTTCTTTCAAAATATACCAATTTACACGAACGTATTTAAGTATAACTGTTACAGAACTATTGTTAAGAGCATTTTGTTTCAAAATATACCAATTTACACAAACATATTTGGGTATAACTGTGCGTAACACGATATTGAACTTCTTTGCGTGGAATACTGAATTCTTTTTAGCTCAATTTTTGTTATTATCAACTTTTTATTAAATTCGCAATGCTTATTTGACATTAATTTTTTCCATAAGCTTTATTTTATATGCCCATTAATATAAGCACGACAAAATTTTGCACACTTATATACATAGGGAAATTTCGGCAAAACTAAGTTGAGTCGCAATAAAAATGAATGCAAGAATTTACATGAAAAAAAGGCTTGTATTCTATTTGCTGGCAAAAATTAGTTAAATAGCTGATGTTTCCTTGTAAAAAGCATCCACCTTCATGAGAGGTAAAAGTGAACAATAGCACTGATGAAACAGTGTAGCGGCCTGTCGAAATTTGTAGTACTGATCCGTTCTGCTAATCCGATTTGAATATTCCAACACTCCAATCTTAATAAAAACAATTTGAATTTACATTAATTAAAATATTAAACTAAAAAGCCGAAATAATAAAAATCTCAGACTACAACATATCAAGTTAGGTGCACATAATATGGAACAGAATGCTCACTCTTGACAGCTAAAAGAGGCTGTTATCATGTGTTGTACAGTTTTACATGTAAAGTGCTCTTACCTGGCCTTTACACATGCAAGTGCAAGTTCGAAAAACTCAATTCACTAAAAACTTTTCTACTAACACACTTTTGGTTCAGCTATGAGAAAGACAGAGAAACGAATACAAATTGCTTTTTCGTTGATAATACATACACAGAACTTGCATGCAAGTACTTACATGTCTAAACGCAGGGTTACTACGATAATATGAAGGACATAGTCAAATTAGAAACCACATTATAAAATAAGATTTGCGTTCCCTCTCATACAATCTTCGTAATGTTGTTGTATAGTGACGGGTCTAGTTAGTAGTCTATGGTTAGGTGGAGACGTAGAGTGACCCTGCGTTTAGACATGTAAGTACTTGCATGCAAGTTCTGTGTACGTATTATCAACGAAAAAGCAATTTGTATTCGTTTCTCTGTCTTTCTCATAGCTGAACCAAAAGTGTGTTAGTAGAAAAGTTTGAGTGTATTGAGTTGTTCGAACTTGCACTTGCATGTGTAAAGGCCAGGTAAGATAAAGAAAAATATTTTTGTATGCATTACTCTGCGACCTAGGCTTGCCAGATCCAAATTGTGAAAAAGCTTGACATTTAGAGAAAAAAAAACTTGATTTACCAAAAAAATCTTGACAGTTACTTAAACTTATTCAAAAGAATAAATATTCATTTTCAAAAAAGGAGAAAGTTATTCATTCGTTTGTATTTCTTATGTGCTTCTTCAGGGCTCTGCCATTTAAGATTCGAGTTGAAAAACTTTTTCTTTATTTGGATTATATTACTTACTTCCAAATGGGTCCTGTTTTTTGTTTCATAAGAATTTTTATTTTTTCCCACATATATTTGGTATTTCTTTACTTTAATTTGTATGCAAAAAAATTTTGAAAAAATTAAATTTTCATTAAAATTAATTCTTGTCATTAATTCGGGAAATTACATTATTTTTCTTTCTTTACAAACGCATTATTAATAGGAATCGAAAATACAAACGAAGTTAATTTATGAAGATGTCCTCTTCGTCCAGTTTTTAAATTAGACCTTATTCAGTCACTAGAAATATCTTTGGGAAGAAACTCTTAATCTGTATATAATTTATTATTTTCTATAGACTCGACGAATTTCCACCAATAGTTCCCAACAACAAGTTTTTTATTTTTAATAAAGGTACAACAGTTTTTTTGCAAAAGTGAAAATTACATTTAAAAATTTATTAGAGAAAGACTTTCATTGTAAACTTTACCCCAAAGCGTATTAATACCAAGTGGCCTTATTAGTACAACAACAACTGTACTTTACCTATCTGTCATGTGAAATGCATACATAAAAGTTTCTATTTAGTTTTTTTACATAGACTTTGACATTTTGGTAAAGCTCATTTTCATTAATAAGGCCACCTGGTATCAATTCGCCTTGCTTTACCCTATGTCTATACCTGATAAATTTTTATCATGACAAATGTCAAATTTTATATTGAAAAATAACCTGCTTTATTTTATCTGTTTTTCCTATATAGAATTTGCCATTTATCATGATACACATAAATCAAATAAATTATCATGTATTATATATCCGAATAATTCTAGCATGATTTATGAATTAGATTCCAACGGTAAAATATATAATTGATGTTCATGCATAAAATTGCGAACAGAAGAGAAATTATTTTTTAGCTTGGCAAATAGCTTTTTAGGTTGAATCTGGACAAGCCTTGAAAAAGCTTGACAATCAAGCCAAATCAAGCCTGTCTGGCAAGCCTACTGCGACCACACGAGCAACAAAATTTTTATAAATTTGCTTTATTTTTCATAACAATTTAAAAATTTTTGCATTTTGTTTGGTGAAGAATTTGTATGAAAAAGAAAAACTAATTTTAACAACAAAATGAAAATTTTCACTTTTAGTAAATATCCATGTGCATTTCCAGCCGAATTTGAGCCGCCGCCGACTATTTTTTCCCAGCCAGCCGCCGCCGATCAAAATCCCTCGGCGCAAGTCTCTGCTTTGCACTAGAGCGATCGAATACAATAGCCCCATTCACAATCTTGTGCAAATGGTCTTGCGTCGTAGCATTTGCAAATTGGTATAGTATATTGATACACACCACTTAACAATTGTTAGTGGTGAATATCAATATGCTATACCATTTTGCAAATGCAACGATGCAAGACCATTTCCACAAGATTGTGAATTGGGCTAATATTTTCTTTTATTGTGTTTGTTTTGCCAAAAAAGCATGGAACATTACCTATAAACCATTGGTGGTCAAAAATAATTTGCAGCTGTATTGCTGTGCGAATTGTGAACTACAGTAATACGATAAAGTAAACGCAAAGATTTTCGTTCAAATTTTATCACAAGAAATTATATAGGTTGTAAAAATGTATTCTAATGCCGTTCACACTGAATTTATTATTTCTTTACTTGGTAAAATGGAGAAATTTTCAATACATTTTGCCCCAATCCCCTTAGTTTTTTCAAAAATATGGTTTTATTTCTAATAATAAGCACTTTATTTTCATCATTATCATTTAGTTTACACACTGTGTGTGGCAAAATACCAACAAAGATACTATGCATATACACTCGTCGCTCTCGCTTTAACGACTAAATAGAGAGTATAAAAATAAATAAAATGAAGAGTAGAAGCAATTATTTGGTGAAATGCAGCGTTGTCAACTTTTAAATTTTAAAAAGCACTGAAACAAGGAAAAATCGCGTAATTTTTGAAAAAACGCACTAAATTTAAAATTTTTCATTTTATATGTTTTGATCATTTCATAAAGTAAAATACATAGATAATTTTTAATTAAAGGACATATCGCACATGCACTGTCCAGAAAACGCGAAGAAAGATATATATTATCTCCGCAAGAGTTTAGTATACAAGATATTTGTATGATTTTATATGCAGTTTGAAAAGCGATTTGTACTATTAACTCCAAAAATGCATTCCCTGAGTTGTGTCACTTTTGAAGTGCATGCGCGATATAATAGAGTAGTAAACCAAATAAAAAAGAATCAAATTGCTGTAATTTATGAAAATATAAGTCACTATGTATATCTTTAAAACAAGAGCTAAATGGAACTTTTTTTTGGTAATTTCTGAATTCAACAGATTAAAATGTACATACAAGTATCTGCTATTTTGATCTCGAAGCATTTTCATTGTTGCGTAGTGTAATTAAATCGAGGTACAATAGTATCTCATACGTATCACAAGAATTTTCTCGCTTCAGTCCTTTTTTATGTAAAGCATGGTAGGACATTCTGGTACGTATTTTATACTTAAATAAATCCATCAAGCTAAGAACGCGTGTAAGTCACAAAATTTTGATGGCAATATTTGCTAATGCCATAAACGGGCCAATATCGACTGAATATTTATGTATATTTTACTTGGACAAAACGAAATACATAAAAATCTCTTGAAAACATATTTTTTAGATACGAGTAATTCTGAGTGAATTCAACATGGCTTTTAATTTTAATAAAAAAAAAATTGAGGACAATCTTTTAGGTACTAGAAACACATAACCGCCATCTTTTTTATTTATTATTGTGTAGCTTCTGATTAGTGGCCACCCGAAGTAAAAAATTTTACCAATTTCATACATTTTTGTAATAGCTTATAATAGCTTTTTAAGTAGAAAGTAGTATAGGGCAGTAATGATCATTTAATATTGCTATGCAAAACTAAACTGGAATAATTAAATGGCCGAAAAGTGGCCACTTGAAAATTACTCGTTTTTTCTCATTTTATCAATTTTTAACTGAACCCTGTTGAACATAAATCATTAATTTTTTTTTTGTTGTGAAGAAGGAATTCTTATGATACCATGACAAAGTTTCATTGTACTAAAATATTATCTTCTGCAAAAATAAAGGTGCGAAAATTTATAAATTTTAAAAAATGCTCAACTTTGAGCTTCAAAAAACCCATGTGGGGATACAGATAAAAATCTGACATTTTCAGAAAATATAGGCCGGTACTTCGTTATCATGTACACTTAGTGCTGTTTTGATATTTTTACTCTATTACGAGATATGATTTTTTTAAAAGTCCAATTTTTATCAAAAATAATGGACCCAACCACCGATGTGGCTTTCTTGAAGCTCAGAGTTGAGCATTTTTTAAAATATATAAATTTTGGCGCCTTTATTTTTGCAAGAAGATAATATTTTACCACAATGAAACTTAAGTCATGGTATCATGAGAATTCCTTCTTCACTACCAAAAAAATCAATGCTTTCTGTTCAACAGGGTTCACACAGGGTTCAGTTGAAAGTCGATAAAATGAGAAAAAGCTGTGTAATTTTGAAGTGGTCACTTTTCGGCCATTTAATAAAATAAAGCATGAATCGTTTCTACTTAAAAAGCTAGAGCAATTATAAAAATGTATGAAATTGGTAAAATTGTTTACTTCGAGTGACCACTAATCAGAAGCTACACAATAATAAATAAAAAAGATTGTGGTAATGTGCTTCTAGTAACTACAAGATTGTGTCCAATTTTTTTTATTAAAATTAAAAGCCATACGGCACACCTTTTTGTTGAATTCACTCAGAATTACTCATACATACATAAACTAATTTTTTAATTTTGTGTTCAGTGCCACCGTCACAAATAGAAAGCACCAAAAATTAAACAAAAAAAAAACACTAAAAACGGTGCGAAAAGCACTGAGTTGACAACGCTGGTGAAATGAACAACTTTGCTATAAACCTTATTACAGTTGGCCAATCGACTTGGTTGTTGTACTAGCAGTTAGAAACACAAAATTTTTCTTTAATGTATTAAAAATTTTTAGTCGATTCAACAACCGATATAATATAAACTTGGTGCACTTTTTAAACATTTCCATACGTTAGCTATTGAATGCGGTAATCCATCCATTCGATACGTGACGAAATTTTATTCGATACGAAAGCCTACTCGATAACGAATGCGGTAATTCGGCCCCTGATTTATTTGAAGCAAATTTTTTACTGAGTTATTTCATTTTTAGTCACTACCGTTTATAGTCACATTATCGATATATTCCATTTTATCTGTATTTGTTGCTTCCATTACCAAATTTCATAGAAAATATTCACGTTATAGTCCAATTGGCGATATAAGCACAATTGGCGATATAAGCACATTTTTCGTATATGCCATCTATCTTTGGTTCACAAAGACAGAAATTCATACATACAATTTGCGTTATATACTACGTTTATACGCTGGGCTTATTTGCAAATAAGAACGTAGAATGCTGCCAAATACTTTTTATTGTCATTTATTAAATCACTACTCAAACTTCTTATTTGCAAATAGTGCTTTAATCAGCAATTATTTTCGTGAGTTAGTAAGTTCCAATAAAAATACGTACTTGGCAGCGCTACGTTTTTATTTGCAAATAAGTCATGCGTATAAACGTACTAATAGTCACAATCGAATAATTTACTAAATTGTTTAGTTATTGAAGCCACAAACCATTTAAAAATAGAACACTGAAGATGGCACATAGCCGAAACCGGTCTGTTTACAAACCAATTTTGACGTGGGATGACGGAAAATCGTTCCAAATTAAAAAAAAACCCCGTCGGAAGAAAAACACAACACTCATTTAAAAATTACTATGAAAGCATTGAATCGTTTAGTATTCCTGTCACCAACTCTCAAGTAGAAGAAAATATTACTTTTAATCTTTCGTCATCAGCTGATTGCAAACTCCATATAAAAGAGAGAAAAACTTTGACCCGAACTGTCAGCGTACAAATAAAAATAGTCCTACAGCAACGTTGTATGTGTGTTGTTTTAATGATAAGGCCACTTGGTATTAACATGTCCAATAATCAGGTCAATACAACTCCAGGGTGACCGTTGAAAATTTTAAAAAAGTGGCACAAAAAGGGGATCTTCACGAAAAAAGTGGCCCCAAAAAGAGGATTCTTCGAAAAAAAGGGGCAACTTTTTTAAAAAGGGAATAATTGAACCAAATTCCAATATTTAATGAATTTCTAGGGCATATAATACTTTTCAAATAAAATGAATCAATTTTGATGGTTTTTTTCTGTTTAAAAAGACCAATATGGCCTATAACCCAACAAAAATTCAGTTACCAAATCACCAAAAAAATAATTAGAAACATTTTAAAAAACTCATTACATTTCTACTAGAAAAAGTACTTATTTTTGTTTTGGATGTCCCAAAACGAAGCCATTACGTTTCGGATGTTTACATAAAAAAAAATCTTCTTACTTAAAAATTCCTTAAAACTATTATATTTTTCATTGTTTATCTGAAAGATTGATGAATACACATATTTATGTACATACATGCATACACAAATATATCATCTGAAATAGGCGCGTATTCTCCAGAAGATTTTTTGTCCAATTTTAAGTGCATATACATACGTACATACATACATTCGTATGTACATTTGAATGTATGCATAAACTCCCAGCATACAAAACAAGAAAACATTGATTTTAGTAGCGTAATGGCCTTTTAGATATCTTGGAGTGAGAATCTCCTTTGTTGCTTCTTCTGGATTAAATTTATTTAAATTCATTAAAAAAATTTTCTTTTAAAAAATTTCTAACAAATAAATTTTGTTTTAATTATTTTTGTCATGTTTGAAGTTTTATATTTTCAGTTTGGAAATGGAATATAAATGTGAATAAGCCTACAAAATAATGAGTGTAGGAAGTTGTTCAAATTCAGATTATATACTAATTTTTTACTGAGAAATGGCGGAGTTCTGAGGGAGCAAACATAAAAAAATATCAACAAATTCATAGTATTCTCCCTTTGTTGGTATCGGTCAAAAATAATTTTTGCTTTTATGTATAAGAAATGTTGCGCTGTCACACACTTTTTAGTGTTTTTTAAATTTTAGCACTAATATTAGTGTGAATGTAAAAAATTGCCATGGGTTTAAATAAAATCTTTCTTAGCTATCCTACAAAGAATGAATTTTGTAACATGAGTGATTATTTGCGAAAACCAAGGATATATGGGGAAATGGCTTATTAGTTTCATTATAAATATTCGTCGATCGGCACATATTTCATTTCAACACGTTATTATTACTTTTGCTTAAAGGCTATTTTAGTAAAAATAAATCTAACTTTCACTCAAAAATTTGCATGAAAATCACTTTCAAAATATTTAAGACTGCATGCCTTGCATAAAATTTTTTAGCAGCACGTTCTTGTTCGTGTAAGTAAATCAGGGTGTTAGTTTTTAATAATTTTAGTGGAATAATGAATACCTATAAACTATAGTTTTTTTTTCATAACGCTTATAAATAATGGACTCAAAAACAAATTTTTGCGTTAAGATTTTTTTATAAAAACAGTTTCGTACCGTAAAAAAGCTCATCCTAAAACAAAAAGTATCACATCATAAGAAAGGGGCAGAAAGGGGCATAATTTTACAAAAGGTGGCAGATTTAGGTCATTTAAAAAAAGGGGCACTAAAAGTGGCAAGGTACTTGAAAAAGTGGCAAATTGCCACTTTAGTCGCAAAACGGTCACGCTGTGCAACTCGGCAGCTGCTTGTCTACCATCGTAAAGATGTCAAACTTCACGATCTTCACGATTATGGCATTTTTGTTGTAGAGATTCTAGGCCTAATTATTGGATCATGGGTATTAATTCGCTTTGCGTGTTCTCAAGGCGAATTCATACTAGGTGGCCGCAATAGCCCAGCTGTTTACTAGGGGTCTACATTAGTCATGAACTTGGTATGAACATCATGTCGGACATCGCATATGGCTAATGTAGACCGCTCATGTCCATGTTTCGTCCATGTTCTGACATTGATGCCCGAACATATGGCTGAGCATCAATGTTCGCCATGAGATTCGCCGTCAACGACCATTTTTAATAGAAAGAAATTGTTTAATATTCCATTTCTATTGCACTACCACCAAATACATTGATAAGGCAGAACATGGACATCGCACGTATTCACTACACAAAGAAGTTGATGAATTTTTTGCAGTTGCTCTGCCGGCGTCATGTTCATGGCATGTTCAAGTCGATGGCTCGTGAAGACGTAGGGTTACGAAAATCTTTACACATTTATCCTGTCAGCAGTGTTAATGTATCACCTTTTTTGACAGCCCAAATGTTATTTTTCCACGGCAAATTCTCTTGGACTACCTGGTGTTGATCTCATAGCAAAGCAGGGATGGCAAATAAGATTTTAAAATTGTACCAATTGTTCTCTAAAATTGTACTCTTTGGGCATAATTGTACCAAAACAGATTTTTGAAACCAGAAATAGTTTTTAAGTACAGAAATTATATCACCTACTTGTTCATATATCTGTGAGAAAAGGGAAACTGTTTTTAAGTCGGATTTAGCTATTGCAATTTGTAATCTAAAACAGCTCACATACTAGCTATTGGAAGGTAGAACGATATACATACATACATAATTTCAATAAAGCTCCGAAAGGTTTACCTTTACTACAATTCAAATAAATTTATAAAATTTTATTTTTTCCAAACTAATATGTATCATCAGTAAGAGCTTGAAATTATAGAGACGTTTTGTGATCTAACCTTATTTGACCACTTTTAAGCCAAACTTTGTTTTCAATACTTCGCAAAATTTAAATTTAGTTCAGATAAAATTGCTACAACCGTGTGAACTAAAACTATAAATTGTGCTGAACATTTTTAATTATCAGTACATCGTCAGCACATTGGCAGATCTGACAATATTGTAAAATCTGACAGCCGTCTGTATATAAAATATATTCCTCTCTCGCTTTTTCTCACAACAAAATAAAAGTTGCTTCAAGAAAAACTGATCTGTGTAAAAGCAGACTTAGTTAAATTGATGAAATAGTTCAATTGAACTAGTTCTTTCACACAAGTCTAATTTTTAGGCATAAATTAGCACTAAAAATAGTGCCAAAAGTACCAAGTTGGCATCGCTGTTTCTTACTGGCATCACCTAAGGTAGATCAACACCTGGGGGTTATTATGTATTTCGATTCGAAAAACAAAACCTTTCGAAACTAATTCCCGATTCGGAAGTAAAATGGTATTATATAATACGTTCGTATGTGATACAGAGTTGGATATGTTCAAAAACGGGTAAAAGCAAGTGATGCCCAGTTTTGACTAGTTATAAAACTTTGTATTATTCTCATATTAATGTCAAAGTTGTCAGTAGTTGTGCTAAACGTCAAAGTTCAATGCAAAAATATCCAAGGAAGTTTTAATTTTACATTTAAAGTGTTTTTCTTTTCATTCAAATAAAAATAAAATAAATAAAATACACAGTAAAAAGAAAGAACAACATGATGTGCGTAGTATTCGTTTTCAACGTTGTTGCGATTGCAGCAAAAATACATTTCTTCGTTTAGTTTTGAAGTTTTAATTTTACTTTTAAAAAGTGTTATTTTCATTTAAATTAATAAAAATAAAGATAAAATAAATAGATCAACAATGATGTGTGTTGTTTTATTATTCGGCTTTGTTACGATTGCAGCAAAAATAATTTTTTTTGTTTAGTTTTTTTCATTGTTTTTCATATTTAGTGCAAAAAATACATATTTGATCCTTTGAAAGTTCTTTAGTAATTTATAACATTTCCATATGCTTTTTAAAAATAAAAATTCATTATTTTAAAGATTTTTACTCCTTTCGACAACAAAAAAGCATTCGAATAAAATACGAATATATTAACGTATTTGATGTTTGCTTTCGTACTAGATAATTGGATTTACGGAAGACAACTTTTTGTTTTCCGTAGGGGAAAAAATTTGCACTGTTCGAAAGAGAAATTTCCGAACGTTCGTAAATAAATTTTCGATAATCGTACTAGATAACAGCGTTGTCAACTCAGTACTTTTCGCACCGTTCTTAGTGCTTTTTCAACTTTTCGACGCGAAAAATGTTGGAGATAGTGCTCAGTGGTTTTTTAGTCCAATTTTGGTGCTTTTATTTTTTGACGGTGGCACTAAACCCAAAATTCAAAAATTTGTTTCTTTATCTAAAAAATGTTTTTCAAGTGTAAAATTCTTTGCTAATGCAACTATTTCCTGAACAGGTTTTTTACAGTCTTGCAGAAGAATGAAAAAATTGATTCGAGTAATCAGTGGTGCTTCATCTGTTGTCTTTTTTTGTCGAACCCCATTAAAAGTAGTTTTCGAACCCTATTAAAACTAATTTTTGTACTAATTTCGTTTGCTAGGCACTTCAGATTTCTTAAACTCCGTTTTCACGAAATTTGACATACATAAACATATGTATATTCTACTTACACGTGCGCATCACGTGGCGCAAGAACTAGCCCGATAATTTTTATGATTTCTTTTTATATCCGTCTAAACTTGGGCATCTCGAGCATTTTTGTTGAGTAAAAATGACATAGATTCCCGGTAGAAAGTCCTCTAAAATGCCAAAGTATCCTGAAAAAGGTATTTGTAATTTTCTTTATTTTTTAACCGGCGTTAAAAAAGAAAGAGGTTATGAATTCGTTTGTATTTTTTAATGCTTGTATTGGCATAACTCCGTCATTTGTGAACCGATTTTCTAAGTTCTTTTTTTGTTTTAAAGGGCTTGCTTGCTGTTTGTTTCCACAAATTTTTTCGAAAATCGGTGAGGAAATTCGCTCCTCCCAATCAAAACTGCCATTTGTAAACCGATTTTCTTAAGGGATTTTTTTAAATTGCTGGGTAAATTTGCTCCACCAAGCATAAGTCTTTCATATGTGAACAGATTTTCAAAATTCTTTTTGGGCAAATCTGTAAGGGATTCTCCCCTCCCACGGAAATATTGATAATCGCATAATCCTCCATTTATGAACCAATTTTCAAAATTATTATTTTTTGTTTCAAATGAATTGCTTGTAGTTTGATCCCATAGAAGTGAACATCGGGCGGACAAGGTGGTAGCCCGATATATTTATTAATTATCACATAGCTCCGACATTCCTTGATAGATTTTGAAAATATTTTATTTGAAAAGACATGAAAGGTTTGGTACTATGAAAAATTGCGGTCGGACACCCCATTTGTAGACAAGCTCACTATTTGATCTAAGACAAAATCGCGTTGGTTTTTTAATATTGTGCATAAGATCTTTGCATTGAAGTCGGGGCTTTTTTTACATATGTAATTATATATATTACAGGTTTAACTACAACTGACAGGTCTTTATTGTACAAAGTCTTTAAGTAGGAATGAAAACAGATTCAAAACTTACAGTTTTTTCTTTATGATAACCCGCTCTTTTCTATGAAAACCCTGTAGCAATAACTATGATGATCATATATAATGAATTAATATCGGATATGATATACTAAGCTCTAAAAAATAGAAAACTACAAAAAAGTCTTCATTTTAAAGATTCGTTTTAAATGGGCTTGATTTACAGAACAGAAAGGTATATAACACATTTTTTAATAAAACTAAAAAATTTTTAATTCAGTGTTTTTTTTCAAGAATTACGCGTTATTTTACTTGTTTTAGTGGTTTTTGAAATCTAAAAGTTGACAACGCTGCTAGATAATTCAATTTGTACGAATTCGTAAATTTTCCTATTCGAATCGAATTACATAGTCTATGTCCAGACGAGTCAACTTTTGCTTCTGCAACTTTCTTAAATTTTCTTTTGAAGCTACATTCGTGTCCATATAATGAAATTTTTGTTGCGCAGCTTTTGTTTTTTTTTACATAGCTTTTGTTGTTGCTTAATATTGCGAAGAAGAAAACAAAAGAGAGTTGCATGTACATAAAGCAGTATACCCCTTCCCTATATTCTTACCTCTCTCTCCCATACTCAAAAGTTGCGCAGCAACAGTTGACTCGTATGGACATAGACAATATAACCCCCCTGGTCAGTGTGACCAGATTTTAAAATAATATAAAGCTAAATCAGGTTTTAAATAGAGCTAAATAGAACTAAAGAAGGAGTTTTAAAGCCAAAAAATAAAGCTAAATTTTTTACAGCTTTGCAATAGTAACTTTTCATAATTTTTAAATTTTGTATAGTTTAAATGGTGTTTATGTAGGTATAAATAATATGAAAATATATTTTTGCCTCATTTAAATGAAAAAAAATCAATAAATAACAACCACCCCAGTGCTGAAAATAGCATTTCGCAAAATAAATACGATTTCGACTCGAAGTCACTAAACTGGTCTGTTGGAAATCGGAATCACAAAAAACTTAGCTATTTCAATTCGGAAGCAAAGAGGAAAGTGAAATCTAAGTGAACATCCCTCTTTAAAAAATTTTGGTATCAAATTGCAAAAATAAAAGCATTCCAGTAAAATGTAAACTCTTTCTATTTAATATCATTAAAAAAAATAAAATTTTTATAAATTTTAATACAAAATACTAAATTAAAAAGAATGTTACTTTATTTCGACTATTGTGCTACTTTTGTTTACTTTAAAAATTGCGATTTTATAGTGCGCGTCATTATTGCAGACACCAACTTATCACATTTAAATGTCAACCTATATTGTTAACAGATGCATAAAACATATAATATGAAGCAAAAATAGTAATGCAAAAGTCTAAAAATTTTTGAAAAATTCTGTATTGGATACTATGGTTTCCTAAAACATAACAATATTTTTCAAAGATTATTTCGAAAAATAAACAGAATGCGCGACCCTTAGCACATGCAAAAGTGAGATTTGCGATTTTAAACTCACAAGTGATTTTTGCCATTGTAATTTCAAAAGAGTAATATCACCTACGCTAAAATTTGACATTTCTTCTTTAAAATTTTCATACAATTTACTTTTGTATTGCTTAGACTGTTTTCTAGTGAAAAGATGTTTGTGATTTGTAACCCTACGTCTTCACGAGCCATCGACTTGAACATGACAAGGACATGCTGCCGGCAGAGCAACTGGAAAAAATGCATCAACTTCTTTGTTGTGGTGAATACGTACGATGTCTATGTTCTGCCTTATCAATGTATTTGGTGGTAGTGCAATAGAAATGGAGTATTTAACAATTTCTTTCTGTCTCTTTTCTTTCGAACATTGATGCTCAGCCATATGTTCGGTCATCGATGTCAGAGCATGGACGAAACAGGGACATGAGCGGTCTACATTAGCCATATGCGATTTCCGACATGATGTTCATACTAAGTACATTGCTAATGTAGACCCCCAGTAAAGTTGAAAAGTTATTTGGCAAACGTTGTCGTAGTTGGTATATTAATTGCTTAATAAAATTTCGGCAAGTGTATCTAATTTCTTTTTCTGTTTTAGAATCTTTTATGTCTTTCTTAAATCAGATATTGTTCAAACTTATAGTTAAAATACGGAGTTGTAATTAGAAAACCGTCTAAATTTGATTTTAAACGGCCAAAAATTTCGGACTTCAAAACGATTTGATTACAAAGATTTTTCAAAAGCAAGTGAAGTTCTGAAACCAATAGTACGTCGTTATTTTCGAACATTTTATTTACTTTTTGAACATCAGAAAGTAATGGCTTTAAAAATTTCAAATAGAGTAAATATTTTTCACTATACAAATTTTTCAAGACCTTAGCTTGATGGTAGGATTCCGAAATAGATGCAAGTTGAAAGTGAGTTTTTAATTCCAACCATTGTGTACTTATTACACAATGATGTCGATCAAATCTGCCGCAGTGAATGTTTCTGCACTGCCAGATTATTATTATTATTTTTTAACTACTTTATATGATTACGGCCTTTAAATTGTTTTATTTATTTTGAAATAGAAATTAATTACACGAAATTGAAATTAAAGAAAAAGCTAAATGCATTTTTGAAAAAAGCTGAAAAAAACTAAGAGCTAAGTCTGCTCTTACACACATCAGTTTTTCTTGAAGCAACTTTTATTTTCTAGTGAGAAAGAGCGAGAGAGGAACACATGGAATATATTCCTCTCTCGCTCTTTCTCACAAGTAGCTTCAAGAAAAACTGATGTGTGTAAAAGCAGAATAAATGAAATATTTCGAGCTAAACATTAAAAATTAAATCTTAATTTAGCTCCGAAAGAGCTAATATGGCCACACTGCCCCTGGTAGTCGCAAGAGAATTCGCCGTGGAGAATTTACATTTGGGCTATCAAAAAAACGTATGTGAACAAATCAAACTCCAACAAACCGTAACAGCTGTTTGTGTTTACATTTTTCCATTGTTTTCTTTTATTTGCTGTGGTGAGCTTTAAAAACAAAACAAAATCAAGCAAAGACTTAAGAAACGTACAGTACAATTGTACAGTAAAGCTCGGCTATAATAAACACGCCGATATTTTAATATTTACTTGTTATTGATTGATTTCGTTATAATCAAAGTATATAAAATAATGACTGTGCACAAAACAAAGAAATACCAGTATACAGCTAAACTCCTTACAAAACGAACTGCGTTACACCTAAAAAGTATTTTTGCTGTAAAATCTAAAATAATTCTTGTGCAAGATTAAATCAAAAGCCAAAATCAAGCTTAGACCAATAGAAAACAAACTGCGTACAGTTTTTTGGGTAAAAAATAATACTATGGGGTGATAATCACCAACAAACTTTTCCATTCCGCAAAAAACGCTCAAAAACACCCAAAAAGTATTTTTGCTGTAAAATCTAAAATAATTCTTGTGCAAGATTAAATCAAAAGCCAAAATCAAGCTTAGACCAATAAAAAACAAACTGCGTACAGTTTTTTGGGTAAAAAATAAAACTATGGGGTGATAATCACCAACAAACTTTTACATTCCGCAAAAAATGCTCAAAAACACCCAAAGAGTATTTTTGCTGTAAAATCTAAAATAATTCTTGTGCAAGATTAAAACAAAAGCCAAAATCGAGCTTAGACTAATAGAAAACACACTGCGTATAGCTTTTTGGGTAAAAAATAAAACTATAGGATGATAATCACCAACAAACTTTTCCATTCCGTAAAAAATGCTCAAAAACACCCAAAAAGTATTTTTGCTGTAAAATCTAAAATAATTCCTCTGCAAGATTAAGTCAAAAGCCAAAATTAAGCTTAGACCAATAGAAAACAAACTGCGTACAGTTTTTTGGATAAAAAATAAAACTATGGGGTGATAATCACCAACAAACTTTTACATTCCGGAAAAAATGCTCAAAATTTGTTGCGGAATGTAAAAGTTTGTTGGTGATTATCACCCCATAGTTTTATTTTTTACCAAAAAACTGTACGCAGTTTGTTTTCTATTGGTCTAAGCTTAATTTTGGCTTTTGTTTCAATCTTAAACAAGAATTATTTTAGATTTTACAGCAAAAATACTTTTTGGGTGTTTTTGGTGATTATCACCCCATAGTTTTATTTTTTACCCAAAAAACTGTACGCAGTTTGTTTTCCATTGGTCTAGGCTTTATTTTGGCTTTTGTTTCAATCTTGCGCAGGAATTATTTTAGATTTTACAGCAAAAATACTCTTTGGGTCTTTGTGAGCCTTTTTGTTCAAATGAAATTTAAAAGCCTTTTATATTCCCCAAAAAAGTATTTTTGTTGTTAAATCTAAACTAATTCTTGGGTACGAAATAAAGAAATGTTTTAATATATCTAAGAGCCTTTTAAATTATTTATTTTGTTATATTCATTGCTTACTGTATCTTTTCTCATTTCAAATAATTCACCACTTATCAAATAATACAATAGCAACAACAGAAAGAACAACCGACAGCTGTTACGATTTGTTGTGGTGAGTTTGATTTGTTCACGCCGATATCAAAAAAAGCAGATACATTAACATGCTGACAGCAAGGCAAATTAATTTTACAAGGTGGTGCTATAAAAACAGCTGACTACTTTTTTTAGAAGCTCGGCGTGTCAAAATTTTTTTATAAACAACAATAATCAGTGTGACCGTTGGCAGAATAAAGTGGGCATTGATATATTGTTCTCCTTCTTTTATTTTTTATGAAGTGGTATTTTATCTATTTTATCTACAGCTTTCTTTTGTAATTTTACATAACACATATGTTAATACAAACTAGCCTTGTAAAATCCTGTTTTGTAGGATGTTTTAGAACAAATTGTAAATTAATTCGAAATTAACCTCGAAGCACATTTTAATTTTTGTATGATTTCTGGTGTTTAAATTGAGTTTCGAGCTTTGGTGTCTTTGAAGCCTTGCATATAGTAGAATTTTCTGATATATATTTTAGAGACATTTCAGCCCGCTGCATAGAGGAAAAAAGCCAATATATCGGCGGAAAAATAAGACAAAAATATTGAATATAAAAAAGTTTAAACGCAGCATCAAAGCGTTCTTTATCACTAAGTTACCTGGTTCAGAAAATATGGCATTTTAAACATTGAGAAAATTTGGGTCGTAATTCTTTATTGATTTTAATATCTTATATGTTGGCGTATTGAATCGGCAACGATGGACGTTTTTGAACAAAGTAACTTTTTTTTGATAAAGTGCTATATCAGCTACTCCAAACGGCTTTACGTAAATACAGAAAAATCTTGCTTTGAAAACTGTTCTAAATCTTTATAGAAATACAAAACAAGTATAAAGTAAAAAGTATTGAATCGGCAACGATGGACGTTTTAGAACAAAGTAACTTTTTTTGATAAAGTGCTATATCAGCTACTCCAAACGGCTTTACGTAAATACAGAAAAATCTTACTTTGAAAACTGTTCTAAATCTTTATAGAAATACAAAAAAGTATACCCTAGCATACGTGGAATCTTAATATAGATATTATGGAGTAATGTTGTTCCAAAAATTAGCTGCGGAAACTTGCGTATGCGACTTTACATCGGGTTTTCTAACTATGTATACACCTTTTTAAAAATTTTCTACTTGTATGTATTTCTAAATGATTTTGTTGTAATTTGCTTCCGAAACCACTTGTTATTAAATTAAAACACAAATAAAGTAGCCGTTTTCAATTTCAAGATAAATTTTTAATGCATTTTGAAATTTGAATGCACTTGTATTTTTTTTATGAATTTTGAATTTTTAAAATTGGTTGTATATAATAACATATAGCGCCCACTAATAGCTGTCTAATTTTTTACAAACTTTATACGCTACAGCCTTTCCTATAATTCATGTACACGTTTCTTGTGGATCAGACTATTAGTTTGGAAGATATATGTAAGCTTTCCGATGACTAAATAGTTTTATCGGTAAAATTGGTCTTATATAACAAAATATAGCCCATGGTGCTAAAAATAGCTGTCTAATTTTTACAGAATTTATAACGTATATCCTTGGGTATAACGTATCTATACAATTTTGTGGATCAGACTATTAGTTTGGAAGATAAGGGTTTTTCGAAAACTTAAGAATTTTATAGGTAAAATTGGCCTTATGAAACAACATATAACGCCGACTGTGTAAAAAATAGCTGCCCAACTTTTAACATACCTTTTAGACTACACCCTTCCCTAAAATTCATCCGTACATTTCTTGTGGATCAGACTATTAGTTTGGAAGATATTTTTCCGCTACTAGATTGGCCTTTTTGCCCAGTGTGCGCTGTATCGCCGTTTAAGTCGAAGAGTTAAATGTCTGCATGATCCAATAATACAGGTCGTGTTGAAAGCACATATGACCATTTCGCCGCGTTGGCTGTATCTCTCAATTGTTTTTTAATCGTGTGTTTTTAAATGATTAGCAAGGCATAGACACTTTTATGTGGCAATAAACAAAAGAAGGTATTTATTTCAGGCATATGAATTGTAGTCACAGTTGTTAAAAGTACATTTTAAATAAATTTTCGTCTTTTGTTTTTGACAGGTACGGCCAACCAGGCGAGCTGATATTGTGTTTGTTGTATTATTACCACCACCTGTGAAATTAATTCGCCTTGGTTATATGGCTAACATACCAACCTAAATTACGCGCTTTACGCGCTGTCAAAATTGGATTTTCCAATTGCAAAGCGTTGACGCCGCGTTATTTCGGTTAGTTTCATACATTTTGTATGGGCATGAGAAATTTTGACAGCCAGACAACGCTTTGCGTCGTAATTTAGGTAGGTCTCTAAAATGTAAGTCTCGGTTCGCACTATGAAATTTTCTATCATGAAATTTCTGAAATTCTCTTTTAAAATTTCACTTGTGTCTGCACACTGAAAGTTAATTTCATGAAACTTAATATTTTTGTTTGTTTACTTTCACATTATTTTTCTTCTTTGTCACTTATTTTGCACTCTAAAACAAATTTTTACTGTCACTACCATTAAGAGAATATAAAAATAAAGTAAAATCAAAAATAATGGTACAGCCAACTTCATGTTGACAATTACAATACAAAACAGAATTTCAGTGAGCATGAAAGTGTGTACCCGACACCATTCTTCTCTCCCCTCTCACCAACAAACTGCCACTTTCATGAAATAAAATTTCATAGTGCGAACCGAGACTAACCAAAATGTAAAGCTTACAAGATTTTTATTACCCCGATTCACTATAACAATGTGCAAAAAAGAAGGAGACGATTTTCCATCCTCCTTATATAAAGGACAGATGTAAATTTTCAAAACGCCGACTCATATCTATTTTTGTATATCTTCTACCACAATCATTCGCTAGAAATCTGTAATTTTTAAAATTTAGATTTTGTTCTACAGTGTTCTTTTTAGTCCACGTCATTAAAAGAAGAAGGTTATCAACACGCTTGTATTTTTTTGTGTTTGCTCCTTCAGAGCATCGCCATGATTTGCTAAATATTTACTTTATATAAAAGGGAACACAGCTACTATATTGGCAATACTTTTTTTTAATTTTTGTCCACCTGTACATATTTTTGTATGAATTGTTCATATATTACAACTTATGTGCCAATGTTTAAGTAATTTGTGAAATTTTAGAAAGAAAAAATATCAAAATTGGTTAATTTTGTCCAAAAAATTTTTAATGCCTACGAAATAAATAAAAATGCAATTTGGTTTAGTTAATTCGTTTTAAAAAATGTCTCCCCTTTGTATGAAAAATATAACCTCGGTGGCATTTATTTCTTCAAAATCCGTTATTTCTGTCACCTTTCGAAAGTTTTCAACGGTCACACTGACAACAATTTCTCATTTCGCCTTGCTTTTGACGTAAAGAGCTTCGAATACAAAAACAAAATCCCATGAAGGCGAATTGAATTCGCCTATGACACCACCTTGTAAAATTAATTCGCCTTGGCTGACAGGTTAAATGTGTAAACATTTTCGTTAACAGTTGGGCACTTGCGGCAACCTAGTATGAATACGCCTTGGCATCACTGTTTTCGACAGATGACTCGGCAAATCATATTTATGTACAATTTGTCACACTCAGAAAGTTAAGAATCTGTTGGAAAATAAATTTGCGCATTTCTGCTTTTAATTAAAACTAAATTGAAAAATATGTCTGCTGATAAAGAAAAGAACACAAAAGGCGATTTGGGCTTACTGGAGGAAGATGATGAGTTTGAGGAGTTCCCCGCTGAAGGTAAACAAATAAATTGTATCAGCATAATATGCTTAAAATTTTTTTCATTAGACTTCAATGCCGTACAAGAAGATGAGGATGAAGTTAATGTTTGGGAAGACAACTGGGACGATGACAATGTGGAAGATGATTTCAATGTACAACTAAAGGCTCACTTAGAAAAACAAGCAATGGAAACATAAACAAAATCTTGAGTAGAATAATTTTAAGATTTTTATTTAAAAATAAAAAGAAATAGTAAGTGAATAATTTAATCTTCATATACAGATAAAATTTCCGCGATGTTTTCCTTGAGATATTGAGCTATATCTTTTTGTTCTTCGAGCTGACACTCCGACATGTGATCTTTTTCTTCTAAACGTGCTATTACGGCATCTTTTTGTTTATAGAGATTTTGTTTGCAGTGGAATGTATTCATTAGTTTATCATATTTCGCTTGAAATCCGTGCTTTTTATTCTGCTGTTCCTGGTCCAGGGTTTGCTTTTTCACATTTTCCTCCTCGATTTCCAGTAGTAAACTGTTTTCTCTGAGTCGCAACTTTTGCTCTTCTTTTTGAGCTAGTGCCAATTGTTTAAAAGATTCTTGTACTTGGTTTAAGCGATGTACTGGTACTAAATTATGGGCTCTTTCAACTTCTTTGCTTATTTTATGTAAATTTGCATTACTTTCTTTACACTCATTTAAATTAGCTGCACTAGAAGTTTCCATTTCCTTATGTTCTGCCAATTTCAGTTTTAATTGCCGTAACTGATTTTGGAGCTCTTGGAATTCTTCTTCTGTAACAACGCGTTTGCGTAAAACTTTCTGCTGTTCTTCCGAATGTTTCAATTTGAGTTCTTGATAAGAATGACTTAGTTTTTGAAATTCATCGTATTGTTGATTTCGTTTTTTGTCCAATTCTTTAAGCTTCGTACGAGCTGTAGGAATTTCTTCTAATAGATTTTCCATTGCAGATTTCATATTTTTATTTTCCTCATTTTTGTGATCATTATCGTATCGTGTTTTATCAATAAGAGCTCTTAACTCTTCTAACTTATGTATTCTTTCACCGGCCATTTTAAATACATCCTCTTTATATAGATTGTAGTAGTAGTAATAGTTAAGCAAAATATACAACATATGAACAGTCTTTTTGGGAGCTACATATAAAAAATAATGTATGTACTTGTATTGTCCACAACTCAACTCTTAAATAACTTACTTGGTCTTATTAGATCATAATATGTAAAAGTATAGCTTTTATCTGTTATTTTCAAGAAATGATCAATCTGCCGTGTCAGTTTTATAAGAAACAAACGATTTTCTTTATTATTTTCCTTATTTTCGGCATGCAAGTTAAATGGAGGTTCAATGTTGTAACCAAACCGGCGCAAATAGCCAACCAAAGCATTGATAAGAAAATTTTCAGTTGGATTGCTCAAATTGGTTTTATTAATTTGACAATCTGGAAATAACTGATTCCAACTATCAACATCTTCTCCAGTTAACATTTTTATTCAAAATTACGATTTGCTAATGTTTTTGATTTAAAGCGCTTTTTTTGTTTGGAAAACTGTAGAGTTGTAAAAGTACTCAGTATTTTGATACTGAGTACTCGGTACCATGGAAAATAATCAGGTCCCAGCACTGCTGCCAGATCTGCAGATTTATCGTCAAGTTGGCGATTTTTTGTTCTAAAAATACCGAAGTAACGATTTTTCTCTATTTTTCAACTAGTTTACGATCATAACTATACAAAATATTTGGCAGTGTGAATAAAAAGGTAGCTAAAGCTAATACTAGCAAATTTAGAGTTTACACAATCTTTGAGGTGAATAAAAATTTCAGTCAAATCTAGTACTTTGTTACAGACCGGTTGACCTGGCAGGGTTTCCGTCTAGCTCAGATTTTCATTTTTATCCCCAGCAGGTCTAACCCTTCCGGACAGCCGCGTATCTGAACACAAAACAAAAGGAACAACAAAAATCTAAACAAACTACAATCACGACACCATTTGAGAAAATCATAGGAGACAGATGTGGTTTCTCCTCTTATGCCCACCCAACCTAGTCGTGATAGATCCACCTGACCTCTTTCCCCTCTTAGCTTTCCATCGTCACTTTTATTTAAATGTGACTAAACTGAAATTATTGCAATATCCTTTTCAAATTACAACATAGTTTTATTTAATTCTTATATAGCTATAATCTTCATAATTCTTAACGCAAAATAAATCTAAAATTAGCATGCATTTTTGTTTATAATAGTACTACAGTGTAATTCGTTTATAAGCCACACCGCTTATAGTAGAATTAGCGATATGTTCCAAAATGTAAGTTTTAATGTCATCTATAAGTAAAATACCTGCAAAATATTTTTTATTTAGTCCATTAGTCCTATAGTAAATTTTCGCTTATACGCCACCAAGATTTGGTTTGAAATATCTTAAATATATGCAAGTTATCTTAAATATAATCCAAGAAGATATAATCCAAAATGCAAAAGTAAAAAATGATATATTTTGTAATCATAATTTCATGAAAATATTACTCATATTGAAGTAGAAATTGTTTTTATTGTAGCAATCTTAATTGCAATATTTGTGAATTGAGTAAATAAGGAAGTAATTTCTTAACGTTAGTTTTATTTTTCTTTGTTAACAGAAATAGTTATATGGGGATCCGCATATAAGCCACAAATTGGCTTATATAAAAATCAAGATATAGTCCAATTCGCCTTATAGTCCATAAAAAGGGTGCAAATGAACCAGTGGGCTATAAGCGAATTTTACTGTAATAATATTTCCTTATAATTTTTTCCTAATTCGCTTATTCAACAATTTTACTTTTTTCTTTTTCCAAAATTTTATTATTACAGTATATATATATATATATATATATATATATATATATATATATATATATATATATATATATATATATATATATATATATATATATATATATATATATATATATATATATATATATATATATATATATATATATATATATATATATATATATATATATATATATATATATACATATATATATATATATATTAGGGATGTAACGAATACCGATACCGATACCGATATATCGGCGATACTTCAGATTTTCCGATACATCGGTATCGGCGATATTTTACTGCCGATACGATGATACTTTTAAAAATTTTTTCAGAGTTTTTTTTTTAACAAATAATTTATTTTTGTCCGATTTTACCATGAATTAAATACACTTCGTTATTTTTTAAATCTTATTAATATCAATTTTAAAAATTAATAATATTTTATGCTGTTATTTTGTAAAAAAATTATTTATTTTTTGTTAATTTTACCATGAATTCAAATTCAAGCCGTTGTTTTTTAAATCTTATTCCAGCAAAAAAGAGATACTCCAAAGAAGTCATGAAGATGTAGAATTCGCGATCTGGAAGTATTGAAAATTTGGATAATTTCTAATTAGTTTTACATATCCTTGCCCTTGCAAGAAGTTCTGTTTATCGATTACCAATCACCGAATTGGAAGCGATGCTAGGACAAATTTCTTTTTCGGTATTCTATAATGATTTTTCCTCAAGGCAAAAGGATAAAAAATTACCCATTTTCACAATTTTTTTATGCGAATTTAAACTCAGAACTGTATTTTCATGTAAATTTAAGTGAATAAATATAAACTTAGAAGTCTTTTAATAATTAAGCTATTAAGTTATTTAGATGAATATTAGTTGATAAATGTCCTTTAAAAAAATCGATTTTTTAAAAAGCATGGCGAGTATTTTTTTAAATTATAAAGGAATTAAACAATTTTCTTGCTTTTCTACTAATTATCTGCATATTTTTAATATAGATTTGTTGGAAGCAAAGAAAATGTAGCTCCTTAAAAATTACTTCCAATGTTTTATCAATTTTAAATATTCTCTCTTATAATGTAATTTTGTTTAATAAAAAATTGCACTTGAGTTTTGTTAATCTAAACTTGAACTCAATTACAATATTCGTATCGGTATCGGAATCGGTATCGGCGATATTTATTTTTAAATATCGGTATCGGTATCGGATCGGCAAAACGGCGTATCGTTACATCCCTAATATATATATATATATATATATATATATATATATATATATATATATATATATATATATATATATATATATATATATATATATATATATATATATATATATATATATATATATATATATATATATATATATATATATATATATATATATATATATATATATATATATATATATATATATATATATATATATATATATATATATATATATATATTTATATATATATATATATATATATATATATATTTAAATATATATATATATATATATATATATATATATATATATATATATATATATATATATATATATATATATATATATATATATATATATATATATATATATATATATATATATATATATATATATATATATATATATATATATATATATATATATATATATATATATATATATATATATATATATATATATATATTATTCAGGTATGTGATGAAAAACGATTTAGACACAAAAACGATTTGAAAGCGATAAAAGGTGTGATGGGTTTGCTATAGTCGTTTTGTCAATCATTTTTAAATCTGTTTAATTGTTTTTTCAACCTTTTTTGATAAATTTCTCTTCACAGTTCTGTTACATTGCTTAGATTTTATCTTCTAGTGAGCTTTTTAAAAGTCAGTAGACTGAGATTGGCTCAAAACTAACTGAAGAGGTCTGTCGGAATTTATCACACCTTTTCAAAACAATCGTATTGAAATCGTTTTGAAAACGATCGTTTTCCATCACATACCTGATTATTTCTACTAAATAACCAAAAGGAAATAGATGGTTACTAGCGCACTCTTTTGGGAATAAATTCTGTCACAAACTCAATAGCGCAATGAAAACCCCTAACCAGGGCACGAAGCCGATATTATTCGATTATCGGCGGCGGCTTACCCAAAAAGTAACCAGCGGCGGCTAAGCGCCGGCTGCAAGCTGAATGAAAAGTGTCGGCTGTCGACTGGCTGACGTAGTATGTATATCTAGCGAAAAAAAGTTTTTAATATTTTGTATATTTCTGACAAGCATTCAGGTATGTGATGGAAAACGATCGTTTTCAAAACGATTTCAATACGATTGTTTTGAAAAGGTGTTCTGAATTCCGACCAATATTTTCAGTTAGTTTTGAACCAATCTCAAACTACTGACTTTTAAAAAGCTCACTAGAAGATAAAATATAAGCAATGAAATGGAACTGTGAAGAGAAATTTATCAAAAATGGTTGAAAAAAACGATTAAAAGCAAATTTGAAAATTATTGACAAGACGACTATAGCAAACACATCACACCTTTTATCGCTTTCAAATCATTTTGCGTCTAAATCGTTTTCATCACATATCTGATTATCTAGTTTTTTTGTTGTATTTGTACCAAACATATTATTTGATAGTCCCTTGTCGGCTGAGTCTTGCGCCGAGCACAGCTGCATACATCGGCGGCGGCGCAATTTAAAAACAAAATTCGGCGGCGGCTGTTAAGCCGGCTATGTGCCGAACGGCTTCGTGCTCTGCCCCTAACCTACTTTGGGAGTTTAACTAAACTAGGGTGCTGTATAAACTAAAATTCTAAATTTTCACGACTCGTAAAACAGCTCTGGGCGAGTCAACATCACGCGTCGTTGGCAATTACTTCGTAAATGCAACCAGGCCACTGTCGTTTATTGGCCTTCCAGAGTTTTGCGTCTCACACCGCATGTGATTAGTGGTTGGCGTCGGTTAACGATAAAGAAGAATATTGATAACTGGTTGGAGAACCAAACACAACCTCACTTTTGGACAAGAATAAATATACATTGATAATTGGTTGGAGAACCAAACAAAAACTCAATTGCGAAGAAGCAAGGAGTGGATTTTGGGAGTTCCGGCTTCGTCTGCGACGGTATATGTCGCTTGGAATTATCTTGGAAGAGACTCCTTTTAGAAATTGTTGATGGCGTTATAACCTAAGGTTCAGCCAAGTAAACCTCCCATCCCTTGTACAGCAAGGGGGCACAGAGAAATTTCAAATCATAAAAAAAAATTTCACGACAAATAAACAAATTAAATATTACTACGTTTATGCACGCACTATTTGTAAATAAGCTATCTCACCGTTTATACATCATAGCAAAAATACAAAAACTTGGTAGCACTTCTAAAAACAAAGGCCTGTATTTTTACAATAAAAATAGTTTAAATGTATAAAATAACAAATAATTGTTTGTTTTAATTGTCTAAATTTTCTTTTATCAATACTTTTTGTGCAATATTTATGTCTTTATTGTTTTTTATTAGCAAACATTTGTAAGCGTGGCAACCTCAAACATTCTATTTGCAATTAGTGCGTTAATCGTGAATAGTTTTCATGAGTTAATAAGTCGCAATAAAACAATTATATGGCAACAATTTACAGTTTTATTTGCAAATAACCCGTGCGTATAAACGTAGTATATTATAGTAGGTTAGTATGAACATAAAATACGATATAAAATAAATGTTAGTAAAATTGTTTGAATGGATAAAAAAAACAAGATAAAATTATTAAAAATTACGGATTTCTATAAAATTTTTTCCTGTTCTGTTTTTTTAGATTTTCTTTCTACGGCAGGATTTAGATCTTTAATTATTAAAATTTTTATGCTTTTGTTGGTTTTTTATCTGTACTGATCGCCAGTCTACCGCCATTTTTTAAAAATATATTTGAGTGTTAGTTAATTTAAATGAAAACAGGTTACCTGCTGGGGCCCGATTCTATTTTTGTGAAAAAGTAAAAATGAAAAATAAATTGTCACTTCATTGAAAATGCGATTCTTGTTTTAGCTTTTATGAAAACTATCTGTAAAATTTTTCTCATATGATAATATTTTTTTCATCATGCACTACGATGGGGAGGGATTTCAGCGCAGGAATATTTTCCTCTTTGCTCTAGCCAGTAGCCAGCTAAGAAATTAAAAAGTAATTTTTAAAACTATTTTCCACTAGGAATATCACAACACTTTTCTTACGTTTTTTTTCCTCTGTACTATTTTTAAACACTAGGAATGTAGCGTTGAATGTTTTCCTCTCAATTCTTTTATTACTATTTATAATATACATACATATATAACCAAAATTTTTCTTAAAAGGATATTAATTTTTTTTTTACTTTTATTTTCAAATATATTTTTGCTAAGTGACTTTTATTTTTAAATATATTTTACACAGAATATTTATACTCCACTTTATACTTGTAAGCTCTTCGACTGACTATTTTATTCTGTCTTAACTGAATACCTGCGGTAGCCTATCAACCTATTTTCGTTTTGTCGGTTTTCCAAATTTTCCAGTACAATTATTTAGCGCCAAGTCGGCCATCTTTTCTGAATTCTAGAATTTTCTTTCTTTTAAGTAAATTCTTTTTTTTTTAAAGAACTTCAACATTTTCCTAAAATTTTCCCAGATTGTTTCTACCTACCTTACGGTGTCTGGACTATTTGTTCTTCCCGCTGCTTGCACTTTTATTTTCCCTCTTTTGCATGCACTTAGTTTTCTTTTAACAGGGACTCATAAAAATTAAAACGCTTTTTAGTTCTACTTGTTACATTCAAATATGTACTAACATAAATCTACGTTCATCTTTCCACAGTACGTGGCCTTTCACACTTGGGACATTTCTTTCCGGGCAGAAAAATTATGTTGGCGAGGGGAAGAAAAGGTAGAGAGTGCAGTACACGACTATCCAAGGTGCATTTAACTAGGTGGCATCACAAGCTCAGCAGACAATTTTTTGCTTTGCGAACTTTTAGTCAAGTTTATGTCAAAATGTTGTTTATGTTTGTACAAAGCGATGCAAATACAAAGAAAAACAAATAAAAATTTAAACCATTTAAAAGTGCGATTAAGAAATAAAATTTTAGATAATTTAATAGGGCATTTACAACGTCTCGAAATCTAGTACTTACGAGATTTCGAGCTAAATCTAGTTGTTTTTTGCTAGATTTCCCATACAAAACGAAATCTACTTTGTCAGTAGATTTGGACGAAATCTAATTAAAGTCTAGTATATATATATATTTTCTTTTTACTACCCAGTATAACATTTTTATATAAACGGTGAGTGAATTAGCTACGCTCTACAAACATTTTCTACTAAAAGTGTGTGCATTAGCTAAGGTGGGCACTTGTTGGGTTAGAGTTTAGGATAAATTTCAGTCAAAGTATTTATTCTTGGATACGAAATCTAGAAAAATGTCAATAAAGGTTAGTGTAAACGATATAGATTTCGAAAAAGATTTTAAATCTAATCTATTAGATTTCGAGACAGTGTAAATGCCCTACTAGAAGTTTTTGTGTAGGATCAGTTCTAGTGTGTAGGATTATATGTACATTTTTATCTTTCCCCAAGCAACATTTTTACTTATCCCTCTGAAACTACCTAGACATGAAGTGTATGTTTTTTGGTATATGCTTACGCGTTTGAATATAAAGGTTGAGAACCGAATGTATCCCATTGAGCTTGCTAGACCATCTTTTCATGCCTTAACCGTTTTATATTAGAATTTCGGTAAGATAATTACGACTTTCACTTTAAATAATTCTTTTATTGATGATAATTACCAACGCGTAGCACACTGATGCCTCAAAATTAAGGACAGAGCATGAGTATTTCACAGATGATTATTACACTAAAATGATCGAATTGACAAATTCATATGTTGAAATGTTTTCAAAAGAACTTTATAGTTGCAAATTAGCACAACAATTGAGAAAATCAGGTGAAAATTAAGCTTCCACACTACAAATTCAAAAAACTTCACAGACTTATGAGAAATCCAATGATAATCAAGGTCTTATTCGAAGCATAAAAGCATGAATGAAAGCACTTAAATGATTACTCAGCGGTACATCAAGCAAAGAGCAAGCTCAACATCATCAATACTTCGATTTCTAAACTAACACAGTAATAGGCTTTTTACATATACCCACATCTTTCATCTTTTATCAATTCGCCAAGATGTTATCATCTTCCCATAAGAATTGTACAGGGCTAAATATGTACATCTTTCTTCATCTTTCAAAGATGTTCCTATCTCATTTTGTTTCATATTATATCTTTCGATAATTTTAATGTCATCAATAACAAAATTACATTAGATTGGAGCAAAATTAAAAACATCTGTGTGAGCCAGTGATGGAAAAGTTGATACGATCATACTTTTTTTATACTATTTGATATTAAAGAGTGGTGGCATGCAAAAAACTTCCATGGAAATAATGAGCATGGACGTTATTTCCACGTTGCATAGCAAAAAATCATTACTCAGCCAAGCTACTATTCGACATACTCAGACGAGAAAATTCTTTTAGTCTGCGACACCAGTACAGCGGATATTATATTCTTTTCGAAATGGAAATAATGCCCATATACATTTTTCCTTTTTTATGTGAAAAAATGTGCACGGACATTATTTCCATGAACGTTATTGCATGTCACCTAAATAATACCATGTTATTCCACTGACTCACTTGACTACTTTCCAAATAATATCACTGCTGTATATAAATTCATTAGCTTATTCCACATATCTAATTTTTTAATACAATTGAACATTAGGTAAAAAATTGCGGCGCCCGCAATAAATCCATCTGTTAAAACCCCGTATGATATTTTATATCAACTGAGACTGAGGCAACACTTGCGTTTTCAAAACGTACTTTGAGATTTATAAGCCTTATAAGCTGGTTTTGAGGACTACATTCGCCTCTCTCATTCTTATCTACAATAACTGATATAATGCTCAAAAGCCATAAATTAAGCTAAAAAATTCAGAAACGTGCGTTTTTAAAATGCCCGCGTGACCTCAGCCTTACAAAGAAGTAATGCCGTAAATGCTCTGCACCGGTAATAAGGCCATTTTAAATTATTGCGCAATTATTTGAGAAATAAGTCCGTTTGGCTTTCATAGATATGACTTTAGTGCGCTGGCGAAAGTCAGTACGTTGCTACTAAGTATTTGAATTTGATATAAGAAACTGAAATTTTTTATATACTGGTATGTGATGGAAATTGATCGATTAAAATCGCGTGAGAAGATGCAACAGGAAGTTCCGGAACTTGATGGCATGGACACCATAGATGCATCCGTTTTTTCGTCATATGAAAGAATCTTCCAACAACCCGTATTACATACAAAACTTAAAGTAGGGGGTTTAATCTACAACTACCAGTTGGGGAAGAGTAATGGTCTAGATACGATTGCCAGAGTCATTGAACAGGCTAAAGCAGCGCATATGGCAAGTCTCAACGCGCTATGCAACATGATGTTAAGATACAAGAACGTAACATATTCCACTCTACTCAGCACGTTTGACACCGATCAGCTCAGAAACATCATTACAATGGCTATCTCCTTAATCAACAATCCGTACTATACACTAACGGGACCTATAATAACTGTGGCCTTCTATGCTGATCTCGCATTCGTATCGAATGAGTTGCTGTACAATCCCAGAACTACAGGTCGATCGGCCTGTTCGACATTTATATCTCCGTCTAAAATATCCCTTAAATAGTGTTGAATACCTTCGAGCCTATGCGAAAACCATAGCCGATGTGCAAATGGGCCCAGCTGGAGATGATGCTGCAATAACTTCTATGATGAAAACATATAAAATCATCTCTGTGGAAGATCGAGCAGACAGACAACCAAACCGGAATCCAGACGCCGGGAATCCAGATGACCATGCCGGAGGAGCCAGAGCACCTGCCACACAATTTGAGTACAGGTCTGCCAGAGAAATAAAACATTGCGACCTATTGGACTTTTATATACGCGCCGGAACGACAAAGATAAAGCATTCCAATTAATTATGAAGTCTCTGAATGACACCCTAGCTATGGACACTCTTAAAGTATGCGATGCTAACGCCACGACTACCCAGCTATCAGAGAGCTTTCAGACGACTGCACTGACTGCAGAATTAATCAATGCTCTAACTTTACTAGAAGTTCCAATTAATGGTGAATGGACTACCAAAAAATCCTTGATTAATAACACATACTATAACTCATACAAGATTCCATAGTTGCCTGAGGATGCTCATCTTCATAGGTCAGGACCAGCAGGAGCTGACAGACCTTTAGCCGTTGCACCACCTGTGCCCCAAAATCTACCTCCGGCTCCGATGGTTGAAGAGTGAGCAAGTGTAACTCACAAAGATGATAAATGGAGAAATCCTAATCAAACAAAATATCTGATATAATCAATTTTTTCAACAAAAAAAAAATAATTCAAAATTAGTACTAAGGGAAAATACATACTAGTGATGTTACGAATATCAATTTTTAATATACGCGAATACGAATATCTGAAACAATATTCGCCGAATTCGAATACGAATATTCAATCTAAATAGTTAGTACCACTTAATATTTAAAATTTAACTGAAAAAAAATCTACCCTTTGCGTCAATAACAATAAATTGAGAAAAATTGTCACAATACTATAGGTATTTAACATTATTATGATATTCCGATGACGGAATTTAAAATTATTAACTTAGCACCTGAATGCTACTTCTTAAATTTTTCCGAGCGAGCGAATGTTTAGTGGTGCGGAGCTTATTACATATACCGCGCAAAGGCTTGATGGAGAAAAAACTTCAAAACTTTTATTTTTGAAGTTCAACATTCCTCTACTGAGCTTTGAGTGTCACTTTAACATGATTAATAAATTAATTTAACAGAACTTTACTTTTTAAATACCATGTCGTTGTGAAATATATTTTGTTTCTTTTTTCTTTACTAAAATAAGATTATTGTTTTGCGTTATAGACAAATTTCTTTTAGTAAAAATTAATATTTTTGTTTAATTTTCAGCATTATCCGAAGAAATTTTAATTATTTTGGATTGACTTCGGTTTTAATTTAATTTTTCAATTAAATTATATTTTTATTTAGAGATAAATGTGAAGCATGTAGACAAAGAAAATTTTTGACTGCGCGGAGGGTTGAACTGACGTTTCGATAGCTCCCGCAAATCTCATCAGAGTTCTTTACCGCTTAGACCACTCGACCAAAGTCGTGTGTTTGCAGTCAAGAGCTGAGTATCATCTACTTTTAATCAATTTATACTGTCACTCTTAGAGCTGTATTTCATTTGATAATTAAAGATATTCAGTTTTTTCTTTGTCTTGTGTTAAGTTTCTTTTTATTATTTCTCTATTCTAGTATGAATTATCATCGATAAGTACAATTACTAGTGTGTGTGAATGTTTGTTCAGTTTTAGTTGAACATGTACATCATTTTGCTAGGTGCCTTTAGAATTTAACAATTAAGTTATGAGTTTAGTCGAACTATATGGGTTTATATCCGAAGAAATTTTAATTATTTTGGATTGAGTTCGGTTTTAATTTAATTTTTCAATTAAATTATATTTTTATTTAAAGATAAATGTGAAGCATGTAGACAAATGCATGTAGACATGCTTTACATTTGTCTCTAAATAAAAATATAATTTAATTAAAAAATTAAATTAAAACCGAACTCAATCCAAAATAATAAAAATTTCTTCGGATATAAGCCCATATAGTTCGACTAAACTCATAACTTAATTTTCAGTATTTTTTATTTATTTTTTTTTTTGGGACATATTCACAAAATATTCGTGAAATATTTGCTTGAATTTGGCGAATACGAATATCATGAAAGAGGCGAATATTCGGTGATTCGAATACGAATATTCGTAACATCACTAATACATACTAACAAATAAAATATACATTCGGCCATGTCACAGAGTTCTATTCCGTTCGGAAACGGAAGTCAACCTACCCCATTTTTGTAGTAGCTGGTGTCTAAAAAAGAAAACTAAAATACGCAAATTTGTCAGGTGTGTCCAGACTGTTGGCGGCGCTATTATGGTGCGGTATGCTCCAGCTAGGGCTTGGCATATTAGGGTTGATTGAATTCCGTTTCCGAACGGAATTGAACTCTGTGACATGGCCGATTATATATATTTACCAATGGGGAATCTTCTTTGCAAACGTAGTCAAGAGTGATGTTACACCAAATCTTAATACAAGTAAAGTAGATATAATGACTAACTCGTTTTCGCAGGAAATTAAAAATTTTGTGACAAATATAGGAGCTCAAATTGCAAACTTTTAAAAACAACTAGATTTATAAGTATGAAGAAAAGATTCAATATTTGTCATGATTGAGGTGTAAGGCGAGATGAATTCAAATCAGTGGTCAGCAATGAGTATTGAAAAAGTGAGTAGAGTTGAATCATGAGTCATAATTTCTAGTACTTATACGCATTCATACTTATTGCGATGTGGTACTCATAATACTCATACTTAACAAGATTTATGATGTTGTTGACTTCGCCTTCCCTTAACTCTATGTCTATAGCTTACAAAAAATATTATCCTAAATATATAGCACATAATTCCATCAACATATATGGGTAATTCCATGTCAAATCAAGTAAGAGTTAGACACGACCCCTTTCAATTTAGATGAAATTTGGTCAGATGTTATCATTCATCCTATAACGAATTTATGTTAAAGGAAAAAAATTAAAAGTGTTTATTTCAAAAGTTATGACATATTCAAAATGTCATTATTTTATGTACAAGGATGTTTTGTATGCCATTTTAAAGAGGCTATTTGGGGCAACAAAAATACATAGAACAAAAATTTGTTTTGGAAAAATGGCTTATCTGCAAAGTTTTGAAAATTTCAAAACTGACTAAATCAAAAACCTATATTTTTTTCATCTGAATTTTTTTAATATAATACCTCTAAATGTCCTTAATAAGTCGTGCAAATTTGGAGGAGGTGTTTTTTTTTCTTTTTTTAGATATGATTTTTTTCTTTCACAACCTTCAACAATATAGTATCAAAAAAATTTAAATTTGTAATTTTGAGCAATTTGCATTAAATTTAATTTAATTTAAAGTTTTTGAAGGGGAAAAAGTAATAAAATTGACAAATTTGTGCATTTGTTTTTTCGGTGAAATTTTTTGTTGGAAATTTTGTGTTAAAAATTTATATTTTTTGTCATATCTCAAAAAAGAAAAAAACACCTCCTTAAAAATTTTAGGATTTTTTAAGGACGTTTAGAGATATTCCTACCCTACATACGCATGTGGCTTTTTATATTCCGTGTACTGTAGGCTTTAGTGTACTATTTGTTTTTAATCCCAGTGTGAATTGTGTACATGTGTGTCTGTCCGTGTATGGAAATATAACTTCCAAATGGCTGGCACAACTTTAATTTAGTTTTTTATATTCAACAGATGACTCCATCGAGGTTGTTCTTAAGCCTACAGTACACGGAATGTAAAAATCCACATGCGTATGTGGGTCTGACGTCACGAGAATTTTCAGCATATTGGTTGCATTTTTTATACAAGTAGTAGTGGATACATGCTGTAAAATTTTGATAGTACACGGCATGTATTTTTGTCCCAAAACTCAAATGTAACATATGTGGGCGAAGCGGACACATTTGCAGAAGCAATACATGTGTAAACATCTGAATGGTTACATGTATGTTACTAGTACGCGGCATGTAGCAGATGGACGCGTTTTATATATTAGCATGTGCAAAAGCCATATGTTTATGAGGATTTCAAGTACACGGCATTTGTATTCTTCTATTCGAGTTGTAAACAATAATTGATTTCATCGTCGGTCCATATATGCTGAATTTTTCTGTCGCCTGCTGTTGACTTTCTTTGTCGACGAGACTTTAATTGAGAAGGCGCACCGTTGGAATCATCGTCGTCGACAATAACAACATTATTTTCACTCATATTTTGGTAAATTAATATAATAAATCACAAATTAAATGCACAAATTAAATGGAATAGCAAGACAAATTTATATAATAAGAATCAAAACAAACACAGCTGTTTATGACTAAAAAAAAACTTCATACCAAAGTTTCCTCAAAAAATACCGAAGTCGTTGAAAATCTATCAATATATTACAAACTAACTTTTATAGAAATTTATTAAAATTATTACAAAATTATTACTTTCTAAATTTAAGATATGGGTCGAAACAAAAATTTAAAATTTTTATTTGCTTTAATAGAGCATTTCAAAATGGTGAATTTTGAAAAAAACGCGAAAAATAATTTTTTTTTTCATATATAAAGACTTGTAATTCAGTGAACTTTTGTCTGATCAACACAGTATAAATATGAACTGAAAGAGGAAAAACATATCTATGCAACAATCCCAAATTTGCTCAATTCAAGTAAACAGTACTCAAGATTTTTCTAAATATCTTTACAAACTGCAAAAAACAAGTTTTTTGCGTATATCTCGAAAAAGTTTCTTAAGAAAAATAAATTAATGCCATATTAATGTTCAGCAGCCCCAATTTAACTTAAAAAACATCTAATTTCTGAGGTGCATTTGTTTTGTGAACTAGTGCTGTCAACGGATAAATGTAGTTACGTTGTAAAATGTAATAAAGATATTTGTGTTTATTGAATGCAATACAAAATCATATTGTTGTATAGGCTTTGGTAAAACGTATTTATTTCTCTGTAAAAACCACACAAAAGGTGACTTGTGAAAAATAGAGTATTCTATTTAACAGGCAATTAAACCAAGCTTGACAGCAGCCCGTATTTAAATAAATTATTGTATAATAAACATAAGATATGCTAAAAATGTGGAGGCTTTTGATTATAATTACTTTTGGCATCGTATTGCGACTAAAAATTAAGAAAATAGATTATAGATTAAAAAAACTTAAAAACATGCTTTAATAACAAACGGAACTGAAGAATAAAAAGTAATTTGTAAGTATGAAGAGGCTGTATTCCAGTAATCCCAATAATCAATTATGAATAATTAATTTTTAATACGAGTAAGATTAAAATAAAAATTAACTTATGTATTAACATTTAACATAAAGCGCCCCACGATTTTTTACTATAAGTGAACTATTTTGTTAACCCATTAGATCCCAACCACCTTTAAAACAAAAAAATCGCATTTCTTTTTAAAAAATCCATCTTAGTAGGACTCAAATAATAATAAAATTAAAAACAAATAAATAAATTTTTTTTGGAAAAGTGTTTTATAACCTGTACTCATACGAGTACAATGGGACAATAGGGATGCAAAAGTTCCTATTAAGCTAACTTTAACCCATTCGATCCCACTGTACTCGCTTGAGTACAAAAAAACCGGCAACTTTGTGATGCTATATCTCACATGTTACAAATTTTTTTAAAGAGATTTTTGTTGACATGTTAGTTAAGAGTGTAGAGAATTAAAATATATAAATGATAAATAACAAAAATATAACGGTAAATTTGCAAGTTATTTTTTGTCAATAGTGTTTTTCGTTTTTGGAATTTTTTGCACTTTTCATTGTAACTTGATGGGTATCACTTTTGCTTGGCAAAATTTTGGTGGCAAATTTAAGTGAAAATCAAATTAAACATATCTATCTTTAAATATTTAAAAAACAAAATATATAAAAAATTGTGAAAAGTGGTTTTTGGTAAGCATAAATATTGGTGTACTCGCTTGAGTACAACGGGATAATGTATGTGCTATTTTTTGTGAAGATTTTAGCTTTCTGCGATGGATGTTAGAACATTTTATAGCAAAAGATTTGAAAACATTGCCGCTGCCACTGATTATGCTACAAATCAAAGTCGTTCAAAATTTTGATTTTACTATCATTCCTCCAAATACTGACCGCGAAACAGATGAGGAGGAAATTGATGAAGGCAATTTATTACGTGATGATCTGCCAAATGATATTCCAGGTGAATTGGAATTACATTGCAGTAGCGATAGCGAAGATGACATCCCATTAGCAGATTTGCGAAAACATCTGTTAGCACCAAGAGCAATAACATGGAGCAATAACATGATGAAATTTACCCCATGCATTTAGTAAAACGGTGGTCGAAGGCTACTAAGAGTAAAGTTAACGTACAACAGCCAAAGCTAATTGCAAAATACAATGCTGGAATGGGTGGAGTAGATCTTCATGATCAGGCGATAAATGCGTACAATATAAAATTCAGAGGAAAGAAATGGTGGTGGCCTCTTTTTACGGCAATGGTGAACTCGTGCGTCGTAAATGCCTGGAAGCTTTATAAGAGTAGCAACAATAGCAACATAGATCTCTTGAATTTCCAACGAGAAATTGTCCGGTATTACCTACGAAACTATGCCATACGTGCAAAAGAACCAAGACGATCTACTACATCGTCCATAGCAACATCTGCAGGAAACCACTTTCCAAAGCGTATACAAAATCAACTAAGATGCAAAGTATGTCACAATAGAGTTCGATGGATTTGCGAGCTTTGCAACGTGACACTTTGCGTAGAGAAGGACTGTTTTAAAAAATTTCATAGCGAATCTACATATATGCATAATAATAATTAATTTAATATTGTTTTACTTGAGTTCCAAAATGTCTCAAAATATGAATAAAAGTTAATTTTAATTAAAATCTATATGTATTTAATACATAACTAAATTTTTATTTTAATTTTATTAAAAATTAATTAGTCATAATTGATTATTGGGATTGCTGAAACTCTTCATACTTACAAATTACATTCTATTTTTTAGTTCCGTTTGTATTAAAGCGTGCTTAAGTTTTTTTAAACTTCATTTTTATGTTAAATGTGAAAGTTTTAATTTTTTGAAAATTCAAATTTAATATAACAAGCAGATACGCCGCGTTTTAAAAACGCCCGTGTGGCCTCAGTCTTAATTACAACTTTTATCAATTATACTACAAATAATTAGTTTTATAAAAACCTCTTTACAGATTTAATTCGTGAGTTTTTACTAACTGCATTGAAACTTCTAGTAATAAATATGCATAAACATATACACAAACCAACCAAACGAAAAAATTCCTACATAATTTGCTAGGAAACACCCAACTGGCAACGCTTTCAATGGGTAGATACGGTTAGAACATGTTCTCACAAACATTCTTGCTGTTACATATTTGTGACAGCTACATGCGCGTGTAAAAAATATTGCACGTGTCACAATTCACATGTAACAAGGTAGTACACGGCATGTGAAAAATACACATGGGCGTATGCGTCTTGATAGCTACATGTGGTACACATACGAATGTTTACTTCATGTGAGTGTCCCAAAAAGTGGAAGTACACGGCATGTAGCAAATGTAGCTTCATGATGACGTCAAAATTACGTCAGAGCCACATGCGCATGTGGATTTTTACATTCCGTGTACTGTAGGCTTTAGATATGTTGGAAGAAAACCGGTATATCCATATTTATCCTTACTTTTCAAATTGTGATTTCCCTTAACTGCCTGTCCGTGCTATATATATATATATATATATATATATATATATATATATATATATATATATATATATATATATATATATATATATATATATATATATATATATATATATATATATATATATATATATATATATATATATATATATATATATATATATATATATATATATATATATATATATATATATATATATATATATATATATATATATATATATATATATATATATATATATATATATATATATATATATATATATATATATATATATATATATATATATATATATATATATATATATATATATATATATATATATATATATATATATATATATATATATATATATATATATATATATATATATATATATATATATATATATATATATATATATATATATATATATATATATATATATATATATATATAGCTCCCAAAAGGCTGGCTGATTTGGAGATAGTTTTCTTTGCTTAAAAAGTTATTTCATCTTTAGTGTTCTATTTTATATTTAAATCATTGATTATCGTTTGGGTGGTCAAAATCATACTTTAATTAATAAATAAACGAATTATAAAAAGCAACACATTTATTCCCTTGTAAGTTTAGCCTTACTATTCTTCAAATGTTTATTTTTCAGCTATAAATTTCTGTGTTAACAGTTTGTTATTCATTTCGTTTAGCTTATTATTCAATATCTAGAGATTAACATTTTTCTGTTTTAAATTTATTAAATGATGAAAGATGAATTATATTAAAAAGTATAACAGGATTATTAATTTTAAGAATTTTTGGTGGGAGAATATTAAGATGACTAATTTTTGTTTCTCCAATTGTTGTTATTCTTGCTTTTTATTTAAAATTAATAACTTTATTTGTTTGTTTATTATGTGGATTTATAGGTTATATATAAATATTTCATTATTTTGTAATAATAAAGCTTTATATAATTATTATTTTTATTTTTTGACAGTTATTTTCACTGCTACACAAAACAAGAATCGCAGTGATGTGTAATTGTGAAAAACTTTTGTTTCGTTCCAATGTTGTTCATATGAAAAAATATTGACATTACTTTTCATTGTTTCATTAAACCAGAATCAAAACTACTATGAAAAGGTGAAAAATCTTTTCATTTTACCGTTTCACAGAACAAGAATTGAGCCCCAGTTCAGTTGATTGACAAGTGCGGTCTTTAAGTTTAGTGTTTTTTGATACAAGAAAATAAAATGGATGACAAAGCCATTGAAGGATATCTACATAAATGATATAGATTCATCAAGTTGTAAATGAAGAGGATTTTTCTGCGGATGATGCTGAATTTGTCTATGAAAGTAATAATAAAGATAGTAGTCCTGAAGACGAAACTGAAGCCATGCCGCCGAAACGGCTTTATGTATCGCAAGCAAATGAAAGGTCTACATCATTATTTAATTGGAGTCAAATACGACAGCATCCTCCACAATTCAATTTTGCATGGAAATCGTCAATAAATATTCCAGAAAGTTGTGCAACACCTGGTGATTTCCTTAAATTATTTCTAACAGAAAACTTTTTTAAAATATTTAGTTGATCAAACTAATATTTATGCTGCTCAAGAAGTTGCTACGACCCAATTATTAAGATCATCTCGATTGAATTATTATAAAGAAAGATACACTAAGGAGCTGCGAGCGATTTTATGTCTGGTACTTCGTCTGGTCTGTAACCGTATATATAGTCCTCGGAAAGATCTGTGTATTGAAGAGTTTATGGTTCTCTGGAGGGAAAAGTTATTTTTTCGTTAGTATATTAAAAGCAAGAAACATAAATATGGCATCAAATTATTTAAGTTTTACGAATCAAAGGAAATGATTTTAAGGATCCTGATATATGAAGGCAAAAACCTTGATGCGTTCTCCGGAAAAAATCAAGCCAGAAATGTTGTAATTATTATATGTGACGCGCAAAATAGAAAGGGACCTAAGGGTAAAAACTGGTTTGTTTAGGAGAGCCATTTTAAAGATTTAAATACGTGTATATTTGGTGTACCATCACTGAGCGTGTTGGTATTGGTCTCATTTGAAAGTGACACATCTCATGACGTCAGGAACGTGTTGGTCGACCTTGAAAACGCGCGTAGGTCGTCCCTACCTCTTGTTTTGTGTAGTTGGTTTTTACTGTTTTCTACCTAGCGCACTGTTTCCATGAGTTTGATATCAATTTTGCTCGCGTTTTTTCGAATCCAGGTTTATTTTCTGAAATTATTAATTGTGAATTATAATAAATACTCATTTATAATTCTTTTAAATCGTGAATATCACTCTGTTAGTATGAAAATTTTTTCACATAACCTTATTATATTATTCGCGAAAATAATTTAAAACTAATAACATTCTTACTGACTGTTTTAGGATGAAATGGTGGACGAATTCGAAGAAGTAGATTTACTTTATCGCTTCCCTGATGACGAGGATGATGACGATCACTTCTAAGAATTATCGGATAGTGACTCTGAAGATGATACCGATAATATGTACAGTCGCCAAAAAAACTATTCGACATAAACCATAAAGCTTATTATTTTATCAATAAAAAACTGTAAAATGTTAAACTTAACAAAAGGAACTTACACAACGTTTTATTAAGGAACAAAAATGAGATCTCAAAACAAATAGTACACAAAATTCATGACTTAAAAAATTAATTTAAAAAACCAAGCAAAAAAAGTATTCGACATTGTTAATATTTTTAATATATAATATATAATGTATATAATATTGCAACTTTAGTAGCGAGCTGGTATAACCTCTCTCAAACGATCTGGCATAGATTTTACCAAGGTTTTGGTATATTCTGGGTCGATTTGGCTCCATTCCTCCTGCAGGATGACTTTCATCTGGTTTTTGTTCGAAAATTCACGATTTCTAATTTTTTTCCAAGTGACCCCAAAGATGTTCAATGGGGTTAAGATCTGGGGACTGTGGTGGCGTTTTTATTATCTTTGGACAGTTGTACAGCAGCCAAAGCTTTCTATTAATCGCGCTATGTTTGGGATCATTGTCCTGATAGAACTTAAATCTATTTGACAGACCCAATTTTTCTGCGCTTGACCGTAAATTTTGCTTCAGGAGATCAATGTATTGTCGGTGATCCATGATTCCATCAATAGATGCTAAATTGCCAACACCTGATGCTGCCATACATCCCCATACCATAACACCACCTCCACCATGTTTCACAGTTGTTACCATGTTTCTTTCTTCCAACTCTGTGTTAGGCTTACGATACACGAGAACTTTGCCATCACATCCAAAAAGGTTATATTTACTTTCGTCGGCAAAAATTACGTCCATCCAGAACTCCATAGGCTTATCTACGTGTTCTTTCGCAAAGTCTAATCTAATCTTTCTATTTTTCTTAGAAATGTGTGGCTTCTTTCTGGCTGATCGTGCATGGAAGTCATATTTTTTTTAGAACATTTCTTATTGTTTGGGAAGTAACAGATACCCCTATGTGCTCCTCAGTGATTTTTGCTAAAATCGTCGCATTAGTTTTTGGATCTTTTCTTACTTCCCGCACGATTCGCCTTTCATCTAATTATGTTAGCTTGCGAGGTCGACCAGTCCTTACCTTGTTTATCACGGTGTCTTCTGACTTAAATTTTTTTATAATGTAATTGACAGTAGTTCTTGATTTCTGAACGATTTCTGCAATGTTTTTTTCAGTTTTTCATAATTTATAATCATGTATTATTAAATTTCTTACATCAAGAGAAGTTTCTTTGTCTTTCCGTCCCATTTTCGCGATCACTTGCACAGAAATGGGTAAAAAATGCTTGTAAATGATAAACAAGAATCATAGCGGTATTCTTACCAACAACAACATAAAGTAATACAAAATACATAATGACATTAAAACAAAAACAATGCTTGTCGAATACTTTTTTTGCTTTGGAATTTTTGTGCTTTTATCCAACAAAATGGGTGAGTGTTAAAGTATGCAATGTTTTTTAATTTTATAACGGTATATTTTAAAATACTTACTATACAACGTTATCTCAATCAAAAACCTAAAAATTTTAAAACAATAGGCACATTTTCAATTAACTTTTAAAAAATTATTGTAATGTCGAATAGTTTTTTTGGCCGCTGTACCTTGATAAATCTGATCTTGATTTACGCGAAGAAAAGGTAGTTGCTCAACTGTATGGTTCAAAAATACCTCCGTGTTGTTCAAATCAATGCAATGAAGTGATCCCTAAGAAGATGTCTGTGGATTTTCGTACGCCTTTCATGAATTTAGATAAGGAATCCCAAGATTTAATTATTCTCGCACATCTGGCAGCTCACCGTGACGATGCAATGCTCAGGTCAAAAGTTGGTGATCGATCGCGAGCTATGAAGAAACGGTACAATCAGATATATTATTTTCGAAGTTTGCCGATATGCCGAATAAAATTAATCGTACAGATGCTTTAACTACTTTGGAAAAAAAAAGAAATTGTTTCATTTATCTGTCGTTTTGCTTTACCTGGACGTCAACCAAATCATCGTGATTATCGTTTATTGAAAGTTCCAACTACTGAAAGTAAGACTTCTGTTTACACTAGATACACCAACAGCGTCGAACCGGGTGGTAAAATCGTAAAACTTCGCACTTTCCAAACGTTGTGGAAGAAATATTGTCCCTACATCGTCACTATGAAGCCGGCATACGGTTTGTGCGAATTGTGTCGAAATCTTGCAAAAGATGTTGTTAATACAGTAAACGTTACTGAAGTTGAAAAAGCAGGATCATAGAAGGTGTATTCTGATCATTTGCAATCTGCCAGCACTCAGCGAGAGTACTATAACGACTTGGGAACATTAGTCAAGCCTGATCCAAATGCCATGTATCCAGGTATTCCAGAGGAGGATTATCTAGTAATATCTATGGATTATGCTCAAAATGTTAGCTTTCCGTCGGGTCCACAGCAAATAGGAACTGCATACTTTAAATCAGGTCGCAAAACAGCAATTTTCGGAATTACAAACGAACGTCAAAATGTTCAACACATCTTCTGTATTGACGAAAGCGATTCCATTGGAAAAGGTCCGAATTCAGTAATATCAATGCTTGATTACTACCTACGAGAAGTGCATTCAACTAAAAAATTAGTGATATTCGCTGATAACTGTGTTTCACAAAATAAAAACAATGCGATTATACGATATTTACAACACCTTGTCGATACTTCCAGTTGTGAGTCAGTTAAATTGAACTTTTTGTTAAGCGGACATACAAAGTTTTCAGCTGATCGTTTATTCGGAGTTTTCAAATCAAAATATGCCCAAACTAATGTCGACTGCTTCATGGATGTAGTTGATTGTGTTAGAAAATCATCTCGTAATGGATTTAATGTTCCTGTACCTATTCGACTTCCAAACTCAAGTGAGCCTGTTGTTGAGTGGAGAAAATGGGACGAATACTTCTCCACTAAATATAAAACTTTAATTGGAATATCGAAGTATCATCACTTTGTATTTATTGCTCAGTCACCAGTGCAATGTAAACTGTTTGCGAATTCAGCCATCATAAATGAAAACATACATCTGAGTAACAATACCAGTTTCGATGACAAACCAATTATAATTCCATCACCAGGGTTATCGATGAAGCGTCAATTGTACTTGTATAAAGAGATCCGGGGTTTATGTTTTGACGATTCAAAAAAGATTCGGTTGCTCCTCTTCTTTCGGTCTCTGGAAATGGAAACGAAGAGGAAGATTCGGTGGAAGTGGACAATTCTCAAGAAGTGGAGGCAGCAGACGTTAAGAAGAAATCAAAAAAAAATAAATGACCGATACCGTCAAGTTCTAAGGAGCCAATTTGCAAGAACCGTCGATTAAAATGATTTAAAATGAAAATAAATAAATTTTACCTTGGAATATTAATCATACCCAATTCTATCTATGTCTGTGGTACTCTACGTTCTAATAGAGTGGAAACTTCAAAGAATTTGACTAAAAAGAGTAGAATCAAATTGGGCTCGGTCAGATTCTGTAATCGTGTGCAAATAGAAAGACAAACGACAAGTATTAATAATATCAAACAAGCATTACGGTGACATAGTTGAAGTCACAAATAGAAATAAAAAAGTTTCTATAAAGCCTGATATTGTAGGTGACTATACCTTAGGCGTGGCTACAGCTTATCGGGTAGATCAGAACATTTCGTAGGACTCATCTTTAAAAAATCCTCTTTGATAGTATAAGAATTCGGGTTTCCAATTTTTCGAAATGTTCGTCCATAATGCCTACTTGCTTTATACAGAAAAAAATCAGTCACTTCCAAACTTGACGAGATTGCAATTCAGAGAAAAGGTGGTTGCCAATTTAGCTGATCAAAATTAACAACCTTATGATTGTATAGTATCTGATAATACCAATAAATGTCACTTCCTGGAAGCTGTTCCCCTCAACTGAAAGGAAGTTTGCAATAAGACAAAGAAAAGAAAAGGGTCTATGTAGATATGCGCATTCTGTCCAAAAAAGCCAGCTCTTTGTGTGGATGCCTGGTTTAGAATTGACCGTCAAAATTAAAATAATATATGAATAATACTTATATCAATGGAATCCTTGTGTTTATATTGAATTTTTATTTTCATGAATAAAGTTAGATTTTCTTTTCATTATATTGCAGTTTATTTATTACCACATCAAACAAATCTTATTCAAAAATAACACTGCAAGATATATCGTAGGTCGGCGTGGGTTACAATTTTTTTTAGCGGGGCTATCTACTAGATATCTCGTAGTACATAAAATTACCTATAAATAGGAAATTTCAACCGTAATACTATTTGTTAGTGTTTCTTATGCAATCTTGACAAATGTGCAACATCTTGTCGTCCTACGATAACTCCTCCAAATGTATGAAGCGATACCACTGTGCGCTACCACTTCCCATGTGTACAAATGAAGTGCACAGGGGAAAAACGATGAGGTTCCATTTAAAAAAAGTGGGATTGTGATGGCATCGGACGGCTATATGAGAGTACTAACGGTACCAATTATCTTTAAAAAATCTGTTATAATTTGGTGGTGAAATCAGCACTTTTAAATAGGCGGCATATGGAAAGAACGATATTTTTCAAATGAAAACATGGGTAAAGCGATGAGATTCGTTAAATCTTTGTTTTAAAATGAAAAATCTACTTAGTGGGGCTCATGCAAAGTCCTAGTTCAATAAAAATCAACAGTAAAAACAAAAATTTTAAATTTTGGATCTTCAAAGTTTGTTTTTAATTTTTTTTTTCAAAATTATAAAAAGTGGAACCTCATCGTTTTTCCCCTTTGTCCGTCATATGTATAGTATGTATTTAGATTTTATAGCTTTTACTTACAAAAATTTATGAAATTAACCAAAATAAAAAAAATTATTGTTTTAACAGGCTCTTTATTTTATTGTTGGTTTCTTTTATTTTTTCAACATTCTAAACATTCATGGAGGTTTATATACTTATATTTTATATTTTTTATGGAGTTGATGGGGAAAAACTACTTCATTTTTTTGTTATTTTGATTTTAGGATTAAGTTATTGAAAATTATCATGTTTGTTGTTTTATTAATTCATATTGAGTTAAGCTGATTATACTTGTATGTATGTATGTATGTAATATTTGGGTTCTAATAAAAATTTCAATAGATAATTATTGCATTTAAGAGTGTAGAAAAGATACATACATATTATGTATTTGGAACTATGTTTTACTCTTTAAGTTTTATGTTTGTTTTATTAATTTGAGTGCATCATGTAAGTAGTGTTTCAGATAAAAAAAAAAGAATCTTCCCCAAACAGTATTCTTGAACATAATTCTGAATATAAAAATACAAATTTCCAAAAACTTTATTTTTAATATTTGTTTAATATAAATTTTAAGAAAATAAAGTTTTTTCAATATATAATTTAATATGTATATTTATATTGTTATAATTAATATATGTATATACTTATGTATGTTATATATTTTTACCATATGTAAAGAGGTTTCTATAATTATAGCACCACCCTAAGATTTTGCGTCAATAATGTGAAAGCAATAATTTGCAAGTTAATACAAAAAATATTCAAATGCAACTCAACATAAAAATACTTGAATTTACTTGTTGACAAATTTCATAATTTCACTTCCCATAAAAACTGCTGACGATATGTCTAGCAGCGCAGGTAGTTTTGTAAGAAGGCACCTAAGGTAGTTTTAAGTTATAAAGTAAAAATTCAGCTCTTAATTAATTCTGAAGCAATAAAGTTGTGGCTTCCGCCTTTTTTAACTCTAAAATTAATTTAATTGGCGCCCAACGTGGAGCCCTTCTGAGAATTGTGCCTTTAAATGAGAGTAAGAGATTAAATTGAAACAATAAATTCATATAAAGTAAATGAATTTCTAAGAATATGTAATGCATGTTTAAAAGAATAATTAAAAGTGAAATTTATACTAAAAAATAAAATTTTGTAAAGGAATTTTTAAAGATTTAAGAAAATATCTAAAGATTTGAAACCAGAATCTTAGATCAAATATTAATGGCATTTTTATTTATTAAAATTTTAAACTACTTAAGATGTCTGAGATTTTGAGGCAGATATACAGTAGTTGATTACTTTGGGCCGTTTTGGATCCATCACAAAATCAGAAGCAAAAGACCAGACGAGGCAACTAAAGCCATTCACATGGCAGTCGTGTCCAATCTGTCTACAGAAGCCTTCATAGGAGCACTACGACGTTTCATCAGCAGAAGAGGCTGTTGTCAGACATTGTAATTCGACAATGCTACTAACTTCGTGGGAACAAACAACAAAATCGCCGAATTAGAAGAGTCAATATATTCTCAATCAGCGCTAGAAAAACTTACACGAATACGCAGCAATCAGCCAATAAACTTTAAATCCATTCCACCAAGAGCCCATCACTTCAGTGGGCTTTAGGAAGCGGCAGTCAAATCCGCCAAACATCTCTTTCTGAGAAGCGTGTCTGTTACATCACTTACCTATGAGGAATTGAAAACAATAGTGGTCGAAAAAGAAGCAATCTTAAATTCGCGACTGTTGATTCCTCTTTCGTAAAACTATAATAATCTTCAAGCTTTTACACCATGCCACTTTGTAGTAGGTGAACCCTTGAGATCAGCCGTGGATGTAAATGCCCGATTTTCAAGAATACTGTTAGATGCACAGTGGAAAATAACTTCAGAAATCAAACACAAATTCTGAAAGGAACGGACACAGCAATATTTACATGAGCTACATCACGTAACGTTATTGAAGTCATGATTGTTATCCTCAAATCGACCTCGCAAGTCGATCAGACAAAACAAAAAGTAGTGTCATATGCTTCACTGGGAGTCTTCAGTACAATTGTTATTTCACTCCTTCTGCTACCAATAATATTAGCCTCTCCAATCAATGTTACAGAATTTTCTTCCAATCCAGGATTTTATTTCGAAGGCATAGGGTCGGCAAATGACAACTAACTGGAAGTTCATTATGTGCTACGATCTCACAACAATTTGGGATAGGAATAAGGTTCTTTAAGCTGGAATAACGTCAATTTCAGGGCTCTGCAAGCAATCGATAGCTATTGAACCATGTGAGACGCTCTTCCTACAACTTCGACATATGTGGGACAACCTTATTCAAGAATCAGACTTTTTAATTCCAAGAAAAAAACCGGAGAGCTGCACTAGATATTGTAGGGAATATGGTCCATGCTCTATTTGGAGTCCTGAACTCAGATTAAGCCAAAAAAATTGCTCAAACTATAGCTAACGTAACGGAAAACGAGCAGTATCTTAATATATTACTAAAAAAACCAAACTTCAGTGATAGATTCGACAATTAATATTCTTAAGCAAACCAATAGCAATATTAAGGTGCGCTTCTCAGAGCTTAAGAAAATCATCTATCATGATTTAAATTCAGTTAGCAATGAGAATTCAAGTTTACAACAAGTCAAAAATCTAATGTCTCTGGCAATTCAACTAAATACACTTGCGTCAGATTTGCAAAAATTGAGACAGAGCTGGTTGCTGCCCTCACGCATACGAATCACGGTAATATAAGCCCACTTATACTCACACCAAAGCAGTTAAGATCAGAGATTGCTAAAATTAAAGGACAGCTTCCTATGGGTCCTGCATTACCAGTTGAAGATACTGACTTGCTAGAATTGTACAAGATCATTCAAGGGCACAGGGTAGTGTTATTTTCATGATTGAACTTTCTTTAGTGAATCAGAAACATTTTGAACTCTTCAAGGTTATCCTTATACCTACCAAGATGAACAACACAGCTATTGCTATAACAACCAACATTGAATATCTGGCTGTGAACCATCGAATTGAACACGTGACATTAAATACACTTCAATTCAATAAATGTACTGTAGTGCACTACGTTATAAGTCAGTGTTACTCGAGAATTAATCAGCTATTCCTGTGAAATTGCTTTGTTCAACAACAGAACATCTCCTCAATGCAGTTTTGGTCACATACAGAAAAAGGTTTCCTTTGTCGCTCTAAACACCATCAACCGGTGGCTTTATGCAACAATATATCAGTTAGAGTTAACTGCAGTCTGCGACTCTGAAACCATACACCTACACATCACTCATTCTGGCCTCCTTTCCATTAAAGCAACCTGTATCATCAAGGAAAATATACTAACTATCTATGGGCATACAACTAGTGTCACTACTCTACATAATTCATATGCCACGGTTGAGAATATTACTGCAATCGGCAAACCATCCGAGATTAAGAGGCTCATAGCGCCAAACATCAATTGGGAAGCCAAATTAGATGAGCTAGCCGATAACTAAAAGCAGATAGAAGACTTCGAAGATCTTCCAAGGGAAATATGGTATCAGGTTCTTCATCATCTAATAGGCTGGCATATTACATGCTACAAAAGAGCCTCAATCAATCTGGCCACAACCTACGTCATGCCAGTGGAACTCTGAAGTTTAAACATAACCAATCTATACATCTTATTCCTATTAGCTTAACTTTTTTAAAGTATATTTATATTCTTTCGTTATCCGCTCAACGCGGCGAAGAATGTTACCACATAATAGAAAACTAAATGTCAAAACAAAACAAAATAATAAACGACAAACAGCAAACATAGATTAACTATGACGATTGCTTGAATAGTGTTAGTGCCTCTACTAAAAATTCAATTTACATTAACACATGGTTTTTCTACCTGGGCTAACCCAATTAAAAACATATACAATATGAGTTCCAAAGGAAACCTTTGGTGCTCAACACATTTAAACAATTGTCATTTCATCACTCAAAATATACCTTAATCCATCAGTGATAAATGGCATTAATGCTGATGAGGGAACTCTAGGGAAATTACAAAGAATATATCCCATTCATTTTAGAAATTACAAACTGATTTTGAAGAGAAATTGCAAAGGATCTGAAGGAAGAAACTGCCCCGGAAACTGAAATACTGCAGGAACACAAAAGAGCACATAGAAACTGGAAAGAAAACAAAACCAACTTATAATAAGAAAATTCTGTTTCCCTATTATGCAGACTAAAATTAATAGAATAGTTAAGCTGTGTAATATTTGAAAGTAGCAGAAGTATGAAAGACACCCAAATAATCCAATATTGAACGCAACACCAATTCCGCAATACCCAAGACAAATAATTCACTTGGAACTTTTTTACACAAATCATAAAGTAATACTCACAGGTGTCAACAAATTCTCTAAATACGCTCAGGCGAAAATAGTAAACTCCCGCGCAGTGGAAGATATATAAGAACCACTTCGCGAATTAATAACTTCACTTGGTTTTCCCAAGCAAATCGTCGCGGAAAATGAAAAATCTTTGGCGAATAGAGATACAATCTAACGATAATTTCGTTTAACACGCGCAACAATTGAATTGGTGTCAGTTGCAAAAATATGCTTACATGTCGTCTAGGCAATTTCTTGCAGTTTTGTTACTTTTAAATCCAAAAATACAATACAAGCAAATCAACTTATAGAACTTACGTCAATGAATGAGTCCATCCATAAAAATTGAAGCATCGGAACATAACTCGCAAAAATTTCCCAAAGACGTCATCTACTCTTTTGACTTATTTGGCGTTCCTAAAGTAGAAATTCTCTAAACTATAACTAGTCAGGTCAGGTGACGGAAGTCAAAAAAATATTAAAAATAGCTTTTACTTACGGCCTTACATAACTCCTCCACTTAGATGCAGTAACGGCCTCCACTATGGGTATCTGGAAAAATTTAGCAAAAACATCAGCCACATCAATCTTGAAGAAAATGAAAAATGCAGCAATTTGTTTTGCTGCATTAATTGCAAAGAATACAACAGATATTACTAAATAATCAGCTAAAGATAAAAAGTACCCGATTTTTTTTTAAACATAAGGAAATCCAAGCAATCGGAGTGCTAGAAAAAAACTCATTAAATAAAAAAAAAATTTACTACAAAAGACATCCAAATAAGAATAATACGTATGCGGGTATTATAAACACTAATGTGCCAACGAACACTCGGCACAATCCAATTAGTTCCGACGATATTCCGAACACCACACAACAAAATACAGAGCACAACAAAAAATACAGAATACACAACAAAATACATAACATATTAAAGCCAGTAAAACAACGCTTGGGTGGGCTCCGTGCGCCTTTTAGTGGCGGATGCCTATGTTTCAAAACATAAATTTTGTGTTACTAAAATATTAACAATCTTATCTGTCATTACCACGCTTGTTCTGGCCAAAGGATTTCATCAGTTGGAGGTTGATCCGAGGGACGTTCCCAAAACAGCATTCTCCACTGCCACAGGGCATTACGAATTTTTAAGCATGCCTTTTGGGCTAAAAAAAACTCCCCCGCCATCTTCCAAAGGATGATGAATAGCGTCCTTGCGGATTACATAAATAAAATATGCGTCGTATACCTCGACAATATTTTTCAACTTCTATAGAAGAGCATCTAAATTCTCTCAGGCTAATACTCCGACGTTTGAGCGAAATAAACCTTAGAGTAGAAATTGACAAATGCTCATTTTTACAGAAACAAACCAAATTTCCAGGATATTTGATTACGGAAAACAGTATCAAACCAAACCCTCAGAAAGTAGAAGCAATTCAAAAGACAGAACTAACAAAAATGGAAAAAGAAATAAAATCATTTTTGGGGTATAACCGGTTACTACCGGAAATTCATCAGAGATTATTCCAAAATTGCTTACCACATGACAAAATAAGAACTATTGATGAATGACCCAATCCTTGTTTATCCAGATTATTTAAGGAAGTTCACAGTTGTAACCGATGGATTCAATTTTGATATGGGGGCTGTTTTTATTCAAAATTTCCTACAATTTCCTACTATAGTATAACATTAAATGAACATGCGCGTAGATACTCTACAATAGAGAAAGAACTACTCGCAATTGTAGCAGCAAAAAAGTATTTCAGACAGTATTTATTGGGTCGAAAATTTACTATTAAAACGGATCATAAGTCATTCACTGAAAGAACCAAACCTTAATTTACAGTGATGGAAAATCAAACTAAAGGAATTTTATCATGACAACGTACATGTTAAAGCTAAAACTAATGTAGCAGATGGATTGTCGACGTTGCCAAACTGGGAAGTTAATAGTAATGAGTTGATGTCAGATGGAGAAACCTAAAAAGATAATAGTTCAACTTTGACAACAAGACAGTTCTCGTTACATTTACGAGGGCGGATTGATATTGAAGCTACCTAGCGCTAGATGGCAGCACAAACACAAAAACTTTTTTTTTAGAAATTGCGATCTGTCAAACGTCAGCTGTTCAAATTTCACCCAAATTCATCGATTAGTTTATTTGTTGTAGTCGTTTGAAGTAAGCAACTTCTGTGTTTCTTGAAAAATGGAAAAAAGTGAATTTCGTGCAGTGATTAAAAACTATTATTTGAAAGGGAAAACGGCGAAAGAGACAAAAGAAAAGCTCGATAAACATTACGGTGAGTCTGCTGCGTCAGATTACATGGTAAAATATTGGATTGCTGAATATAAACGCGGCCGAACAAGCACTGTAACAATACCATAAACAGGAAGGCCAAACGAGGTGGTTACTGAAGAAAATATCAAGAAAATCCTCGATATCATTATGAATGATCGCCGAGTCAAGTTACGTGAGATTGTTGAAATGGTAAACATATCATATGAACGTGTGTTCAACATTTTGCATGAACATTTGCATATGAGAAAGCTATCGGCAAGATGGGTGCCACGTTTGCTCAGTGTCGAACAAAAACGAGTTCGACAGACCACTTCACAGCGGTGTTTGGACATGATAAAGCGTAATCCTGTTGATTTTTGGCGTCGATTAACAACTGTTGATAAAACGTGGGTCCACCACTACACACCTGCAACCAAAAATCAATCGAAACAATGGGTGGAAGCTGGTGGAAGTACTCCGAAGAAGGCGAAGACAGTGAAATCGGCTGGCAAGGTTATGGCCACTGTATTTTGGGATGCACACGGAATATTGCTCATCGATTATCTTGAAGAAGGATGCACAATCACAAGAAAGTATTAACGTGCATTATTGGATCAATTGATTGATGCAATAAAGAAAAAACGACATTTAAAAATAAAAAAGTGCTCTTTCTTCAAGACAACGCACCGGTTCACACAGCATTAGATACGATGCTAAAATTACGTGAAATACACTTCGAATTGGTTGATCATCCACCTTATAGTCCAGATTTAGCTTCTAGTGACTTTTTCCTGTTTCCAAACTTGAAAAAATGGCTCGCAGGAAAAAGATTCATCTCAAACGAAGATATAAAAAAGTTGGAATATCGTCTTACTAAGTGTATTGAGCTAAAAGGAGACTATGTTGAGAAATAAATGGTTTTTGAAAAAAAAAAATGTTTTTTCCTACTTAGGTAGCTTCAATATCAATCCGCCCTCGTATATACCAGAAAAGCCAATAAACGTTTATAAGAATCAATTGTATTTTAAAAAAGGATTAACTGAAAAGTTTACTATGCAAATTAAGCATAAGAATCTCCAAAATTTAATAACGGTCACAGAAGATAGCGATCTACTAGAAATTCTAAGAAAAGTACTAAAAGATAATGTGTATATTTTGCGAGGACGACCAACTTTCTGTAAAACTTCAGGATTTGAATGTGAAATATTTCTCCAATAATATAAATTTAAGACTGCTTGGATCCACAAAGAAATAAGTCGACATTTTGGACAAGGACGAAGCTTTACGTATAATAAAAGAAGATCGTTTAAAAAGTAACCATCGCGGTATTAATGAGGTATTTCGTGAACTAAACAAGAAATATTACTTCCCGGAATTGTTGCAACTCATTACAAAATTTACAAATAATTTCGAGTTGTGTCAATTGGGCAAATTTGATAAACGGCCAGCAAAAATCCCATATCAAGTTAGCAAATTTAACGACATTGTCCACAAGGACATTTGGTTCCCATTTCGCAATGTATTGTATTTAATAATAATCCATAAATTCTCGAAATATGCAACAGTGCAGAAAATAATTGATAGAACATGGTTGTCTATACTCACATGCCGCAATTTTGATTGGATTAAATTTACAAGAAATAATTTGTCGTTTGAGTGTGTTAGTGTTTATTTGCTTTGTTCGTTGCTACAATTCACTGTTCTGCTTAGTCGTGTGACTTGTTGTTGTTTATTCTTACATGTCTCGTCTATGTAGACGACAAAAAACGAATTACCAGCGAAAATTTGCTGCTGCTGGTTTAAAATTACCATTGTTTCATATTAATTTTAAACGGAAAATTATTAATTTAACCTTAAATCACCGTTAAAACAATTTTGTTATAAACGTTAAGTTTCATTTTCAATCGACATGACTATAACTTTAATTTCAAATAAGTTTTATATTAAATAATCATTTAAATCATGTTGAATTAAAATGAAATGCATTTTACATACGATGGTATTTATTTAGTGTATTAGTAAAGAAAAGTTCGAAGCTGTTGTGGCTGCAGTGGTTAGCGCGTGGACTATCGTGCAGGTGGCACGAGTTTAAATCTTGACTGGAGCAGTCAGCTACAACGCAAAATTTTCTGATGACTATCACGTAAGTAAAATAATTAATAAAATAGCTACATTAAAGTCATGTTGTTTCAGCTTGATATAACTTTAATTCAACATGATTCTTCGTGTTGTTTCTATATCAAATGCACGTTGTTTCAACTTGAAATAGCTTTGATTCAACATGATTCTTCGTGTTGTTCCAATATCAAATTCACGTTGTTTCAACTCGAAATTAGTTTGCTTCAATATGATTTTTCGTATTATTTTAGTATCAACTTCATTTTGATTTAACTGTACTGGAATATTAAATCAACATGAAATATAGTTGATTCAAAAGGAAAAATTTTCTCTCAAGATTATTGTAAATCATGTTGATTTAACAAAACACCTATGAAGCAAAATCACTACCGAAAATGTTAAATTAACCTGGTTTTCGACGATTTTACATTAAAATTTTTCTGTGTGTAAGTAAAATAAAATTAATTTATATTTTTGAATCGAAAAACACGCGGTTTAACTTTTTCTTGAGCGTTTAGTTTTCAAGATTTAATGCTGTGTAATTCATATATTTTACTTTTTCCTTACTCTTCTTTCTAAATATTTCGTCTGGGACATTACTGCTTTTCACATTATTGATACTTCTAGAAGTATTATGGTTGTACTATAATTACGGAAAACATTGATTTGTTTTTCGCTTAACACTAAATAATGTTTTGTTTATAATTTTGTCGTATATATGCATATGTATTTTCTTTTTTTTTATTTTAAAACATTCAACATTTATTTATAAATTTTCAAGAATATATTTTTTAATAAAAAATATACGACTGTGATTCTTAAATTTTATTTCTGTTTTATTTCATTAGCGCACGTTAATTAAATATTTTAAGTTGAGTAACAGAAAATTTTTCTTTTGCTGCAGAATATATATGTTTAAAGTTATTTATATGATTTATCAATAGTTAAATAATTTGTATAAGTAATAGATAACTATAAGTATTAATAAAGTAGTAAGCTATTAAAAGCCTTTATAAATACAACGCATATTCGGATTAAGGGTGACCGTTCAAGAAAAGTCCCGTTTTAGCTGCAAATGTTCCCAGAAAAAAAATTTTGTGTGCCATCTTAAAAAGACAACACCGAAAAATTTCTTCAAGGTAAGCTCCACCAGTTTTTTCATATATCAAATCACTAATTAAAATCGACTTTAAGAAATTAACACTTTTCTTACAAAATATTTCCGAATATGTGTATGTATTTATACCTACATATCTGTTTATTTATTAACATACAGAATCACAGTCCCGACAACAATTAATTTACATATATTTTTCTTATAGTTTTTAATGACAATAGAATTAAAAAAGAAATTTTTATAGTTACAAAATATATAATAAGCTAGTTAAATATTAATTAGTGTGCTTGATTTATTTTAAACATTTATGTTTGTTATATTTTCAATAATCACAGACTGTCTTTAACAAAATTCATTTTTAATGTTTATTATCAATCAATTACTTAACATATATTTATCTTACAAAATATAAGAAAAAAAAAATGATTTTATGCAACGAGATTTTAAATACAAATTTCCTTTCTGATAGAAAGCAATATAGTATGTACATACTTACATAATTAAAAAGAAAAAGAACTTTTAACGTTGAGCGTTGTATTCTGTTTTTGTGCATCAATTGTAATAAAAATTTCAGAAAATTATATAAATAAAGTGATTCTTAAAATAGGATGTAAATCTAAAAATAGTTTAGTATATTTTATATGTAAAATTAAATAAAAAAATAACATATCACAAAAGTATTAGGAAGTACATATGATAAAAGACAAGTACTAGATAAATAAACTACAAAAAGAAGAAGGTATGTATGTATAGAAAGACTTATTAAATATATCATCAACTAAAACGCAAAATGCCCTAACTAACAATTTCATAATTTTAAAGGAGAAGCAAGAAATATGCTAAATTTTTTGACAGTTATTTTTCCTTTTAGATTTTTTTCTAATATTATCGCTATTTTTGTTGGGGTAAGTCTGATTTTTATAGTAGCTATTTATCTTGGTGAAACAAATTTTTTGTTAGATAGGGCTTTTTGCGTTTTATTTAACGATATGTAGATACATATATTAGTTTGAACTATAAACAGATTTAAAATAATTATAATTTTTCGAATAAGTCATATTGCAAAAATACCGATATTCATTGTCAAAAAATAAGTTTGTTTGGTATTTTCGCAAAACTACATTACACAATAAATAACATAAATACATATTACAATAAATAAAATAAAGAGCTGCGAACCCTACAAATGTAATAAATTCAATAATTAGGGGTGCCATAGAATCCAATCTTAGAGTCGGCTTTTGCTGTCACAGAAATCGATGTTATCGGTTATCAATGTTATTTGTTATTGGAAATAAACCAAGTTACTAACAACTGTCGCTTTTTTATTTACCCATGCATATTCTAGAGTCATTTCCAACAGATCAAGTTCCAGCAATTGCAGTGTCTTAGAACGATAAAAATTTCATTAAGATTTATACAAACAATTTCTAAATCTAGCAGGCAAGTGATGGAAATCGAATCAATTTGAAATGAAATCGAAAGCTCAAACGAAAGAAATGGTATTATAGGCTCTTCACACTGAACAACATCTAACATCTACCATCAATTTGCGCTAATGTATAGGTGGCCATATGAGGGCAACAAATACAACAAAAAATTAGCTTGTGAAAAAAATATACGTGTTTGACGTAATTATACACAAAACTACCAGAGCAAAAATAAGTAACGCTGCCACCTGTACACTTTATTATGCCGCTTTTTAGTGATGATACTAAATTTATCGAATGATTGGAACAAATTGAGATAAGAGCATTTTATAATGATGTTGAAATATGTTGGCCGTTCAGCCCTGTATAATTCTTATGGAAAAATTCGCGAATTGATAGTAGATGTTAGATGATGTTGAGTGTGAAAAGCCTATTAAGTGTGGTAAAAAAACGTATCGATTTCATATTCCAACTTTTACCATATTTACACTATGCAACTTTCTTGCATGCAATTTTCATTTTAAGTGAGAGTGTTGAAATAGAAATGTATACATTTTGTATTTCTTCTCTGTCTTTCTCACTGAAAAAAGAGAGTTGCATGCAACAAAGTTGTGTGGTGTAAATATGGTATTTGTTTCATTTCAAAGTGGTTACAAAAAACTCGTATGTTTATTTTGCTACAAACAAAAGTTAAAGTTGCAAGTTGCCGAAGATATTTTCGCAGACGCCGAAACGAGTATCGTCAAAACGCGGTCTGTTAAAGGAAATATTGTGATGGATGGCATATTTTAGTTAATTTTAATATTATTAAATATTATTTTAAGAACAAGTCTAAAATCGCGAGAATGTGTCTCCAGTAATATGTCGGCAGCGGATTTCAGTCAAATGGCTCCACTTTAGAGATACAATTGACTTTAAAAATTTGTCAAACAAAAATTATTTTAAAAAAATGGCCTTGCTAATTAGTGCATGAATAGATTACATGTGAAAATACTAGACGGAGGAAGTTGCGGGATTCACCAGATACTTTTTCAATCAAAACATAATTTACCATGGAAATGGAAACACTAGAATATGTAAGAAAAACCAAAAAAAAAAAAATAGAGCGGCATCTGGCAGAATCATTAATTTTAATCCCACACAACCCGAAAATCAAATAATTAACACAGCCGAAAATTTAATTTTTAGAATTCTTTATCTCAGTGATACACTCAGAGAATTGTGAACAAGTCATTTAAGAAATAAAAATGATTTTATTAAATAATAAATACCACAAAGGTTAATTGGCCCTCAACATGGGGCACTCCTAATTCAAAAATCGTCGTGAAAATGAAAAATTAAGGACTCGGTATTGGTAGTGACCAAAATATAAAATAAGCAACCTACGAAAGAGGTGAAACAAGTCCTAGCAAGTATCCTAAATCTATCAATTTCTTAGAACAAGAAATGAGTATTATGAGCCAGGGATCGTTATCAATAATTGATTATTCTAATGCAGTGAATGAAAAATTGACAAAACAACCGTGACTCACGGTTCAAATACCATAGTTTGCAAGGAATTGAATAAGAAAAACAGGCAATATGCCTTAACAGTATTCATATTTTTACTATCAAAGAGTGATCTACCGAATGCCCTTGCCAAAGCGCAAGAGCTCCAATCAAACCACATCACGACAAAATTTGCTTATCAGTTTGATAAGACACGAAAATCAAAATCATAGGAATAAAAATACACTGAGATTTCTACCAAGGGGGCTAAAGAACAACCTTCAAGCGGTAGGCAATATGTCAAAGCTAAAACTTATGTACATTGGCGCATCAGCTAACGTCACCAATAGGTCTCCACAAAGAATGAATATCAATAAGAATCATTATAAAAGTAAAAAAGCAACATAGAAAAAATAAGGAATTTACTAATAAGAAATAGTTACTCATTATATAAGTTAACACCACAAAAGTTTTCACCCTTTAATTAAACTTTCCCACAAACCCAATAGTGCTAAATAATCAGTTTTAACTGTATTTTGCAATTTAAATTTTTTGCACAAAATTCATTGGAATTTTTATGCTTAAACGCATTTTAGCCAATAAACAAGACTTCCGGCACATGCAGCCAAATTTCCAAAGAACTTGACAAAACGAAAATCAAGTGCACCAATTTCACATTTTTTCCCAAGAAATAATTTCGTAAGAATTGGATCACACCACTGCTTACTTGCAAGTTAGCATTAAGAAATTATTGGTATTTAAATTAAGAATATTTTTGAAATAATTTTGTTTTATTTAGTAACACATTGAATAAACTCCTGTTGTGGGCGATCCGCAACAGAAAAAAAAGGTTTTATTGTTTTTTTTTTAATAAAATAATAATAAAAAACCTTAACTGGCGCCCGAGCAAAAAAAATTCGTTAAAAAAACAAAATTCGGTTTTGGTCCCTTAGTAGCGTGAAGCAAAACGGTGGCATTACGTGCCAACCTGACCGAAGGCTCAAAGTGAAAAAAGGACGGAAAATATAAAAAGTGACTCTTAATAATAATTATCCTTAAAGATAAAAACTAATAATAAAAAAAATCCTTAGGAAAAGCTAAGGACGGAAAAAATAAAAAGTGACTAAATAATAATTATCCCTAAAAACTAATAATAAAAAATCCTTAGGAAAAGCTAAGGACGGAAAATATAAAAAGTGACTTTTAATCCTTGGAAAAAATAATAAAAATTATAGATTCAGGAAAAAAATAACTTCAGCTAAAAATATCCTAAAAGGAAATAAATTAAAAAAAAGGGAAAAGAAGTGAATTAAATAATATGTGCTAACTATTCATTCGCATTTGAAATCAACAGAAGTCATCAAACCTGCATCAGTGAGAACAATAAATCATTATCATCAAATTAACAGAAGTCATCAAACCTGCATCAGTGAGAACAATAAATCATTATCACAAAGAAATTAACGGAAGTCATCGAATCTGCGTAATCAAGAAACCAAAAGAAATCAAGGAAGAATGCGGAGAAATAAGGTAGAAACTAAAAATTATTTTTAATTATAAGTGAATTATTAGCGGAATTCTAAACGCATCTAACAAAAGAGTGGAAAAATTATCATAGGTTAAACATTTTAACAATAAAATGGCGAATCAAAACAATTTAATTAGGCCCCCAATTATTCCTACAAATTCCCCACCTAATCCTGGTCAACCAAATTAAAACAATTAAGTATGGACGATCTAACGGCACTCATTATCAAATACGGTTATAAACATTTTTAGACAACAGGGACCGCAAATAGTTCAAGCGGCTCTGAACCCAAATACGAATATTCAAAATTCTAGTTACCAGCACATCAAAGAAAGACATAGAAATAATTTGAATGACATGGACAAAATTCCGGACGTAGTAAAATGTTTAAAAGAGTTTACAGGGCAGCCGGGGGAATATAATTCATGGAAAAAAGCGTAGATAGGATTTTAGAAATATACGAGCCCCTTAGGGGAACACCTAAATACTACGGTATTCTTAGTGTAATCAGGAATAAAATTATGGGTAATGCTGATATCGCATTGGAGTCTTACAACACCCCATTGAATTGGCAGGCCATTTCACAGTGCCTAACCACTCATTACGGCGACAAGCGAGACTTGTCAACATTAGAATACCAGATGACAACTCTGGTACAGGGCAATCAAACAATACAAGATTTTTACCAGAAGGTGTACACCCACTTCTCTCTAATATTAAATAAGTTAGGATGTTTGGAAATGGGTAGTGAATCCCTTAACATAATCACAAAATCCTACAGAGATAAAGCATTAGACACCTTTATAAGGGGTTTAAACGGGGACTTACCTCGTCTACTAGGTCCACTGGTTCCCTAGTGGTAGGTCCACTAGGGAACCAGTGGACCTACCACAGGCCCTCCATCTTTGCCTTAAGCTACAAAACCAAAATTTTCGAGCAAACCATGCTCAAAATACAAAGAGAATTACACCACCGGCGCGAAACTTTGAAAACACAGGCAGACAAAAGTTCTACCCTCATTTAGCCCATATGCCACAAATTAGCCAACCGACATGGCAATTCAAGCAACAGCCTTTTCCACACAATTCTTACAATCCTCCAAGGCCTCCTAAGCCACAACCACGGCCAGAGCCGATGGATGTAGACCAAACTTTACGTTCCAGACATATAAATTATATGAACAGGCCTCACCAGAATCAGTTCTTTGGCAAAAGGTCACAACAACTTAATAATCAGCAGCAAAATAAGCACCAGAGAACATTTCACGTTAACACATCACAAATAGAAGATAGGCAACATGATGACGCCAAATGCTTTGGTGAAGTAACTGACATTAATTTTTTAGCTTAATGAGCTCTTCGCTACCTTACTTTGAAGTTAGGGCGGAGAGCGGAAATATTCTTAAGTTTCTTGTCGATACAGGATCTAGCAAAAATTATCTGCGGCCACACTTAGCAACGAAAATAATTCAAAACAAAACCCCATTTTATGCTAAATCGGTAGTGGGGGATATTAAAATTACAGAACATACTTTAGTACAGCTTTTTAACTTAGAAAATAAAATAAATTTTTTTTAATGCCTTCTCTTAAGAAAATAGATCAACACCTAAAGAATATGCCGTAGGTGACGTGATCTTTGTAAAATTAAACAGAAGGTTAGGAAATAAACTAACAGCTAGATACAGGAAAGAAATAGTAGCCCAAAATTATAATACAACAATTAAAACTCAGTCAGGCAGAATCGTGCATAAAAATAATATCAAAACTTAACTCAATAATTTTTTTTTCCTTCAGGACCAGAAAAATAAAAACCCTAGTTATAATAATAATATGCATACAATTGACGAATGCTTAGACAATGGACTTACAGGATTTGACAAACAATAATGGATATATGCCAATTAAGATTGGGGAATTGAAGACAATAAGTCATTATGACAAAGTTATACATTTTATAAATCTAACGCTGTACGAAGAAACAATACGTCTAATTTCTGACAATATAAATAGCCTAACGACAACTACGTTTGAGGACAAGCAACTTCTGGACACAATAAACAAAAATTACATTTTACTAAACGCAAGAGTAGATAACCTACACTTTCATTCCAAAACAAAACGAGGATTATTCAATATCTTAGGGAAAGGACTCAAATATAAGTTAACAACAAAAACATTTATCGTTGTTTTATTGCTTTTCAATTTTTCGTTTTGTTGTTTCTTTTATGAATTCAATGAACTATAGGGTTGTAGAACTCTAAAATGCTTACTATTACTTTCGTTATTAAATATCAATTTGGATTGCCCAACTCCAAAGTGTTTGTGTGTCTGCTTGTTGTTTTGATTATTAAGCGTTGCTTTGGTTTGTTGAACTCAACACATTTAAGTAGAGCTCTTGATTGCTTTGCATTTAAGTGGTTCTCGTATCATAAATACTTTGTTGGCGGTTTTATCGATTTAGATTATGCAAGCAATAATTTTAAGAGATGAATTTGTATTGGTAAAATTCTTTTAAGAAACTTTTAAGAAATAAAATTTAGTCGGAGTCAAGTACTCGACCAAAAAAAACGTGAATTTTATTTACTGTCGCCCAACGAAAATAAAAATCCTAAAATAGGATAAAAATTGAATAAAAATCCTAAAAGTGGGAAAAATAAAAATCCTAAAATAGGATAAAAGTTTAATAAAAATTCTAAAAGTAGGAAAAATAAAATAAAAATTCTAAAATAGGATAAAATTGAATAAAAATCCTTAAGTAGGATAAAATTAAAATCCTAAATTTGGACTAAATAAAAGAAAACCCTGAAGTAGGTTAAAATTATATAAAAATAAAAAACCTAAAGAAGGACAACATCTACAATACCTAAAGAAGGACAACATCTACAGTACCTAAAGAAGGACGACATCTGCAATATCTAAAAGAGGACGACATCTGCAAAATTCTCAAGGGTCCTGCTATACAGTAAGATGGACACAAAGGTTATAATACATTTACTGTAAGTTAATATTTTTATTAATAAAATTTAAGCAAAACAAGAAAAGATTTGTGAAAAGTGAAATTATTAAAATTTCTGAGTATTTAAAAACGAAATTAACAAAATCCTCAATTAGTTTAAAGTTAAATAATTGAAACTTGCATTAATAAAAAATAATTAAAGTTCAAAATAATCAAAAGCAAAATCTTTCTAATACTTAGTGATGAAGCACCAAAATTAATAAAACTTAAGCAAAAACAAGAAAAGATTTGTGAAAAGTGAAATTATTAAAATTTCTGAGTATTTAAAAACGAAATTAGCAAAATTCTCAATTAGTTTAAAGTTAAATAATTGAAACTTGCATTAATAAAAAATAATTAAAGTTCAAAATAATCAAAAGCAAAATCTTTCTAATGCTTAGTGATTTAAACAATCTTCTTTTGGAACTTATTTCATCGTATTTTGAATATCCCATTTCAAACTGTTTTCACACAAATAAAAAATTTTATTTCGCTTAGTTGACTTAAAGCGAAGATTCCCAAAATATCCTTAAATCAAATTCTAGTTTAAGAATTCTTAATTTTTTTTTCATATCAAATTTGTTAAAAAAAGAAAATCATAAATTATCTAATAAAAAATTGCTAACCCTAACAACTTAATTACACCTTCAATTTTAAATAACCCCCCACCTCCTAATCCAATGGATGATCCAGGTACACCCAACAATCCACAACAATATCCTCAAATGGATGCGTTGGTTAGTCTCGTAACTCGCTTATATAGTAGGAAACATTTTAGATCCAAATGCAGACATTATAGTGGAAGATCAGATCATAGAAGAACAGTATAGGGAAAATCTGAATGAGCTAGATAAGGTGCCCGATGTTGTTCGTTGTCTTAGAGAATTTTCTGGTAACCCCTCGGAGTTCAGCTCATGGAGGAAAAGTGTTGATCGTGTCCTGAAAATTTACGAAGAACAAAGAGGTACACCAAGGTACTTTGCTATCCTCAACGTAGTAAGAAATAAGATAACTGGAGCTGCTGACTCAGCACTTGAGTCTTACAATACCCCTTTATGTTGGGAGGCTATTTCCCGTTGTCTGACCATCCATTATGCAGACAAACGAGACATTACTACTTTAGAATACCAATTAACAACGCTGGTACAAGGAAATTCGGCAGTGCAAGACTTTTATCAAGAAGTTTACTCGCACTTATCATTAATCATCAATAACATCAGCTGTATGACGATAGGGAAAGAAGCTATGGACGTATTGATACAAACACACAGGGACAAAGCATTAGACACCTTCATAAGAGGTCTAAGAGACGACCTTTCAAAACTCCTTTGAACCAAATAGCTTACCACAAGCACTACACCTCTGCCTAAAACTTCAAAATCAAAACTTTATAACAGACCATGCCTTAAATAAAAATCCTAAGCAAAACACAAGGAACCAACATTTTAGACCTCAAACAACACCTTCATTTTATCCTCACCCCACATCTGTTACCCCAATAAACATTCAACACACAGCACAATATCGAAACCAGTTTTCCACCCAATATCCAAATCAATATCCAAATCATTATCCGAATCCTTACCCTCAACCTTATCCTTTCCAATATACGCACCTTCAAAATAAACATTTACAAAACACAACACAATTTCAAAATCCACAAAGACAATACCCCGACAATTTTCAAATACCTCCACCAAGACCTAACGCACCAAAACCCATCCCCATGGAAATTGATCAGTCCATTCAATTCAGAAATGTTAATTATATTAACCGACCAAGGCCAAATGACAGATTCATAGGGAAAAGACCCATGCAATCATCTGTAATGCAACAACAAAAATTCCAGAGAAATTTTAACATTGAAACAGAAAATAATGAGGTAGACGAAGAGGTTCATTACAATCAGTTAATGCAGTCATATGAGTCTGAAAATGATTTGCAACCACTCGAAGAATACAATAACCAAAACTACTTCCCTGATCCAGACTATGAACCAGAAGCTAGTAATGATCAAGATTTTACCGATATCCATTTTTTAGAATAAACTCGTCTTTGCCATATTTTGAGGCAAAGACGAAGGGAAAATCCTCAAAATTTTAGTTGATACTGGTTCTAACAAAAATTATATTCAGACATCATTAATGAAACTAGCCATCCCTAATGAGAAAAACTTCTTTGCAAATTCTGCCGGAGGAAAGATCCACATAACCCATCATACGCTCATAAATTTATTCGGAATAAAAACTCAAAATTTTCAGGTTACCTAATCTCAAATCTTTTGATGCCATATTGGGTAATGCCAGTCTTAAGGAATTATCTGCTGTTGTCTACACAAGTAAAAGCATAATGACTATTAATGGCCACATCAAAATTAAGCTTAAACAATATGTCTCAGAAAATATCAATAATATTTCGCAAACCACAAACAATATGCAAATAAGACAAAATCATATGACAAATGCACAAAAACTAAAAACAAAACAATTAGCAGCAGAATTTCCAAATCTTTTTACCGAACCCAATGAGCGATTAACTTATACAACTAAAGTGAAGGGTGAAATAAGAACAACAAGTGATGATCCCGTTTACTCTAGGTGCTATCCCTACCCAGCACATCTCAGGGACGCAGTAGAACAACAAGTCAATGAATTACTTGACCACGGCATTATTAGACCGTCCAAATCACCATACAACTCACTAGTCTGGGTTGTACCAAAAAAGATGGATGCTTCGAGTATAAAAAAATTCAGAATGGTCATAGACTACAGGAAACTCAATAATATAACAGTACCAGATCGATACCCAATACCCGAAATAAATGAGGTACTTTCACAGTTGGGAGAAAACAAATTGTTTACTGTACTGGATCTCAAGAGTGGGTTTCATCAAATCCCCTTACGAGAAAAGGATATTGAAAAGACTGCGTTTTCCATTAACAACGGAAAATATGAGTTTACTCCACTTCCTTTTGGCTTGAGAAACGCACCTGCAAAGATGCTTAGATGATATCCTGAGAGAACATATTGGAAAAATATGTTATGTTTATATTGATGATATCATCATATTTGGGAAAAGTGAACAGCAGCATTTTGAGAACATTAAGAAGGTTTTTAGCACTTTGGAATCAGCCAACATGAAGGTATAGTTACACACAAAAAAATAAATATTGTGATGGCAAATAATTTTAGCATTTGATGATTTTGCTTTTAGGCTGAATAAAAACTTGTTGGAGTAAATGAAAACCTGTTGACGCAAGAAATTTTGCAACAATATTTTTTTCACCGCAACAACATGAAAGTATTTGAAGTTTTTTAACAGCAAAATTATTTGTTGCAAATAGAATAATTTTTGTCGTTAAAGGTTTTCCTCTGAAATAACGGCACATTGAAAATTGCTGTTGACGTAAATGATTTGCATTTGCAGGAAATTACTATTATTGTTGCCATAAAATATTTTATTTTTGAATCAAATAATATTACTCATGGTAGAATTATACTACAGGTAGTAGCGAAGCTACAACAACCCAACAACAGCAAAAACAACACGGCTTTTTATTGTTGTTTAGGTTCGAGGTTGTCAAAAAGCACAAAAGAAAATTTGAAAAAAATGTATATGTTCACATGTGTGTGTTTACCAGAGACTTGCGCCGAGACGGCTAAGCCGAGCCGCCGACTAATTTCCACAGCCGCCGCCGATTTATCTTGCGGCTAAAATCGGCTTAATGGAAGCCGCCAGCGACGATCGTTTTTCGGCTCAAAAACGGCTTAAAATAATCCGCCGATTGCTTTTTTTAATTTCCACTTCTACTTTTTTATGTTTTTTTTCATAATTTTTTTCAAGCATTATTTTAGTAATTTGCAGTCTACACCCAACTTAACATTAACTTCAAGTTAATGTTAAGTGTAGACCGCTCAAGTTAATGCTTTTTTCAGGGTATAACATAGTTGTTAGTGCAATTGTTTTAACAGCGCAGTAATAACTCCAAGTTACAACAGCATATCAAGTTAAGAACAGAATGCTCACTTTTGACAGCTAAAAGAGGCTGTTGTCATGTGTTGTGCATTTTTACATACAAAGTGCTCTTACTAAGATAATATGAAGGACATAGTCAAATTAGAAACCACATTATAAAATAAGAATTGCGTTCCCTCTCATACAATCTTCGTAATGTTGTTGTATAGTGACGGGTCTAGTTAGTAGTCTATGGTTAGGTGGAGACGTAGAGTAAGATAACGAAAAATATATTTGTATGCATTACTCTGCGACCTAGGCTTGCCAGATCAAAATTTTGAAAAAGCTTGACATTTAGAGAAAAAAAGCTTGATTTACTAAGACGAACTGCCAAAAACTGTTAAAAACTATTCAAAAGAATAAATATTCATTATCCGACTTAAAAAAGGAGAAAATTATCAATTCGTTTGTATTTCTTATGTGTTCCTTCAGGGCTCTGCCATATACGATTCGAGTTGAAAAATTTTTTTTCTTTATTTGGATTATATTACTTACTTCCTAATGGGTCCTGTTTTTTATTTCATAAGAATTTTTATTTTTTCCCACATATATTTGGTATTTCTTTACTTTAATTTGTTTGCAAAAAAATATTGAAAACATTAAATTTCCATTAAAATTAATTCTTATCATTAATTCGGGAAATTACATTATTTTTCTTTCTTTACAAACGCATTATTAATAGGAATCGAAAATACGAACGAAGTTAATTTATGAAGATTTCCTCTTCGTCCAGTTTTTAAATTAGACCATATTTAGTAATTAGAAATATCTTTGAGAAGAAGCTCTTAATCTGTATATAATTTATTATTTTCTATAGACTCGACGAATTTCCATTGATAGTTCCCAGCAAACAGCTTTTTGCAAAAGTGAAAATTACATTTAAAAATTTATTAGAGAAAGACTTTCATTGTAACCCAAAGCGTATTAATAGCAAGTGGCCTTATTAGTACGACAACAACTGGACTTCACCTATCTGTCATGTGAAATGCATACATAAAAAGTTTTATTTAGTTTTTTTACATAGAGTTTGACATTTTGGTAAAGTTCATTTACAATAATAAGGCCACCTGGTATCAATTCGCCTTGCTTTAGCCTATGTCTATACGTGATAAATTTTTATCATGACAAATGTCAAACTTTATATTGAAAAATAACCTGCTTTATCTTATCTGTTTTTCCTATATAGAATTTGCCATTTATCATGATACAAATAAATCAGGTATAGACGTTTGTTTCAATATACATAAATTATAATGTATTATATATCCGAATAATTCTAGCATGATTCATGAATTAGATTCCAACGGTAAAATATATAATTGATGTTCATGCATAAAACTGCGAACAGAGAAATTAATTTTTAGCTTGACAAATAGCTTTTTAGGTTGAATCTGGACAAGCCTTAACAAAGTTTGACAATCAAGCCTTTGCTTTATTTTTCATAACATTTAAAAAATTTTTGAGAGGCAAAGCAATGCTTAATTTCTATGCATTTTGTTTGGTGAAGAATTGGTATGAAAAAGAAAAACTAATTTAACAACAAAATGAAAATTTTCACTTTTATTACATGTCCATGTGCATTTCCAGCCGATTTTCAGCCGAATTTGAGCCACCGCCGACTATTTTTTCCCAGCCAGCCGCCGCCGATCAAAACCCCTCGGCGCAAGTCTCTGGTGTGGGTGTGTGTTGGTATAACATAAACAACTTTTGACAGAGTCGAACCAAAAAAAAAAAGGTTCGTTAACGCTTCACCACTACCTGTATTATTCTACCATGATATTACTGTTGTGGTAAAAAAATGTGCATTTGGCAATGACATGACCAGTCATTGATTGGCACTTTATTATCATTGCGATCAGTATTAAGTAGTTTGTCGGTGTGAAAGGAGTGAAAAAAGTGAAATTTAAGTTTTAAAATAATAAAAATAAAAATTAAAGTTTTGGAAATAAACAAACAACAATGTCGGAAGATATTTTTGAAGAAACAATTTGTACGGTTGATTTATCAAATGAAGTGGTTGCATTGCTTTTAACAATGAATGTTTCAATAGAAACAATTTCTACATTCATAGAATGCGGCATCAACAAAGTCGATATATTGAAAATTATGCATTCAAAAGACATCGATGAAGTATTCTCAAAATTAGGAAGGGGGTTTATTGGAGAAAAAATCATTTTTCGCCATGAATTGCAAAAGTGGCGGAATCGAAATAAGGTACGTAGGGTTAATTTGTTTATTTATTTGTAAACTCTTATGAACTTTTAGCACGCTTGTAACAAAAGTTACTATACATAAACTATGTACTATATTAAAAATCCTTAAAGACTCTTACATATTTCCAAAGCATAATACATACATATGAAAATAAGACAAAATAGACAGAATTTTAATTAATATTCTTGTGCTGTAATTCAAATGTACGTACAATAAGAATCTTAAAATGTTTGTATGTATTTGCTACATTCAATACAACAGGCTTTTTATCATTTAAGGATTCCCCCTTTTGCATGCACGTAGTACTGAATAATCATAACATTACGAATAAAGAAAAATGTAAACAAAAAAATAGTGTTACCGTGCTGTTATAAGAATAGACAATAAATGCTAATACATACTATTGTACAATTATGAAAAAATTATTATAATTATTTTATGTTTTATATTTATGAACATGGACAGCTTCCATTACTATATTGCTGCGGATCGGACATAACAATCACAAATTCAAACCAACCTTCAAACGAAGTGAACAATTGTGTTAATACCAATCAATCATACTCTCATAATTATGATATAAAAAACATTCTAAGTAAAACAGTTACAGGAATAGACATTCTGAAAAATTATGAAAAAAATAATATGGTAACTGACAATGAGCAAAATAATGTGGTTCGCATTGTAATTGATAATATTATCATGAATGGTATTAAAATGGATGTAAGAGTCATGACGGCAGTGGCACAAGCAATTACTTTTGTTTTCCCAAACGAAAATGAATGCACTTATTTCATTCCACGTAGTGGCAAAAGAAATGCATCTGGAAAACTATATGACAGATACTATAATGAAAAACACAGGCGCAAGGCCATGGATGCAAATTCGTTAAAAAAGTTTAAATCTGCTGAGCAAAGCACTGTCGAAATGCCTGAGTTGAATTTAACAGCATATAATGACTTCATTTCTAATAAAAATTGGCTAGTACACAATATTCCTACAAATTTAAAACAATTATGGCAGCAAACATCTGAAAATCGGCTAAAAGAAAATAAAACATCACTGGACGAATTTTTAAAAGCTTGGCCCAGATACAAAGACCCTAACGGATTTGAACTCATTGATGTCGATTTCGAAACAATGCATCCAGGAAAAAATCTTTATTGCTAGAAAAAATTGATGTCCTTGAGAAAAACGTTTCCGAAATATTCGCAACAAGTATCAAAGACAAACTCAATTTGCAGAATTTTGAAAAATATAAATCGGCAGAAAATCGTGGTAAGTTGATGATATATATTCTCTTCTTTAATTTATTGTATGAAAAATATTTTTACAGATTCGCGACATCTTTATTTTTTTAATTTATTACATACGGTTATAACTCCTCCACGCATCAACAAGGAAGCGAAACCATCTATATCTGATGCACAAAAGGATATGATTGGCCACATAATAAATATAAACAATTTGGTCTAGTGGGAAGATGATGCCACATCCCTTGCTGCGAAAGAAAGGCTTACATTACAGCCTAAAATACTAGTGGTTGGTGAATCATCAGATAAGTTAAGCGAATTTTACGTTCTTTTTAGTGGCGTACGATATAAGGTCGAAACCTTACTTCGTGCTGCCGATTTGATAATTAAAATATGTTTTGTCATGGATTTAGAATACTCCAAAAAGAGCAAATATGTGTGGATATTTTTACAAAATTACGTTTATAACATTCCTTCACAAGATAAAATTGCAAAATTAGAAACAATATTAAACAAACTTAAAAAACTTTAAACGTTATCAAAAAATGCCCACACATATTTGCTCTATTTGCTCCGACGTTTTTGACAATGCTTATTTGTTACTTTCTCATTTAAAGGATGTGCATATGACTCCAAATACCTTTCAATATTATTGCAATTTTAACGAATGCAATAAGTATTATCAAAATTTTTATAAATTCAAACAACATGTTATAAAACACGACAAGTGTATGGTATATTCTCAAGAGACAACATACGAAGGCAACAGAAATAAAAATCTTCCAACAACAAGTCTTAGAACCTGTACAAAATCAACTGAACAACCAATATTTCAACTAAATATTCCGTATATTAATAACTTAAAAGCATCTATTTTGAAAAATACCATATCAATGAGTTTGAGATTGCATTCACGATCAAATGTTGCTAGATGTTTACACGAGAATTTTCGTGAGTGTAATCACTCCTTGTCTTTTGCTTTGCCTTCAAACCTACATACATGCATACGTAATGCTGTAAGAAAAAGAAATAGGTTTGAAGGCATCGCTCATGTGAAGAACGATGGAGTCAACTTTTAAATAGCAGACAAACCAGAAGTACGCGGCATATCGTTGAACAACACTTATAAAAAGAAAATAAAGTTATAAATTATTTTGAAAGATTAATAAGAAAAAGAAATATAATTGATTTGTGTTTTCGGTTTTTGAAAAATTAATCAAAAAACAATAACTATCTGTGCTCTGTGCTTTTAAAGTTAAAAACAAAAACATTTGTTGAACACAATTCTAAAAATTATGGAAAGGAGGAAATTGATGTAACTGTTAAATTATATTTAAATGCAAACTAAATGAAAATACTAAAGAGAAATTAATTGTATTTTAATTAACCTAAGCAACAAAAATTAACCGAAAAATTATAAAAACTTTAAACTTTATTAAACTTAAAACGAACAACAAAAAACCCAGAAAATTATATACAAATGAATAAAACATACCACAAACAAAACATACCACAAAGGAAATCAAGCAAAAGTTTTATTAGTTAAGCTAAAGATAAAATTAACAAAATAGCACAGAAACTGTTGAAAAAAAAGCATTACGAGCTTGTAATGAAAAAAGCCTAAGTGAGGAAACGACTTTAAAGTTGAATAATTCAAGTGATACATACCGAAAATATAGCATAGAGCTATACTTGTGCAGTGCAGTGACAACCAAAAGTTGCCGACCACAACACCTGTATACTTCTCTTGGGCGCATCCACCAGCCATCCTCCCCTGCCCCAACACTAGAAATAATGTGCCGGAAGTGCAAAAAGATGTAACATGTGTTATTACTCCTTTGATAAACACTCTTGAATTATATATTCCATTTCTTCCTGAAAATGCTCAATCTTCATTCTCCGAATTGATTAATATTGCCAGAAACCCGTTTAAAGATATCGATTCAGAATATAAATTTTTCAAACAGTTAGAACAATTAGACCTTTTCAAGTTTCCAAAACAGTTTTTAATATCAAGAGATTTAGATGAAATATTTGTTCGTGGACAGCCAACATTGGAAGCCATTAATACTGAGTGCTGCTTTTGCGATATAAAACACCAACTACAAAAATATTTCCAAAGTTCCAATGTTCTAGATTATACGCTGAAAAATATTGAGCAAATAAAAGGAAACGGTAAATTAAACCACTTTATTATGGGTCATTTGTGGAAATCAAAGATGGAAAATTTTGGAGATAAAATAGTTTTTCCAATATTTGTTTACTTTGACGACTTCCAGATAAACGATGCACTTGGACGATGCACTTGGATTTTACTTTTAATTGGCGATTTGGTACATGAAAACGACAAAGTATATAAGTTTCTTATTGATTTCATAAAAATTGTTCATCTAATTTTATTAGATGAATTTGATAATGACATTTTAAAATTATTACAAGATTTAATTTTCGAACATAACAAATCGTTTGTAACAATATTTGAGGAAGAATTGAAACCAAAATATCATTTTCTTACTCATTACCCCACAACCATAAAAAAGATAGGTCCTCTTAAGCATCTCTGGTGCTTCAGATTTGAAGGAAAGCACGCTGCTTTCAAACAGTATACCCATATTATCGGATCTCGTAAGAATATACCATATACATTGTGTGTAAAACATTGTCTTAATTTTTCGCTACATTTAGTTGAAAAAACTTTTTTTAAAGATGACTTTGAGTTTAAAAGAACTAAAACTATTGATTTGACAAAACTTACTTTTTACAAAAATTTATGTACAGATTTAACCACTGGCTTTGAAATTGAAAAAATTATTTTTAAAGGAATTGTTTTTACAAAAGGAGAATTTTTACACTTTAGAAATGTTAAAGCAATTATCCTAAATATATTTTATAAAATGGAAAATGAAATATACTTAATACTTCAGGAAGTAAAAACTGAATTTTTTGAAAAATTTCAAGGCTTTGTTATATTTATATTGCAAGAAATGAATGCATATTATTTAAAAAAAAAATTAATTATTTTTAAGTTCAAAACCCCGAAAAATAAATGTTTTGAACAATAGTCTTAAGATTGCACGATTTTAAAATAAAAATTCTCAAACTTAAAATGTTGTTTTCATTTATATTATATACCTTACCAATATTTACATTTGCGACAAAAGTATATTGAACTGTTGAGGCAACAATTTCTGCATTTGCGATGAAAGTATATTGAACAATTTCTGCATTTGCGGCAAAAGTATATTGAGCTGTTGAGGCAACAATTTTTTCAATTGAGGCAAAGTATATTGAACTGTTGAGGCAACAATTTTTGCAGTTGCGACAACAGCAACTGAACCGTCGGGGCAACAAATATGACATTTTAGGCAACATATTTAACTTTGCCTCAAAAATGAATTTACACTTTGGGACAACAGAAACAGACTTGTTCGTACAAATGCAAAATGTTGTTGGGCACAATCCGAATGTAAATTCTATTTGAATCAAAATCAAATTATCTTGGCATTACAGTCTTTTTTTTGTGTGTAGATAAATGTGAGTTCCTTAAACCAGACGTTGAGTTTTTGGGATTCATTATATCAACATCAGGAATACGTGCCAATCCACAAAAAGTGGAAGCAATTTGTAGTCTGCCCACACCAAAAACTCTGAAAGACTTGAGATCATTCCTGGGTATGTCAGGATTTTATCCCGTTTTGTGAAAGATTACGCCAAGGTTGCAAAACCTCTGACGGCTCTTTTAAGAGGGGAGGGAGAACAAATGTCCAAGTCTCAATCTAAAATAATAATTATAAACCCTAATGATGAAGCAATAGAAGCGTTTAATAAAATAAAGATAATATTAACATCTGACGATGTGATGCTTTCATACCCCAATTTTGAAAAAAAGAGTTTCAGTTAACAACGGATGCCTCCAGATACGCAATCGGTGCTGTACTATAACAGGAAGGTAGGCCAATAACTTTCATTTCGAGAACCCTAAGTAAGGCCGAAGAACACTATGCTACAAACGAAAAGGAAATGTTAGCAATAGTATGGGCACTCAAAAGGTTGAGAAATTACCTCTACGGTGCAGCAAGAATAAGAATATTTACGGACCATCATCCATTAACAAAAGCTTTGTCAAACAGCAATACTAATAGCAAGTTAAGAAGGTGGAATGCAACGCTAGAAGAATATAACTACGTACTGCAATATAAGCCAGGAAGAGCAAACGCGGTGGCGGACGCATTGTCCAGACTTCCACAAGAGATATGCAAAATGGACTCAACAGCTGCCATTCAACATAGCAATCAAAGTTCACCTGAAAACTCTATTCAATATACAGAAACTCCGATTAACGCATTTAAAAACCAAATTATAATAGAACCACATAGTACCTCTTCATATGAGTTCCAGATTGTTTTCCCGACGTATCATAGACACATTCTATTAGAACCAAATCTTTCTCATGAGAGGCTAGAGCAAATTTTCGAAAAATATCTTAACCCTTCAGTGACAAATTGCGTGAAGACCACGGACGCAATTCTTGGCAAAGCACAAGAAATATTCTCTAAACGCTTTCGTAAATTTAAAGTTCTTTATACAAGGAAGACGTTCGAGACGAATCAGAGCAGGAAGTTGAAAAAATTAACGAGCACAACAGAGCTCATAGAAGTGCCGAAGAAAATAAAAACCAACTTCTAGAAAAATACTATTTCCCTCAGATGATGGCAAAAGTCAAGAAAATAACAAAAGCCTGTAAAATCTGTAAAGAAAGTAAGTATGATCGTCATCCCAATAAAATCGAAATTTTCGAAACACCTATTCCACAATACCCCGGACAAATTATCCATATCGATATTTTCATTACTGAGAAGAAAAGCGTTGCTTTGGTTTGTTGAACTCAACACATTTAAGTAGAGCTCTTGATTGCTTTGCATTTAAGTGGTTCTCGTATCATAAATACTTTGTTGGCGGTTTTATCGATTTAGATTATGCAAGCAATAGTTTTAAGAGATGAATTTGTATTGGTAAAATTCTTTTAAGAAACTTTTAAGAAATAAAATTTAGTCGGAGTCAAGTACTCGAACAAAATAAACGTGAATTTTATTTACTTATATATCAGGATCAATGGATAGTGACGATGAATAAGAAATTAATGACCAAACTATAAACAATACTTTAGATAATCTAACCTACATATATAATTTTATGACCGAACAAATAACTAACATTACAGAACATATAAACAGACAACAAAGTCTTATAGGAAAGTACATAAATGAATTTAAAAGCGACACACAGAACAGAATCAAGACGTTAGAGGACGAAGTTGAGTTTATCCAACACACCTTAAAAATTAATAATGATATATCACTTTTGAACAACCATATTGACGACATCGGACGAATAATATTTTCTTCCAAAACAGCTATAGTTCCCACTGACATTTTGACAAAAAAAGAACTTAGTTTAATCACGGACCTTGAAAGTTATAACAGTATAAAAATAGCAGTGCTTTCCACAATTATACCACAATTTTCCATTGAAATATTGTCAAGAGTAAGATTTGAGCCACTACCCAATACCGCAAATAAGTCGATAGTTTTAAGTCATTATGAAATTTTAACAGATAGTTATAATAAAATTATATAAAACAAATGTAAAAGACAATTTGGAAAAAAAATTAATTTTAATCGAAGACAAATGTATTACAAATATCTTGCAATTTAGAGAAGCTGAATGTGAATTGAAAATCTCAGAAGAATACTCTGTAATAGAAATTGTTCAAGGAATAATTGTATTTAAAAATTTTGAAGGAAACATAAGTCATAATTGTAATAATTTAAAGATAAATCCAAAGGGAACATTTCTCATAAAATTTGAAAATTGTAATCTAAATGTGTTAAACAAAACTTACACAAATGTTAGTTTAAGAATCTATGAAACACTTGTACTGTCCAATCTAATTACAAAAATCAGAGAAGAAAATGTAACAAACCATGATTTAAATCTTGAAAATTTATACATAAAACAATTACAACATGAGCATAATATTAAGATATTGACAAATAAAAACAAAAATATTCACGTTATAAGTATAAGCACAAACATAGTAATTATACTCTGTATCATTATTGTAACACTAAGTACCGCTTGCATAATTAAGCATAAGCAAAAATTTTATCTAGCACCTGAACGGCAAATAAATACAGAATACATTTCAAACACGAAAAACGGTCCATTCTTGCAGATAGCAACATCTCAAAATTAATAATACGATTGGGGACAATCGATTTTAAGAAGGGAAGAGTTAACACCACAAAAGTTTTCACCCTTTAATTAAACTTTCCCACAAACCCAATAGTGCTAAATAATCAGTTTTAACTGTGTTTTGCAATTTAAATTTTGTGCAAAAAATTCATTGGAATTTTTATGCTTAAACGCATTTTAGCCAATAAACAAGACTTCCGGCACATGCAGCCAAATTTCCAAAGAACTTGACAAAACGAAAATCAAGTGCACCAATTTCACATTTTTTCCCAAGAAATAATTTCGTAAGAATTGGATCACGCCACTGCTTAATTGCAAGTTAGCATTAAGAAATTATTGGTATTTAAATTAAGAATATTTTTGAAATAATTTAGTTTTATTTAGTAACCTTAACTTGTACCCAGCAAAAAAAAACTTAGCTTACTGAAATAAATACATTATAACAAACAGAAGAACTAAAATACATACATACATAGTGCGTCTTTTATTTAAAAGTAGGAGACTAAATATATAAAATTTAGAACAAGTAGTGCATTTGTTTAAAAAAAACGTATACATACATACTACATACTAAATAATTAGTGTGGGTTTTTCTTAATTCTTTTGTGCAAGTGTTACAACAACAACAAGAATGGCAACAGACAATTTTAACGCTATTGAAATGCTGCTCCAACAACAGCAAGAATTTACAAGAAATTTGCTAACACAACAACAATTATGGATGCAATCTATCCTAGAACACAAACCAAAAGCTGCTCCCGTAGCGAAACGCAATGACCAATTGATGGTAACAGCGTTCCATAAGTTCAACAAGGAACAAAAACAATGGGACTCCTACCTACAGCAACTACAAGAACATTTTGTAGCTTACTCAGTAAATGCTGAGGGTAAGAAAAAATCATTTTTTATCATGGTGCGGAGCAGAGGTGTTTGATTTGCTTAAAAAATTATTCGGCGTAACAAGCCTTGAAAACCAAACATACCAAGAACTAACCGAAAAACTAACGGAAGATTTTTCAGTTAGTCAGCACAGAGTAGCATCTCGTTATAATGTCTCCCGTTATTCCCTTAACACGAGCCAATATAATATAAATATTAATATACATATGTACGTAGATAAACATGTACATACATACTCACTTTAATTTACTTACTTTATTTTTACTTCCAAGAACAGTTTGCAAATAATATAATACAAATATTAATATACGTACATAAATATATACATGCTTTAATTTATTTACTTTTTACTTTATTCTCATAACATAAATGCAATTCCAAGAACTGTTTACGAATTTATTTAATTCACTACAAATAATTCGCATTTCCGCTCCCACTAACTAAATGCAACTCCAGCATTTAAACACAGCCAAATTTATTGGGAATTATTTTGCAATAACACATTTCATTATTAATTTATTGGGAATTGTTTTGCAACAATCCATTTCATTATTAATATGATTGGTAAGCAATTTTTGATAAGCAAAAGAAAATATTTTAACTATAAGAAAATTGTTGAAAAACTACACATTTACCAATGAATAATATGGCAACACGATGGCATAACATTTTTCCCCTTTTTGTTTGAATAATACTGCGTAATATTCATACAACTGTGAAATATTCTTAGAATAAGATTTCTGTACATATGTATATTCTTTACTTTAGCTTGTAAGTTTTTTTTCTGTAATAAAGACTCAAACAGAACGGTTGTGTTTAATTTTTTCTGCTGCGTGGTAAACTGGTAAGAAAAGGAAAAGAAAAAAACTCTAACAAAGGTTATGGGCCCAGGCACCATAAAGTAATTAGAATCAAAGTGTGTTTCGTTAAAAAATAGTAAAAATGAGTTTATATCAAATTGACAAGTTGGATGAGAAAAATTATGATTCGTGGTGCATACACATGAAAGGTGTATTGATCCATTCTGGTTTTTGGAACATAGTTAGCGGAAAAGAAGATAAAGCGAAAGCTGAAGATAAAGCTAAGTGGAGTTCACAAGATGAAAAGGCGTTAGCTACAATAACACTGTGTATAAGTGCGTCACAGTTGTTTCACATAAAAAATTGTAAGACATCGACGGACGCTTGGAATACTCTAAAAGAAGGTTTTCGTCCAAGTGGGCCTGTAAAGAAGGTGTACCTGTACAAGCAGCTATTAAATACACATATGCCTGAAGATGGAAACATGTCGGAGCACATCAAAGATTTCACCAACATTGTGGACAAGCTAGCAGAAGTTGGTATCGAGCTAAATTGTTATAGTGTCTCCCACTATTCCCTTAACACTAGTTTGGTCACACACATATGCACATGCTATTTTGACCTATTAAGAATTTTACCAATTATTTTTATACTTTATTCGCTGCAAAGATTTTTATTAATTGTATTTTCCAAAGAATTTTAATAAGTTTATTGACTTGCAACAGTTAACAAAATGTACCATTAATTCCAAATAATTTTAATAACCTTAATATTTGTATTTAATAAATTGTCAAAGTACATTAATTCCAAAGAATTTTAATAAGTTTATTGACTGTGCATTTCCGCTAACGAAAATACAACTTTATTACATATTTATTAATTATATATTTTTTCCAAAGAATTGTTATACTTACTTTATTCAAGTGCAAAATGCACCAGACAAATTTCTTAAGAATTATTATTCAAACATGTATTTTAAGTTTATATTTGTATTTTAAGTTTATATTCCCAAAATGCAAAAGACAGCAAAATAATAGTATTTAAGAAAGTAGAAAATAAAAAAGATTGATTATTATTGATTATACCTTAAACACGGTTGTTTTATTTATTTTTTTTTCGTTGTTTCTCATTTCGGTGAAAAAAGTGGCGCAGTCGGTAGGATACCCGTGTATCCTCGTGTAAATCATTTAAATTCGAGAATATTTGATATTTTAATATCTGTAACGGGTAAAGAGAAACAACGAACGCGAACCCTTTAAAGGACATACAAAAGTTTCGTGAAAGTGAAATTTTTTTCTTTAAAAGATTAAAGAATATAAATACAAAATTTTTTAAAAAAAAAAATTTTTTTTTTAAAGAATCCTTTAAACACACAAAATTTTTTTTCCCTTTAAAAGATTAAAGGACATACAAAATATTTTGTGAAAGTGACATTTGAACAAATCCTTTAAACATAAAAATTTTTTCCTTTAAAAGATTAAGGGAAATACAAAATTTTTGTGAAAGTGAATTTGAACGAATCCTTCTAACATGCAAAATTTTTTGTGAAGAAAAAAAAGAAGAAAAAAACAACAACGAAAGGTGAAGAAAAGGATAAAAAGATTTACCTTATCAATAATACATCCAGACAATAGTCGAAATATAAATATACATCCTTATCAACTTTAAACTCAACAGTAGAAACACAAAGCCAAGCAGACAGCTATATAACTTCCAACAACAACATCAAAAAACATCCTTATCAACTATAAACTCAACATAGTGACAATTCTCTCTTCAATCTTGAAAAGCATCCTAATCAACTTTAAATTCAACAGTAGAAACACAAAGCCAAGCAGACAGCTATATAACTTCCAACAACAGCATCAAAAAGCATCTTAATCAACTCTAAATTCAACATAGTGAAAAGCATCCTAATCAACTTTAAACTTAACAGTATAAACACAAAGCCAAGCAGACAGCTATATAACTTCCAACAACAGCATCAAAAAGTAAGAATTTGATTAAATATATTGTATTTATTTATTAATATTATTAAATGCATGTAACTGAAAAAATAAGTATAGAGTCAGAAATTAAAAGAAAATTATTGTATACTGCAGGAGAACAAGAAACCAAAAGGTTACAAGACTTCTTATATAAAATAACCTTGATAAAAACCAAAGCAAGGAAAAATTATTTAAAACATAAAAGTGAAAGAAACAAACACATTCGTGTATAAGAGAGTATTCCTTTTTTTCCTTTTCCCAAATCTATTAAAACAAAAAAAAAAAACAAAAAAAACTGAAAATGGCAGTACAGGTTGAAAACCCAACGAACAGATTAACTATAAACCCTTTGAAATATCTTAATAACTTACCTAAGTTCTGTGGCGCCTCAAGAGACCTACAAACGTTCACCACACTTATTGACCGAATACACCCACACCTACAAACATATGACGAATTGTCTCAACTTCTTTTTTCGGACGTAATAAAATCAAAACTCAAAGGAAGGGCAAGACAGGCAATAGAAATAAATTGCCACGCTACTTCATGGACAGAGATTAAAAACATACTACAGAATAATTTTGGAGATAGACGTTCCTGCGAAGAACTTTTTGACGAATTACGAAGCGTGACCTTTAGAACAAATACCCTAGATTTCTACAATGACATGAAAAACAGGCTACACAGATTAAATAACAAATTAGTAGTTATTCTAGGAGAAACCGAAGCAACTAGACAGAGTGCGATGAACAACAAACGCACAGCCCTTAACATCTTTAAATACAAGATCCCTGAACCGATGAAATCTATCTTATTCTGTAGGAACCCAGAAGACTTAGAACAGGCCATGGACATACTGTTCCAAGCCGGATACGCACATATAGGAAACAATAACGGGAACGGCCCAGAATTCAAAACTCATTCAAGTAATAGGAACAATAACTTTAGAAACAATACACAATACAATAAAAATGATGGTAGGAATAGAACACAACAACCATTCAACAGAAAGAATTTCCAATCAATGCCCCAAAACAACAGAAGAGACTACCAACAACCCCAACCATACCAACAACCATTCCAACAACACCGACCATACCAACAACCATTCCAACAACACCGACCATACCAACAACCATTCCAACAACACCGACCATACCAACAACCATTCCAACAAAACCCTAATCCTCAAAATCCATCATCCCAGAGACCAAATTTTAGAAACCAACCAGAACCAATGGACATAGGAAAAATTGAAGTGGCTGAAAATTTTCAGGAATCAGCCTCAAGAATAAATTACCATTTATAATAATAAAGACAAAGATAGGTTTTATAAAACTTATAATAGATGCAGGCGCAACAACTTCCATTTTAAATCCTGGGATCTGCGACCCCAAAAGAATTCACCCAACTAGTCCACTTTTAATTAAAACTCTTCAACATCAAATTTACGTTGACGAAAAAGCCATAATACCTATATTCAAAGAATTTAGCGACATTGGAACAAATAGAACACTAGAATTTTACATAATAAGATTTCATAACTTCTTTGACGGTCTAATAGGTAACGATATACTGAGACCACTTAATGCCTGTATCGATTATAAAAAGAAAGAAATAACCATCGGTAACAAGACACTCCCTATGCACTTTGAAAACGAAAACTTAAATAAAAAAAGAATAATAGCACCAGATGACTCTGACCTAGTATATTATAAAGAAGAAAACGGCGGAAATATTGTAAGAGAAGGAATTTTAAATGTAGAAAATGGAGAAGTAGAGATAAACTTGCTATCCGAAACTAATCGCGTGACTACGCAAAAAGTAGATCACGAAAATTTTAACATAATCCAGAATAAAGAATTTAAACCATTGAATGACCAAATTAGAATACGACACTTAAACCCCGAGGAAAGATCACAACTATTACAAATAATAAATAGATATCATAATATTTTTTACCAGGAAAGCAATACACTTTCATTTACCTCCGCAATAAAACATAAAATACGCACTATTAATAACGTTCCGATATTTTCCAAATCTTATCGTTATCCATACGTTCATAAGGAAGAGGTAAAAGAACAAATCCAGCAAATGCTTAAAGATAAAATAATCAGACCCAGTAATTCACCCTACTCCGCACCTATATGGATCGTGCCAAAGAAGGCCGATGCCAGCAACAAAACCAAATGGAGACTTGTTATCGATTACCGTAAACTAAATGAAGTAACGGTAGATGACAAGTATCCAATACCAAACATTGATGAAATATTAGACAAATTGGGAAGATGCCAATATTTCACCACCCTTGACTTAGCCAAGGGATTTCATCAAATTGAAATCGCGGAAGAGGACATTCATAAGACCGCCTTCAGCGTAGAAAATGGTCACTATGAGTTTCTAAGAATGCCGTTTGGGCTCAAGACAGCCCCAGCGACATTTCAAAGACTGATGAACACAGTCTTAAGCGAATACATAAATAAGATATGTCTAGTCTACTTAGACGACATTATTATTTTTTCTACATCCTTGCAAGAGCATTTAAACTCAATCAATCTTATTTTTAATAAATTAAAAGAAGCTAATTTAAAGGTACAATTAGATAAATCAGAGTTTCTGAAGAAAGAAACTGAATTTTTAGGACACATTGTAACACAAGATGGAATTAAACCAAATCCCAAAAAAAATTGAATGTGTAAAGAGCTTCCCTATCCCAAAGACACCAAAACAGATAAAACAATTCCTAGGACTCACCGGGTATTATAGGAAATTCATCAAAGATTATTCAATGATTGCAAAACCAATGACCAGATATCTAAAGAAGGATGCCAAAATAAACATCTCTGACCCACAATATCAAAAAAGCTTCAATACACTCAAAACCTTGTTAATAAATGAACCAATTTTAACATACCCAGACTTCTCAAAAACATTCACGGTCACTACAGACGCGAGCAATTTCGCCTTAGGCGCTGTTTTATCACAAGACAATCATCCAATTTGTTTTGCAAGTCGTACACTCAACGAGCACGAATGGAATTATAGTACGATTGAAAAAGAACTTCTAGCTATTATATGGGCCACTAAATATTTTAGGCCATATATTTTCGGGCGTAAATTCATCATAGAAACCGACCACAAGCCATTAACATGGCTCTTTTCTATAAAGGAACCTAATTCAAAACTTGTTAGGTGGAGATTAAGATTATCAGAATACGATTACGAAATTAGGTACAAGAAAGGAACAAGTAATAGTAATGCCGACGCTTTGTCGAGGATCGAAACTGAAGCCAGCATTAATACACTAGAGTGCGACAGTGTAACGATAAAAAGTACTACTTCACCAATTAACATGTTTAAGAACCAAGTAGTTATAACAAAAACAACCTCTGGATCATTAAGAATAAAGAATAAATCTGTTTTTAATAATAAAAGGAAAATTATTTCTATGAAGGAAATGGACAGGGAAACAGCAATTACAATACTAAAGAATCATTTTAATCCAACACAACTGAATGCTATATTTATCGAAGACGAATTTTATACAACGTTTAAAAATGTTTATGAAGAACTATTTTCAAATAACACAAATTTTAAAGTACTTAGATCTACACTCATGACAGAAGACATAGAAGATGAAAATCGGTTAACGGAAATCATTAAAAACGAACACCTTAGCAAAAACCATAGAGGAATTCAAGCAGTATATAAGGAATTAATTACGCAAATTTACAATCCTAAATTAAAAAAAGGATAACTCAGTTCATAAATAATTGTGAAATCTGTAGCTTAGAAAAATATGACAGAAAACCCCCAAAGATCCCTTACAAAATTACGGAAACTCCATATAAACATCGCGAAGTATTACACATAGACGTATTTTATACCCTGGATAAGAAACTCTTCATGACAACAATCGACAAATTCTCAAAATTCGCCTTAGCATTTCAAATAAACGGTAGAAGCTGGACGGAATTCAAAACAAAACTTTTGCTGATAATCAATACCTACGGGAAAATGGATAAAATCATCGTAGACAACGAATTAGGATTTAAGGCTATACCGATGCAGGAATTTTTAAAAGAAGAGAACATAGATATTCACTATACCTCAAATAGCAACCATACGTCCAACGCCGACATCGAAAGACTACACAACACAATCAACGAACACATACGCTTACTAAGACACGACAAAGAACACAAAGACGAAAGTATGGAGGATAAAATGATAAGAAAAATAGGTTTTTATAACAATACAATACATAGCACAACCGGCATCAAACCAATTGATTTTGTAAACGGCAAAATACGGAAATTCGTGATCTCATGAGCGCAAAAAAAGAAAAATATATCCAGAAACTGAACGAAAACCGGAAAGATTTTGAATTAGAAGGAGGACTAAATTATATTAAAGAAATAAGAGGTGGGAAAAACCACAGAAAATATAGGAAAGTTAGTGCAGAAAAAATAGATGATGACCACATACAGACAATAGGAACTGGACATAAATATTACAAAACTCACGTTAGACCTACTAAGAAATATCAAGACAAAAATAACCCCAAAATCAAAGCAATAACTAAATAAATATATTCTTTTAGATGATTAAATGGATCATAATGATGATAACAATCGTCCCAACCATCAGGGCCCAAACCATCGACGTACAGGACCTATCACACAATAACGGCTATATACCAATCAAAACAGAGGAGACCAAAATCGTTGAACACTACATCAAAATACTACACATAGTAAATACAACAGAATACGAACGAACATTGGACATAATCAAGAACAACATGGACATCCTTAAGACATCAAGTACCGAATCAAAAAGATTAATGGACACAGTAAACAAGAACTTTATGCTATTGAAGGCAAAAATAGAAAATCTTAACCCACATTTCCGAAGGAAACGAGCTCTACTAAATATTATAGGTAAAGGTCTAAAAGTAATTGCAGGTACAATGGACAGCGACGACGAAGAACAAATAAGTAAAACTCTTAAATTATTAAACACACATGACGAAAACTTAACAAACAAGATGAACAACTTAACTTTTATTAACAATGTCCTGAACTCCCAGATTCAGAATATTACCAATCATATAAATTACCAGCAGAACAAAATTGGAAATTATTTAACTAAGTTCAAAAATATTATAGGAAATAAAATTTCAACCATAGAAGACGAGATTACATTTATAGAACACATATATCAGATTAACAACGACATCTCGCTCTTACGTCAACATGTAGATGACATCGGTCAAATTATTTTTTCCGGAAAACTGGGAATTATCCCCACAGATATTCTTACTCAAACCGAACTTAACCTAATCTCAGACTTTGACAGTTATACCAACATTAAGATATCCATAGCACTTCACGACGGTAACATGATTATTATTCTCTCTGTACCACAATTTTCACAAGACCCACTATCCATGGTGACATTCGTACCAATACCTGACAAGAATAATAAATCCATACAACTTAATCATTCCGATGTTCTCATAGATTCAGAAAACAATATTTATAGTACGTATATTAAGGAAAATTTAAAAAGAAATCTAATAAAAATCAACGACAATTGCTTGAATAATATATTAAATTTTGAAGAAGCTAACTGCAAAATGCAAACATTAAATAAACAAGAAATAGTTGAGATCATTCCAGGAATATTAGTTCTCAAACAATTCAATGGTAACATATCGCACAATTGCAACAAAGCTAAATTAAAGATTTCAGGAAATCACTTAATCAAATTCGAAAATTGTGAAATAAATGCGTTAAATAAAACTTTTACAAATGTTAAAATAAAAATACAAGACAAATTTATCCTACCTAATCTCATTACAAAAATTAAAGACAATAGTAATACAACACTTGCAGACATAAAAATTGAATCTTTATATCTAAAACAAATAGAATATGAAGAAACACTGAAACAAGTACTATATACAGATAAGAACTCAAAAATACTTAGTTTTAGCATAGATATCTCAATTATTATATCAATATGTATCTTAATTATTTTTATATACTTCTTTAAAAATACAAAAACATATATTCCAAATGTACAATTAAAAAATGAAACTACTATAAACAACCCGGCAAAGATAATTTAATTTCGTCGGAGCCTCAAACTAACGGTGGGGGTGTTATAGTGTCTCCCACTATTCCCTTAACACTAGTTTGGTCACACACATATGCACATGATATTTTGACCTATTAAGAGTTTTACCAATTATTTTTTATACTTTATTCGCTGCAAAGATTTTTATTAATTGTATTTTCCAAAGAATTTTAATAAGTTTATTGACTTGCAACAGTTAACAAAATGTACCAATAATTCCAAATAATTTTAATAACTTTAAATTGTCCAAGTACATTAATTCCAAAGAATTTTAATAACTTTATTGACTGTGCATTTCCGCTAACGAAAATACAACTTTATTACATATTTATTAATTATATATTTTTTCCAAAGAATTGTTATACTTACTTTATTCAAGTGCAAAATGCACCAGACAAATTTCTTAAGAATTATTATTCAAACATGTATTTTAAGTTTATATTTGTATTTTAAGTTTATATTCCCAAAATGCAAAAGACAGCAAAATAATAGTATTTAAGAAAGTAGAAAATAAAAAAGATTGATTATTATTGATTATACCTTAAACACGGTTGTTTTATTTTTTTTTTTTCGTTGTTTCTCATTTCGGTGAAAAAAGTATGTTACTCGCTAGTTTTTTTTCCTTTTACTTCTTGTCTTTTACTTCTTTTCTGCTTAATGCAAAAGAATTTTTGATGTTAAATTTAATTGTAATTTATCAACCGGTGGAAGCAGTACAAAAGTACAAATTATAACCCATTATTAGTGGCATTTTTGCAAGTGCGGTGTTTTTTAAACTTTTGATATGTCTTAACAAATAAAATATCTAAGAATTTATAAAGAATAAACAAATATTACATAGACTAGAAATTAAAAGGCAAAACAACATATTGTGGTAACTAAATCTGGAAGTATACATTAAACAAATTGTGAAAAGTTAATTTTTCAATTCTTCTTTTGCTTTGCTTCCTCTGCATATATGTATGCTTAAATTGAAGGAGACAGTTGAATATAAACTTATTTAAATAAAACTCAAATAAAACCAAAATCGTTTAAATTTATTAGAAGCACATATTTATTGAAAGGTGTGTATGTAGTCAAATAGAACGACAAAATTTTTGCATTAGAAAACGTTGAAAAAAAAAACTCGGTAGAGTCTAGTGCTGAATCCATGTGTTCAAACCTAAACCCCAAAGTTATTGAATGATTTTAACAGTGAGACGGAACAGTTGTTACAAACAAAGTCAACTAAAGTGTTTTATTTTCCTGGGGTGATTGACGAAGTACACTCACTTTGAGTTCCACGTCGAATTTCAACAAATCCCCAACTATAACTTCCAGAAAGAGAAGTGTGCCACAAGGAGTTCCGTAACTCATCCAGCATCATCGTTTATTCGACATTAGAGAACAGCCAAACCCACATAAACTACCACCGGTAAGGTAAGTCAACTGTTTTTTTTTGCACCTAACATTATCCCCAATTAATAACCAACCCCGTGTGCCCCGCACAAACACTATACTTGAAACAATTAAAATACGAAGAAAATTTAAACAATGTATTATACTACGATAAGACAACAAAAACTATTAGTTACAGCGTTGATATTGTAATTATTTTGTGCATCATTTTAGTAGTTATATATATTATAAGACCAAAACAAATCTATAATGTTTCGTCGGAGCCTCAATCTAACGGTGGGGGTGTTATAATGTCTCCCGTTATTCCCTTAACACGAGCCAATATAATATAAATATTAATATATGTACGTACATAAACATGTACATACATACTCACTTTAATTTACTTAATTTATTTTTACTTCCAAGAACAGTTTGCAAATAATATAATACAAATATTAATATACGTACATAAATATATACATACTTTAATTTATTTACTTTTTACTTTATTCTCATAACATAAATGCAATTCCAAGAACTGTTTACGAATTTATTTAATTCACTACAAATAATTCTCATTTCCGCTCCCACTAACTAAATGCAACTCCAGCATTTAAACACAGCCAAATTTATTGGGAATTATTTTGCAATAACACATTTCATTATTAATTTATTGGGAATTGTTTTGCAACAATCCATTTCATTATTAATATGATTGGTAAGCAATTTTTGATAAGCAAAAGAAGATATTTTAACTATAAGAAAATAAATTGTAAAATTAGTATAAAAAGAAGTGTAAGAACATAAATAAAGTAGTCTTAATTTGAAAATGAAAAAGTGAAAGTGTTTTTTTTATTACATATATTTATATTTAAGATTCAAAATTATGATACTTTAAAAATACGACTGAACGCAGTAGAAAAGAAACTAGATACCGTCTTAGAGAATCAAAACAAAATTTTAATAATATTAGAAAAAAAAACAATTCAAGATTTCTCAAAAAAGTATATTTTCCCGTCTAAAACACGCAAGACTTAGTAGAACTTGAAATTACTGTTGAAAAAGACATGTCAATGTTTGTAAGTATAAGTGTAGTGCTTTGCACATAATAATAATAACAATGAAAATAATAATAATAACATCTCAAAAAAAAACCCGGCCTTAAATTTTTATTTTTATTATTACAGGTTGACATACTAAAACGCATTATTTCTGCAAATAGCTTAGTTTCAAGCTTTACACAAATTATGGGATATACTATAATAGTAAATTACAACTATGATGGGGTCAATGGAAAACCCAGTTTTAAGGAATTCAAATCTTTAAATAGAGCAATATTTGGTAAGTTTTTAACCAAAATTATAAAGGAATTTAGAATACTAATCAATTTGTTTATTTTAGATCCAGATTCGCGTGAGGCATACACCGATAAAACCTATGTACAAGATATTCGCAACGCTTTCCGCTTATCCAAAAATAGAATATCCAAGAGAAATTACGATAATCGGCAAAGAACACGCAAAGAAAATAAAAATCAGCAACTTGACATGTCTATTTGAAAGAATCTGTTATAAGTTTTTTTTAATCCATTTTTAACTATGAAATATGATTTTATAAAATGCCTGAAAAAATAAACTTTTTTTAATTTATACATACATATTTTTCATTTTATAACGGAGACTTTAAATTGCAATGCCATAAATTGTGAAAAACGCTAAAATTGTAAAAACTTAAGGCTCCATTACTCATACATAACGTTGATGTAGTTGCATGTTGCTAATAGTTTCTGTCACATTGAAAAGCTATGAGACAGAAACGATCAGCAACATGCAACTATTCATCATCAACCTCTAACTATTGAAATTTCTAATTTAACGTTTTTTAAAAGTTCTCAACTTTCGATTGTTAACGATTTTAACTTTAACTTATGTAATTTTGATGTGCTGAATTCTATATTTGATTCTATTAACTGGTTTGATATGTTTGCTGGGCTAACAACACATGAGTGCTATGAACTATTTTTACAGAAAGTGATTGATATTTGTCTTAGTAACATTCCAAAAAAGAATATCAAGCCGTATAAACTTCCGTGGTACATTAGTGGTCTAAAAAAGTTAAAAAATTTGCGCAATAAATTCCATAAAAAGTTTATTGATATGGATGATTCCGAATCAGAAGCTAAATTTATACACTATCGTCGTGAATTCAATTTCTTAAATAAATTTCTGTATAAGCAGTTTATCTTGTCTAAAGAGCAGGAAATTAAAACTAACCCGAAAGCGTTTTGGTCTTTCGTTAAGTCCAAGAAACAATCATCAGATATTCCATCAGTAGTTCGTTTAGATGGAATAATTTCGAAATCTTGTGATGATGCTGTTAATTTGTTCGCTTCCTTTTTTAAATCAAATTTTGAGCCGTTCATAGATAATATCTCCGCTCCCGCGGCATCTTCTAAGCTAAGTCTGGGCTTCTTAGTCCTGTCCGAGGCTAATATATCTGAAGCAAACCTTGAGGTAAAAAATTCTTTCAAATCTGATTGTGATGGCTTATGCACTCATTTATTAAAGAAAACTTCAACATCCATCGCCCCTGCTCTTACCTTTATTTTCAATTTGTCGCTTCAGGAGTGCGAATTTATTAATAGGTGGAAGGGCGCAACAGTTTCTCCTATCTTTAAAGAAGGTAAGAGAGACGATGTAAGTTGTTATAGGCCCATCTCTAAGTTATCATGTCTTTCAAAGATTTTTGAGCACATCGTTCACAAAAAATTGTTTTTCCTAGCCAAGCCATGGATATCTCCCTATCAGCATGGCTTTTATTCTGGTAGGTCTACCATAACAAATTTGGTCCTCTTCAGTGAATATTGCTTAGATGCGTTGGGACATGGTTCTCAAGTGGAAGTAATTTATACTGATTTTTCAAAAGCTTTTGATAAGATATCACAATCAATGCTTATATCTAAGTTAAGTGTAATGGGTTTCCATTCCAATTTCCTGGCATGGATTAAGTATTATTTATCCAATAGGTTTTGCTCTGTGAGTATTGAAGGTTATAGATCTAAACCTTATTTGCAAACGTCGGGTGTACCCCAGGGAAGTATACTTGGTCCATTGTTATTTTTTTTTATTTTTTTTTTTTATTATATATTCCAATATGTACATAATATTAATAATTACAAGTTGATGCTTCAGCGCCTAATTGGCATTTTTGAAGCAAGTTGGCAAAAATAAAGTTCGTACAAATATATGATCATCTATTAATCTGATTAACTAAATTTAGAAAGGTGATAAATTATATAAATGAATACAAATACTGAATATAAAAGTAGAATTGTTTTATGTAAGAAATAGTTCAGTTTGTTGTAGTAAATAATTCTTTAAATTTTCCTTAAACGTGGAAATTCTCGTTATATTTTTCAAATATATCGGCAACTTATTGAACTCATGGCTACCCACATATTCTATTCGCTGCTTAGTTGTTTCAAGTCTACATCGGGATACTGATAGATTGTTATTTGTTCAATTCACAAGCTCGTATTAACGTCGTGTGTGTTGTGTAATCGTCTAATTATACAATATTGTATTTTTGTTGTTGGTAATTTTCATACAAAAGTGCGTTATTATTATACGATTCAATTTTATATGTTCTTCAAATAGTTGTATTGATGCCAGGTCTGGGAAAATTCTATTTGTTAGATTAATTTGTAAAAATCTTTTATATATGTGATATGTAACACCAGAAAATACATTCTTCTTAATGATAAATATATAATTGATTCATTTCAATTTAATTGTTAAATTATTTTAATCAAAATTGCTTGTCACGAAAAAAGTTATTCTATTTGGTGTCAAATTAAAACTCCCATGCCTGGTTTTATTTCATGGTATCAAATAAAGATGAATTAATACCAGGTGGCCTCGAGAGATCAGGTGACTACGAATTGCTTGCTTACCATATTTGAACTGCCTACTGTGTTAATGTATCGGCTTTTTTGATAGTCCAAATATAAATTATGCACGGCGAATTTATATTTGGAATGTCAAAAAGCTAATATAATAACACTGTTGATAGTTCAAATGTAGAAACATTTTCTTAGTCACCTGATCACTCGAGGCTATCTGGTATTAATTCGCCTTGTGTTGGTATTAATTAAATTGACATTTAAGATACGACAAAATAACGATACAACAAATTTGTCTGTTCACAAGCACATAAACAAGTGTCGTCTTTTTTTTAAACGATAAGACATACGACTGAGCTTGTGAATTGAACAATTGTTTCTTGTGTTAATTGCGTGTCGGTTTCTCGAAAAAAATATTGTGTGATGCCCCATATTGTTTATGCACTTGAAAACGTATATTAATAGGTGCATTTTGTAAATGCCATGAATTGGTAAAATATTTTTACATATATCTTTATAGAGAGATATTGTTGTATATGTGACGGGAAGGTTAAATACTACTTTTAAAGCTTTATTTTGCATACGTTGTAATGATTTCAATTCCATAGTGTTTTTATATCCATATATAATGGACAAATAATTGAAATGGCTTTGAATTAACGAATTATAAATTAATAATTTGGTACTTTGATTAAATTTATTTTTGAGCTTGTATAGAAAACCCATTGCTTGAGCCACTTTGTTTTTTATACATTGAATATGTTGATTCCATACAAGGTTGTTCTGCAGCTGTAAGCCTAAGTATTTTATTGAACTGCTTTCTAAAATTTCTTTGCCATCTACAAGCACGCTAAAATTGTTATCACGTTGACAATTTGGTTTAAATCTTAATAGGCGGGTTTTATTTGCATTTAAAAAAAGTTTGTTAATCCTCATGAATTCCGATACAAGGGCTGCATCACGCTCTATATACACTTTAGCAACAGTTTCATGTTTATATGGGTACAATAAACAAATGTCATCCGCATAAATAAAAAGTTTCCCAGTAAGCTCAAGGTTTTTAATATCATTAATATATATGGAAAATAATAACGGTCCCAGAACACTGCCTTGTGGTACGCCATGTTCCACACTACCAAGTGAACTCTTATAGCTGTTAACTTGAACAAATTGTCTGCGATTTTTCAAATAGTTTTTTAGCAAGGTTACCTCTTTTCCACATATGCCATAATATCTTAACTTTTTAATCAATATTTCGTGGTCTATAATATCAAAAGCTATGCCAACAACGCCAGAATAACCCTCATCTAATCCTTTGCAAATATAATTGATGACATTTAGTACCGCTTCTTCAGTGCCACAGCCTTTTCTAAATCCATACTGGAAATCGTTTAACAAATTATTACATTTCATATATTTTGAAATTTGATTATACAGGATTCTTTCAAACGCATTGTCAATAACGGACAAAACAGATATTGGTCTATACATATCTGCTGTGCAGGGGTTCTTTCCCTTTGGAATCGGCACCACCTTATGGATCTTTAAAATGTCTGGATAAATGCTCTTATTAATGATATTATTAAAAATATTTACTAAATAAGGTGTAAAATTATCTCTGTTGTTTAAAAGTATTTTTGGCAAAAAATTATCATGGCCAGCACTCTTACATGGTGCTAGGTTCGCTATGACATTGTGAACTTCATCCGGTGTTGTGTATCGAAAACTACATCTCTCATTAACTTGAATTAATGTTCTTAAAGAATTACAGGAATCATCAGGCAGCTGTATAATTTCTGCTTTTAGGTCCTTTACCGACTTTAGAACATCACTTTCAATTATTTCACCATTATCATCTTTTAAAATAATCTCCTTGGAATAATTCCTTCCTAGAGTTTCATTTACAAATTTCCAACATTTCTTCGGATCGTGTTGGAATTTATTCAAGTTGTCGGTATAAAAGTTATTCATAGACTCTCTATTTGCCTTTTTAATTACATTGCTAATTCTTTTCAAATTTTCTTCAATATTAGGACTGTCGCGGTTTCTTCTTCGTTTTTTTAAAAGATTTTTTTTATAATCCATTAATTTCTGTAGGTTTAAATTTATCCATGGAGTAATTTCTTGTCTTATAATTCTCTTTTGTCTTTTTTCGAATGTGGAATTTTCTAAAGCAGAATTCACACATGATATCAAGTTATTTATATCTGGTGAGGGGTCACCTGTTACACATATTTGTGGCAAAGTATTACTTATCATTTCATTTAAGCGGTTATAATCACGACAAATTCGAATATCCTCAATGTAGCTACGATCATGTATTTTACTTCTAATCCTATAAAAAATAATATTGTGATCTGATAAATCACATTCCAGTGACTCCACCAAACAATCTTGAATATTGCTGTATATGTGGTCAATGGATGTTTCACTGTCAGGGCGCGTTATCATTGAATGACAGGTTTTGAAGTTAAAATTTGCGATCATATTAATGAGATCTTCAGATGAAAGAGTGTTCAAAATATCTATATTGGCATCACCAGCAAATATACATGGATTCCGACCGTAAGACTGTAGTAAATTTTCTAAATATAATAAATATATTTCTTTTCTGCACTTTGGTGATCTGTAAAATGATATCAATTTAAGGGATTTTCCGTTTATTTTCCAACTATTTATAGTTATAACAATATAGTCAAAAGAATTTTTGCTCTCAATGATTTCAAGTGTATACTCTAGATTATCTCGGATATATATCGAAGTTCCACCGTAACCGCCTGGTCTGCAACAATGTACGCTTTTATATCCAGCAATATTATAAAGTTGCACTAGATCTGGGCTGAACCATGTTTCTTGGATACAAATAACGTTGGGTAGCCATGGTAATTTGACTATAAAAGCTTTGAATTTATTAAATTTGTCAATAGACGAAACGCTCCTAATATTTATTGACATAACATTGTGTGATATATTACTTTTGTTTTTAATATAATTTTTATAAGATTTTAGATTTTTAAAGTATTGATTATTCATAAGAAATGCAAGAAATATTGTATAATATAAATTACGTATAGGGTAACAGATTTATTAATGCAGCAGTTATGGGGATAAATTATCATCGTTACCACCAGCCAATTCACCATTCTGGTCATCATCAGCTACCTCATAATGGGATCTGCGTCCTATCATCCTGTTTGTTGTAGCTTCCAGCAAGAGCTTGTCGACCTCATCCTCATTAGCAATAAATTTCGGTTTGGATAGTTCACTTTTCTTGACAAAAATTTTTGCCCCAACTGCTTAGACGGCACGATAACCAACTGTTTTTAAAGATTTGGCATGATTTAATAAACTCATAGTTTCTTTACTTAAATAGTCGTTGACATATATGTTTTTGTTTTTAAGACACTCATTTTCTCTCAGTATTGGCTTTAGAGACATCATTTTGTCTTTGGAGTTCTTCGAATTAAATTTAACGACCACTGTTTGCCTATCATTTTTGTCTGTCTTTGCAAGCTTGTTATGTCTTTTGCTAATAACATAAGCTTCATCAATACATTCGGCCTTCAGCTCCACACCAGCATCTTTGGTCAGTTTCATAACTGCATCAATTGCCGTCGATCCACTAGGTACTTCTATACCACTTACTAAACAATTATGCTTAACTCTTTCATCATTCAAAAATTTAATCGAGCTCTTCAAAGTTTTTACTTCAGCCTTTAATTGTTTATTTTCAAATTGAATACTTTCCAATTTTTTTTTTATTTTCAACAACACCTTTTAATATGTCATCGTATTGTTTAGACATAAACGTTATCGTTTCGTTCAATGCTGTCAGCTGATCCAATTTTTTTAATTCCACTTTAATCTCTTTTATATCGGCTTTAAAAGTACCACTATTATGGCATATGTACTCTTCTTTCTCATGTTTTACAAGATGCTCGTATTTACGTTTATCTAATGTTGTGCAAATTACATGGTAAACCTTGCTGCACTTGTCGCACTCAATAAAATCTTCTTTATCCTCTTTTACCACTAATTCGCACTGACCGCAAAATGTTTGATTGTTTTTAACGTTTCTACGGCCTTTACTCATTGTATTTCACAAAATTCGAACTATTTATATTCTATTTTATTAATCTCTTTTTTTATTAACAATAAAACTTTAAGTTACTATGGTAAAATTTAATTTAAAATTTTGTACTACAGACTTTAAGAAATTTGTATGTATTCACGCTAGGGCTGCCAACTTCTTTCTTTTCTTAACTTGTTCATTAATGATATTGGTAGCTGTTTCTTGAAATCGAGGTATCTGCTATATGCCGATGATTTGAAATTGTTTATGAAATTGGAATCAACTAATGACGCGCATACTTTGCAAACTGAGATTAATAATCTAAGTGATTGGTGTCGGCTTAATAGTCTGACTCTAAACATTAGTAAATGTGTACATGTCTCCTTTCACAGGTCTCTGACTCCCACTGTGGTTGTCTTTAACATTAATAGTATAAATTTGAAAACGTCAAATTCAAAGTTGGACTTAAGGGTTATATTTGTTATATTTGACAGCTCTTTGTCTTTTGCATCTCATGTTGAATTCATACTACCCAAGGCTTATAAAATGCTTGGTTTTTTGAAAAGAAATTGCTCTGAATTTGTTGATCCATACACACTCAAGCATATCTATACTGCGTTTGTAAGATCTAAGCTAGAATATGCTTCCGGTATTTGGTGTCCTCACGTCTCTAATCTGATTTCTCGTGTTGAAAGAGTTCAACGCATTTTTATTAAATTTGCTTCACGAGCGCTACCTTACTTATTTTCCGTTCCGTATGAGTCCAAATGTCTGTTCATAGGCTTACGTACTCTAGAATCGCGTAGAATAGTTCAATCGGCACTATTTGTAACGGGTGTTTTTTTAGAGGTATAGAACTTCGAATTGAAATAAAACACAAGAAAATCGTTTTAATGTCCATCAATTTGGCTTTATTGGAAGGATAATTTTATGCCATTAATGTTTAAATATGATTTCGGGCATGTGGCCGCCGCGGCTGGCTCGAATAAAGCCAATTCTACAGGTCCAATTTTCAACCACTTTTTCGAGCATATGGGGCCGTATGTTGGCAATAACGCCACGAATGTTGGCTTCCAAGTCCCCTATCGTTTCTGGTTTGTTGGCGTAGACGAGCAACTTCACATATCCCCAAAGAAAATAATCCAATGGTGTCAAATCACACGATCTTGGTGGCCAATTGACAGGTCCATTCCGCGAAATTATGCGCTCATCGAATGTTTCCTTCAATAAATCGATTGTGACGTGCGCTGTGTGGCATGTAGCGCCGTCTTGTTGGAACCACAACTCATCCACATTCATGCCATCCAATTCGGGAACAAAATAGTCGGTTATCATGGCTCTATACCGGTCTCCATTAACGGTAACTGACTCTCCAGCATTATTTCGGAAGAAGTATGGCCCAATGACTCCACCAGCCCATAGAGCACACCAAACAGTCAGTTTTTGTGGATGTAATGGCGTCTCAAGGGTCTCATGTGGACTCTCTTCACTCCAAATGCGGCAATTTTGCTTGTTGACGTAGCCATTCAACCAAAAATGAGCCTCATCACTGAACAAAATTTTGCGATGAAAATCAGCATTGAGATCAATCTCATTTTCGGCCCATACACCAAAATCACGACGCATTGCATGGTCTCGCGGCTTTAATTCTTGCACAAGCTGGATCTTGTAAGGTCGCAAGCCAAGATCTTTTCGCAAAATCTTCCATAAAGTTGATGGACAAAGCTCCAATTGCTGTGCACGGTGGCGAATCGATTCATTCGGGTCCTCTTCAACACTTTGCTCTACAGCGGCAATTGTTTCTTCGGTGCGCACTGTTCGACGTCTCTGCGGATGCGTATTATCACATAGAGTAAACGTAGTGCGAAAACGATCCATGGTTAACCGAATTAATTGCTCTGATGGACGATTATGTCGACCATAAAATGGACGGAGCTTGCGGTAAACTTCGCAAACTGAACCATTATTTTCGAAATAAATTTGCACGATTTGCAAGCGTTGTTCTTTTGTCAACCTGTTCATGATGAAATGGCAAACCAAACTAAATATTAATCACTTGACAGCTGACAAAATGGCCGCCAGTTAAAAAAGTGATGCCAACTTAAAGTTCTATACCTCAATAAAAAACACCCAATATATGATATTATTAATGGTTTTATTGATTGCCCAGATTTGCTTAATATGGTACAGTTTTATATACCTCCTAGGAATCTAAGGTTGTCTAAGCTATTTGATGTACCCTTTCATAGGACTAATTATGCACGTAATGGTACTTTAACACATGCCTTTGTTCAGCTCAACGAGATTAATTTCAATTTACAAAAAGTTTCTAATTCTTTTATCGAATTCGGCACTGAGAAATCTGAGTTTAAACTCTTACTTTTTAGTGTAATGCAATAACTGTCTTATGTGTTGTTTCCACAGTGCAAACAAGTATTGCTTGTCGGAAATTTGTTTGAAAAGCACTTAGTTTTTAGAGCGGTTTCCATACAAATTTTTACTAAGGTCGCTTGTTTGCATTGTGGAAACAGCACATTAATATAGTAAAATAGCTGTGATTTATAAACTGTAAAGATAATTTTGTATATATTTACGTTTTACACATACTTCATTGTTAAATTAGATATTTTTACAATATAACTATAGGTATTTTTGTTATCTTAGTCTGTAAGGATTTTTTATCCAAAGACTGAAATAAATAAATAAATAAATAAATATACATCAACGTTACGTATGAGTAATGGAGCCTTTAAGAAAATTGACTACTGTCAACCCACAACGTGTTCGAAGAAGTGTTCAACACATATTTTACTTTCTCACAAAGTAAGCGATATTTTATTCGAGCTGCCTACTGCCAACTTACAATGTATTCGAAGAAGTGTTCACGACATCTTCTACTTGCTCACAAAATAAGCGATAATGTATTCAAGCTGCCTACTGCCAACTTACAATGTGTGTGAAGAAGTATTCAAGACGGCTTCTACCTGCTAACATAGTAAGCGAGCTTGTATTCGAAGTGCCTACTGCCAACTTACAATGTATGTTAGGCAATAATAGGCCTCTCGCTTACTTTGTGTACAAGTGGAAGGCGTTTACTCCACAAATGCGGCAATGCATTCGAAAATGTATAGTAGGTTCGTATATGAGATGGTGTGCATTACTGTGTGCATCGGATCATCGATTCTGTAATCGAAATTTTTGCCTCTGGGTATATGCTCAGAGAGAGAAATCGCTCTTCACTTTTTATTTGTATCAATGATATTGTTGAACGGTAATTCATATATAATACTCTTCTTACACATTGATTTATTTTATTTATCACTTTTATTAAGTACTCATAATTGTAATTTATTTTAATCTATATTTTAAGAATATACCGTTACTTTAGTTTATAAGAAGAATAATTTTTGAATAAAGAACACTTTTGAATCAGACTGAAACCGGCTCAAGATTCAAAGGCAAAAAGCATTCACCTGCTGACTTTTTATTTAAATCCTGGCATATAAACCTGCCAAAGGAAAAAATAATTGTAGGCCAGTGGCGTTTTTAAATGCCGGAAAACCCGGGTAGGAAATTTATAAATTAAATTCCTTACATGGCGATCCTGCCGTTACCTAAAAGCATGGCAAACAGACCGAACAATTCAGCGATGTCTAAGGAGGAGAGTACACCTGCAAAGCCAAGAGAAGGTCCTAAGCCCATCAGCCTGGATGAGTACAGAAGGAGGCAGCAGAGAAATTTGGAAAGCAGACTCACAGCCATACCTGTCACCCAAAAGCCGAAGCGTCGCAGAGGTGGCAAACTAGTGAAGCTAAGAAAGAAGCTAGCAACTCTACGGGATTTTGTAAATGTTGAAACCCCTCCAGACTATCAAATAGCGAATGAAACGTGGCAGCTGATATGCGTTTTGGAAGAAGAAATGGCAGTTTATAAAAATAAAAAAAATCTACATTAAAATAAAAATTTAATCTTTGAATTTATATGGAGTAAATGTAATTGTTTCTACAACAACAAAAAAATAGATAAGAAAAACACGAAAATAAAACAAAACAAGTAGAATTCTATACATTAAAGTTTAAAATAGAATTTTTTTTAATTTTTTTTATAATGAAATTTTAAACTTAAAAAAAACAATTCAAATATATTGCTTGAGCAATATGAAGAAAAATTCCTTTAAATTACATAAACAAAAACATGAACATTATAAAAAAAGTACATACTTACATAAATTAAATTCCTTAAATACTAATATGGAATAACAAAAATTTTAATGTCGACAAAAACTTGAATTTTTTTCTTAGGGGTTAGGTTGTAGTGTATTTCATACTATAACTCACTGTAGTAAAGTGGATGCTAAATATTGTGACGCACTGTACACATAAAAGCATAAACATACATACATATGTACACGCATATGTACATACATTTATAATATTATGTCGTATGCTTTATTTTGATTTTTCCTTAATAAATAAGAATTCATATCAACTTGTGCATGATATATATAAACACGTACATATCAGAGTCTGACAACAAGTACTCAAAAAAGAATATACTTAAGTATTTACTCTTAATTTTATTAACTGCGTATAGTCATAATTGTTGCACAAATAATCCGTACGCACATACATATATTTTAATTATATCCGATGCCAACACACAAATAAAGAATTGTACTTCATTTATCCGAAAAACTTAAATACTCAACAACTATAAATAGAAGCGCACATGAGTATTGGAAGTATTAAGTATCTGCCATAATTATACTTAGAGCATTTTTATACTTAGAGTATGTATATTTATTCGGATAAAATAAAAATACTTGAGAGTATTTATTCAACATACGCCCCCGTATGCATTTGTGTGTATGAAATGGATGTAGCATATGATTTGGCTGTTTGAAAACATTAATCAGGTATGGGACTATTTCTTCATTTCCAATTAAAATAACTTTATATTTAAATTACAAATTTATACATATATAAAACCATTTAAAAAGAGTACGCACTTGCCATCCCTGTCCTGCAATATGTTGAACAGCAAATAAAATACTCCTGTAAATACTTATGTGTATCTGGATAAATACTTGAGAGTATTTTTATGCTTGTGTGTATGATTGTAGCTGATACAGAGTATAATTTTACTTATAGTCGTTTGTGCTGCGTAATTTAAATAATCTGTATGCACATAATCGTTGGTTGTTTGTATTTATACGTATTCGGCTTAAACTTGAAGATTATTTTCGCGTATGCGGATGATTTTTATTTTTAATTGTACGCATTTATATTTGTTTGACAGCCAATACTCGAAGAGTACTTAAAACGATAATTATGTCATTCTCTGGTACATATGCATATATGTATGTACATACATACATACGTACATTATTATTACCCCATCTTTATTTATTATATGCTCCGAGAGAGAAATCGCTCTTCACTTTTTATTTGTATCAATGATATTGTTGAACGGTAAATTCATATGTAATACTCTTGTTACACATTGATTTATTTTATTTATCACTTTTATTAAGTACTCATAATTGTAATTTATTTTAATCTATATTTTAAGAAAATACCGTTACTTTAGTTTATAAGAAGAATCATTTTTGAATAAAGAACACTTTTAAATCAGCCTGAAACTGGTTCAAGATTCAAAGGCAAAAAGCATTCACCTGGGCCCTATTCCACAAAAAACTTTTCAACTTTGCACTTATCAATTTGTATTTTTTGGCAAAGTGATAAGTGTTTCTGTTCCACAATATTCTTTGCAAATATCACTTTGCACTAAGCAAATTTTTGCAAAGACTTTGCATTTATGTCTTATCACTTTTCACTTTACATTGCTAAATATATGTATGTAACTTGTTAAAATGAGCCGCAAAATAAAAATAAAAAAAAAACTTGCAGTTTTACAAGTTATTAAGAAAGAAAGGAAATTTTATTTGGTAGTTTTCAAAACAATAAAGTATTTGTTTTCATAAAATTATTGTAAATATTTAGAACATATTAAAGTTAACATTTGATTTTTAAGGTTAATAAATTAGATAAACAGGCTGCCTGGGAGGAAGTTTTGAAAAAAAGCCCCATCCCTGCAACTGGCATCGGCAAAAAAAACATGGACCTATGCGAGGGACAGTTTTTTTGGGCTTTGGAAGCCGACAGAGCATGACTGCGCTGCGCCGTGTGCTCTAATGTTTCTTTAAATTTATTTCAAATTAAATCAACTTGAATTTGATTTAAACGAAAGTACTCTTTAAGATAAAGTTTTGTAGTCCCGAAAAATTAATTCGGTCTCTATAATTTCTTCACTTTCGTCGAACAAAAACTAACGTATTAAAATTTTGAAAGCTTCACTAGTTATAACAATATGAATTTGCAAAGCGATCGTTTACCTTGCAAATTTTTGACAAACTTATCAAAATTTGCTTTGCAAAAATAGAATTTACAGTTTTTGTGGAACGAAACTACGTAATTATTTGCAAAGTCTTTGCAAATTACACTTTTCTATATTAACTTTGCACTTTGCAAAAATTGCAGACTTTGCAAATTACGTTTATCACTTTCAACTTATCACTTATCAAATTTTATAGTTCTGAGGAACACAAAGTTTTGCGAATTGACGAAAAATTTGATAAGTGCAAAGTGAAAAGTTGATAATTGTTTTGTGGAACAGGGCCCAGCTGACTTTTTATTTAAATCCTGGCATATAAACCTGGCAAAGGAAAAAATTATTGTAGGCCAGTGGCGTTTTTAAATGCCGGCAAACCCGGGTAGGAAATTTATAAATTAAATTCCTTACAATATGCATTTATCTTAGCCACTGTTGACGAATGCCAACAGTGGTTAAAACATATTTTTATTGTTTTACTTACGCCATACAAGTCTGCAAGCTTTGAAAGCAGATGTGAAATAGTGCGTGAGTGTTTAATAGAAGTTGATGATGAAATCAATACTAAAGAATATAACCAATAATTGGAGTCTATTGCATTCAATAGGCCATTCCGGAAGATGTTTCTTCCAATTTATCATGAAATTGAAAATGACATTAAAGTCATAAACAAAGGACAAGTTTTAAATCAATATTGAAACAATGATATGTGTATGTTTATATTAAACAAATACATATTGCCCTTTTATTATTCTTTGGACTAATATTATGGGTATTCATGTTGATTCATCAGGAAAACATATAAGTAATGCACCTGTTGAGTTTGCTTAGCTACTACTAAAGCATATTATACTACCACAAAAATCGGTAAGAGCTGATGTTTTTGTAAAAGTGATGAGAGTTGACTATCTCAGTTCTTTGAAGGAGGTATTATAAAATGTTTGGACAAATAACCGAGAAGATTGAAGGCACACTAACTTCTAGTTTTAATATTTTAAATGAAGAAGATAAAAGTATGAGATTAAAAAGAGATCATTCTTATATTAGTTCAACGCCAATCGATAAAAAAGATGCAAGTGTTGAAATAATAGAAAGACCACAGCTATGTAAAAGGAGAATCTTATATTGAACCTGTGGAAGAATGGAAGAAAAACGACTTAAAAAAAACAGAAAAATATTTGTCATAAAATGATGCTTGCATCAAAAGCAAGTAAAAAAATGTTAGGAAATCAGAAAGAACAAATAGTATCAAAATAATCACAAGACAAAATTTTATATTTCCAAATTTGATTCATTATTTAATGAAGTTAATGACATAAGTGATTTAATCACCTTTGGATTTTTCGATACTTTGGAAACATCCGACTGGATTTCATTAAATAATGGAGAATGGTTGACAAATTTTGTTCTAGATGCTTGTCTTTTATGCATTTTGAAAGACAATACAATTAACGACTGCTCTGCCAATCCAATGAAATAAACGTTGATAAAATAGAAATATTTTTTCAAAATCAACCGAAATTATTTTAGTTTAGTACTCATGAGTTCATGAAAATTTAAATGTTGGAAGAAAAATATTTGATCTTTTCATAGCTAAATTGAAAATAAATAAAAACGTGTGGAAGTACATTGATATAAATGAAAGGGATATGCAAAAAGATGGTTTAAATTGCGGAATTATCGTTTTAATATACGCATTAAGAATACTTGAAAACAAACCGCTTAAAAACTTGTGGAAGCCTAATGATTTCAGAAAAAAATGAAATTGTTATTACTTAAGCATCAAGGTGACAGATCAAGATTTTGTTGCCATTGTTGTTGCCTTAGAAAAGCCAATAGTGATGTCTTGATTTGTAAGGATTGTAAATTCTATGTTTGTGTAAACTGCACATATAAACATTGTAAAAGCGATTCAAATGTTTGTAAAATTATAACCCAAAATATCTTTGCGATATAAAATTATAAATGGATTAAGCAATATTAAACCTGTGATTTAAGACTAAGTTTATTTAAAAAAAGACTTATGGCACGTAGGCCTACTGGGGATGCCAGCCATTAAAAATAATGGGCAGCGCACATCGTATATTACCCCCAGGGTTATGTGGAAAGCTATACATATTTTTTTTTCATTTTCATTTATATATTCACTAGCTATCATTCGTGAATTTGTTTGATAATAGATTTTTTAAAAAATACTATCTGAAAAGTAAATTTTTTCCAAAAAATTCCTGATCCAAAAAGTACCATTTCCTAAAAGTAAATTAGAAAAAACACCTTCTTTCCATAAAGTACCTTTTCCTAAATGTACCATTTTTTCAACAGGACATTTGATAAAAGTAGTTAAAAAGCACAATTTTTCTAAAAAGTAATTTTTCCAAAAATTGCCATTCCATTTTCTAAATGTACCTTTTCCAAAAAGTACTATTTCCTAAAAGTAAATTTAAAAAAAAAGTACGATTTCCTAAAAGTACGTACATTTTAAAAAAGTACCATTTTCAAAAATTGAAAGTACTAAAAAGTACCTTTTCCAATAAAGTACTTTCCAAATGGTACCATTCCCCAAAAGTAAATTTAAAAAAAAGTATATTATCCAAAAAGTATATTTTCGAAAAATGTTCCCGTGAAATGCACATGTTCCAAACTGGATTTCATCAGCAAACTTTTTACAAATTAAAAAAGCGCAAGATATATTAAACTTTAGTTATTCAGTGATAGTACGCTTTTTTAATTTTTAGAAAGTTTGCTGCGGTACAAGATTTTTCAACAAGTCTCCCGAAAAATGACAATCGAAGTGGTGTTTTGTCTTCTTTCGGTTGCAGGTAGTGCCATGTGTGCGCGAAGTTTAGTTTCTGAGTTATCATTGAACAACTAAAGTTTAACATTTCTTGCGCTTTTTTAATTTTTAGAAAGTTTACTGCGCTACAAATTTTTTTGTCTTTCGTTCTTTCGATTACAGGTAGTGTCATTAACATTCTAAAAACGCTTTCAGAACATCATGTCTTAACAGCATTCTGAGTTATTACTCAATAAGTAAAGTTGTATTTTTTGCGCTTTATTTTTCAAAATAAAATTTGCTGCACTATAACTTTTCTGAGACTGATAATACCCACCAAAGATGGTAGTTCCATGTGCGCGCGAAGTCTAGTTTCGGAGTTATTAAGGCAAAACTATAACTATTGGCTTGAATGGTTTTTTTTAATATCGCTGCAATATTTTAGTGACATTCATAAAATTAGATTCTAGGGCTTTTATTGATATACATAGCAATTTTTTATTTAAAATTTAATTAAAAATTCTTTTTAAATTATTATTTAAATTTGGCTAATTTTTGTTTAAAGATTGTTTACATTTTCGCTCCGTCACGTTGAAAAAGTTTGCCATAACAAGTTTTGTTATCCATCTATTTGTCCGTTGAACTACACTTCTTTTTCTGACACCCAATTATGGCACGTGAATCTAAATGTGCGAAATTGCGGAGGAAAGAACGCCACATTCCGGCGACCTACAGCCTAACCACCTACGTGCCACCTCTGCTGCTCAAACACAAATAAAAAGAGTTTGTCATATTTTGGCGCCCAACGTGGGGCATGAAAAGTCTCCATTACGGGAGTTGATGATGGCCACGATGTCGTATGTCCTGGAAGGGTCAGCCGGATCCATGCCTGACAAAATCGGGGCTTGAATAAATTTCTACTGTCTCACTAAGAATCAAGTCCAATCACAGGCAAATTGGTAGCCATGGTCGGTAGTACTCTGTAGTTAAACAACCATTAGCACAAATTTGTTTTGTTAGAGGATTGATTCCGCGTGATTCATAATAACGTTTTCGTCCATATCCGTTTCCGGTAAGTAAACATTAAAACTTAAATACCGAAAAGTTTAAATTAACTTAATAGAATATAGAAATTTATTGTTTTTATTAAAACAATTGGTATTTAAATTTTTTTGCGTAATCTTGTTTTATATTACCATTCACTGTCCTAAATATCTGCTTAGACCAGGTGCTACGCAATATAAAATACAGGATTGTTGTGATTGTGGAGATAAATGATTCTGGTATTTTTTTAATAACTAACTACAAGCAAACTACATAAATCAACCGAATACTTAGTTGATATTTATCTAAAAAAAAAGAATTCGATTTTTTTGTTGAAGGAACAAAAAGAAATCAAGGTTTAATTACAATACTAATATATCCTAACAACAACTATTTTACAAAATTTTGTTTTGTCTAATAATAAACTAAACAATTGAATGGTGAATGAACTATCATATGAAAAATAATTGTCCATAATATCTATGTATGTATACGGTTAGTGCATGCTTAGTGTGGATATAGATAGAAAATTCATTTATTCCAAAATTATTGTGCTCAATTACAAAAATCTTGGGGAAACGGACTAATTAGTTCACATCCTATTTTACGCTATCCCAATTTCGGAAAACAGTTCACACTGACAACAGATGCATCCAGTTACGCAGTTGGTGCATCGAGAACCGTAAACAATCATGAAAAAATTACTCTACCACAGACAACTGTGTTCAAGGCTTAACGTCAGTACCTGCCTCAAGACAGGTACTGACCACCCGGTGGTCTTAACACCGGGTGAAAACAATGCGTCTACCAGCGCCCCCACACGCAACAGGCTGTTACGCATGAGTACCAATTTGAAACATGTATTTGGACATGGTTGCCCCTTGGTTAGGAACGGAGCCTACCTAAAACTCCTACCGATCTATGGGTCACGGCACCCGGTCGCAATTCATCCCCACACCGAGCAAGTGCTCTTCCCTCGATTTGGATTTAAACCACAGCCACCACGTTGCTCCCGCATGGGGGCCTCACCATAGTCAGGCAGGGACAAGTCCCTGGTACTCCTGACACCCGTGGTACCAGATTTAAGTCTCCGGTCAGACTTCGTAGCCGAAACTACTACCAGTTGAACCCCAAACAGTTCAGGACTGGTGGCCACAGCATCTACACCAACAGCAAACAGCACACACACCAAAACAGGAACCGCAAACAGCATACAACAACATCAAAAAGCACATACACGAACAGCAAACAGCATACATACAAACAGCAAACCGCATACAAAATCAGCAAACAGCAACAGCATAACACAATATACAGCAACCACAACAGCATACAAATACTAAACAGCATATACACGAACAGCGACAGCATACATACAAAACAGCAAACAGCATACAAAAACATCAAACAGCAACAGCATACACACAAATATACAGCAAACAGCATACAACAACATCAAACAGCACATACACGAACAGCGACAGCATACATACAAAAACATCAAACAGCAACAGCATACACACAATATACAGCAACCACAAACAGCACACAATACAAAACAGCATACACACGAACAGCCAAAGCATAAATACAAAACAGCAAACAGCATACAAAAACAGCAAATTTAAAAACAGCATAGATACCAACAGCAAACAGAATAAACATAAAAATAGCAATCAGCAAACAGCATACACGCAAAAACCGCAAACAACATACAAAGGTATCACAATAACAGCAAAACAGCATACACAGCAACAGCAAAAATCGCAAACAGCATACATGCAAATAGCGCGCAGCATACACAGCAACAGCCCAAACAGCAACAGCAATACAGTGGCAGCACAAAACACACTAAACAGCAAAAAGCAGGGAAAAGAAGCCTCACAGCACAGCACAACCAGCAAATCAGCGACAGCAGTGGCAAGAATGAGCGGATAGACAAACAAAGGCGCTAGGGAGACCAGCACCAGCAGCAGCCATACTCACGAGCAGCTGTACGTGGCTACCTCCACTAATATCCAGTCCTCCTCCTATAAAACAAAACGCGTGCAAAATCGCCCAACCCCTTAACTGTCCGACTGTCCTCTAAAGCCCTACTGAAATCCCATGCCCCCTCGGTACAAGTAATACCCATATGCTCTGAGCTCCTAATATCATCGTAACGAGAGCATGCTGTCAGTACATGCAACCAATCCTCAGATCCACACCCACACCGACATTCCGGCGTCTCCGACAGACGCCTCTGGTGCAGAAAAGCATTTATTGAACCATATCCCGTCAACAGAAACCCTAAACTCAGGCCAAAGCCAAAGTCAGGGCGTTCCTGCACAAACGTCGCATCAGCAATAAACCGACATGTCACCCTCCCATTGTCACTGTGAAACTACCTCGTCCTCCACCTAGAATCTACGAACTCACCCAAAAGCAACCTAACCTGCCCAAGATCCAGACCTACCACATCAGCAGCAGAAATCCAATCATGCACAGAAAGCGGTAAACCCTTCTTGATTTTGAAGAATAAAGCACGACGCATCACCTCCAACTCAAGAGGGGCCACACCCAGCAAGACCTGAAGAGCATCCGTTGATACAGTACGACACACCGGCAAGCAACCGAGCATAGCCACTCGCTGGCACGACAAAACCTTGTTCCTGCCTCTAACAGTCATAACCGTTTCATACCAAACAGGCGCACCATATGCTGCACAAGCAACAAACAGCCCACCATATATGGTACGAACAGCCCTCCTGCTGAGGCCCCAGTCACTCCTAAGGATACGTTTGACCTTACCCACAACAGCAGAAAGCTTCATCCTCTCACCCATCATTATTCCTAGATATTTAACCTGAATCACATATCTAAGACAAATGCCGCCAGAACGAATGATCGGAGGACGACTCCGTGACAAACTTCCTTTCAGAAGCATCATCACGGTCTTATCCATAGCCACCTTAACACCCACGCTATTTCCGCAATCATAAACGTTACGCATGGCCAACCCACATATGGAGCCCTGCGGACAGCCACGAACAACATCCTTCCAAATCGTGCCGCTGGCACCCACTACACAAGCCTTACGTCACTGAAATAACTTTCCCAAAGAGCAAGCTCCCAACAGCCCACCTCACGTAACCTATCCAGAACTTTACCCCACAAAAGATGATCAAACGCACCCCTAAAATCCACAAATATGCCCAGGACATAGTTGCCATCCGAGTCACTAACGCAACGCTTGACACGCATCCACGCATCCTCAACGGATCTCCCCTCCCTAAAACCGAGCTGGTACTCAGAGAGAGCCGTACTGTCAAGCTCCTTAAGTCGTGACACCATTATTCTCTCCAGCACTTTTCCAAGTACCGGAAGAAGCCTGATGCCCCGATAAGAGCGAGGATTACTCCTCACCCTATCAGGAGACTTACGGAGCACAACAGCACGGGCCTGCTTCCAAGCCCTAGGGAAATAGCCCTCACTCAGACACTTCCAAAAAATTGCCTCCAAGTATTCCGGCATGGCCTTCCAGATGCTCTTACACATCTCTCCAGTCATACCATCAAAACCCGGCGATTTTCTGCTTCCAACCCGACAGAAACTGTCCGAAAGCTCCGTTCTCTCCGAAATCGGAGGGCCAACCACGTCCCCAATCTAAGGAAAATAGTTAACTGGCTCCGACTGTGGAAAGAAAAGACCCAAAAGTGCTCCCACACAGTCACGCCAAGATGACAACATATCATCACCAACCCGAAGACATGCCAAATCAGACCGACCCGTCCGCCCCCTAAGAATACGGTAAACCCTACCCCAAGGATCATCCCTGTTGTCCCGCACAAAAACCCTCCACTCATCCTCCTTCACCCTAACAATCATGTCCTTGTACGTCCTAAGATCAACCAAATAATCAGCTCTACGCTGCCTTAGATCTTCAGCATTGGAACGCCTGGCCCTCTGAAATCGCTTACGAGAGCCCCTGACATTCCTCCGCATCATATCCAGCTGAGAAGTCCACCACCTAACCCCATTCGGCCTAGCCCTGTGATACCGCCCAAGCACTGTATCACTAACTGAGCACACCCATTGATCCAGTTGGTTGATCTGGTCATCGACAGTCCTTGCCCTAAAGTCGTCCACTGACAGCTGCAAAACAGCCGCCCTAACACTCCCCCCGTAAAAGTCCCAGTCCACCCCCTGTAAACGCCACCGTCGATGCAGCACAGTCGGTTCAGTCCGACCGCGATAAGTAACCGTAATCCCCAAGGGAATATGATCACTTATACCCCATTCGTCAATAACCCTCCACATAAAGTCAAAAACAGTCATCGCCGCCCCGTTCGCAGCAGTCACGTCTATGTCACTCACTCCCATTGGTCCATCAAAGGTATATAGATCACTCGGCTCATTTAAAACACCGAGGCTCATCGTAGCCAACCATTCGCTAAGCATCTCACCTCTCATGCGGTTCCGACCCCAAGACGTAAGTCCACGGGTCTTCGAGAACAACATGGGAGATGATGCATTCGCGCCCATGCCTATTATGAGCAGACAGCTACTCGCAAGGAGTAGCACCGTATCCATATACCTTAAATAGGGCTCCAATGGGTCACCCGACCTACAATAGATGCTAGCCAAAAACATCCTCCCGAACCCCCCTTCTGCAGATACGCAGACCCCCCATTGGCTACAGCTCACGACCGTACAGTCAATGTCCATATCCCTAACCAAAACAGCAGAGTTACCCCCCTCATCCGTAAAAACTCGCATCCCCCCCGGTAAACCTCTTATACAACCCCCGTGACATATGGCTCCTGCACAAGTGCAAACGTCACATCCAAATCGCACATTGCCTGTCCCAACTCGCACACCACAGCATACGCCCGCTGGCAATTTAATTGCAATATCTTTAAATTAGCCATGATTAATCTAATGCCTAGCGTTCGCAACAGCAATCTTGGCAGCAATCAGTGGGCATGAATCCGACATCATCATATGGTCTGACGGCCGACCCTTGAACGCGCAATTCCTGCAGCGTAGGGGATTCTCACACTTGGAAGCCCAGTGACCTGTAAGACCGCAATGGCGACAAACGTCCTCAAGCACTCTGCACTCAGTCACCCGATGGTCAAATCCAAGGCACCGGAAACAAGCCATGACGGGGTCCTGCCGCCGCACAGCAAAGCGGAACCACTTAATATAGACCCCACCCGCAACCAACAATTCCAACACGCCATTGGTCACCTCCAGTAGCACGTTCACGTGACCACCAACCTTCTTCGTCCAAGGCCTGGACACCATACGAACACACCTCTTAAATTTTTCGGGGGATAAGTTTTCCTTAAGGTTCATCTCGTACAACTCCGTCATGAACTCCTCAGTCGAAATATTCGAGTGTACGCGTTGTACGACGACCCTTGGCCCCAACTTCTCATTCACCTTCACCTCCGACCCCACCTCCGCAAACTTAGCATTCCCGACTATCTTCTCCCTCTCAGCTAGTGACGGCGTACGTATAACCGCACCACCATCACGCAGCGGCTGCACACCATGAACTCTAACACCCAGAGTAGATCCCACTTCACCAACTACCTTCTTAACCACCTCCTTCGAACATACACCATCACCCCGAACCACAACGGACCACGTATCCACCGGCTTAGGTACCAGAGGAGCATCAGCAACTGCACGAACTGCGCCAACAGCAGCAGGAACAGCAAAACTGCGAGCAGAAGAAGCAACAACAGGGCCTGGCGCAACCAAAGCAGTACCCTGAATCCGACCCTTCAACCGCTCATTCTCAGTAATGAGCTTTATAAGTAAGGTCTCATACCTTACGAAGTGCCCCATAACCTCCTCCACAATTTTCCTGTCAACACCATCCACCAGCAAATCATTCAATAAGACCGTAGTTATGGCCTTCATCTCAACAATGGCCCCGGTGGCATCCAACATCACTGCATCCGCTACCGCTCTCCTCCCCGATCTATCCTTCCTACGCGAAGGAGCCACCTCCACATCCGACATAACGTCCGATACAGCACTCACCATCTCATCCCCTTCTACAGAAACCTCCTTCTCAACATTCACCCGCTTCAACTTCGGCGAACCTGGCTTCATCCGCTTCTTTTTCACCCTCGTACCTTCGTCCACACCCGACAAATCACTCAAACCGATAAGCTTCGCATCAGACACCTCCGACTCACTACCACCAGGCAAATCGCCCTTCCGCTTCCCCGCAGACATAAATAATAAAATTATTTATCTACCAGCAAAAGTTGGAACTAACGCAGTCAAACAGCAAAACAACCAACAGCCAATGACAAACACAGCCAATAAACCGTCAGCCAAAAATCACACCAAGTTCAGCAACAACTTCGGAAAAAAACCGAAAACCCGGTTTTTTTTCAAAAAACCCGGATTCAAAAACCGCGACGAACCGGGTCTGAATCCCGAAAAACTGGACCCAAAATCCCCCAAATCCCAGAAGTTCCCGGCAAAAAATTAAAAACGGCAACGCCGAAATACTCATAGTTCAAAAACACGGCAACACAGCAAACCAACATATGTACGACCTTACTGCCGGAGTTTGACCTTGAGACTCCGTTACACACACGCACTATGTATACAAAATGAAAATCTATATCGAACAAAAATCCAAAATCGAACCAAAAACGTAATCGAACAAAATCTCAGGAATCCGTAACCCGATCCGAAAAATTTTTATCACTTCCAAAAGAGGACAATATAAGCTACCGATAGCCACAAATATTAACAATGAGACTCGAAAATCACTTCCGAAATTACCTACTAAGACTTTACTTAAAACGCGTATTAAAAAACACAACCGAATTGTTCAACTTCTATATTGTAAGTGACTCTACCACAGACAGCGAATTTCTGGCGATGATATGGAGTAATAACTATTTTGGACCCAATATTTACGACAGAAGATTCAAAATTCTCACCGATCACCAGCCAACAAAGTATTTATATGCCAAATACAGAGGAAAGGATATGTCACCGAGCCACCAGCGATGGTTATTAAAATTAGGAGAATATCAACTCGAAATCAATTACTTGATTTTAAATTAAGAATATTTTTGGAATAAGTTTAGTTTTATTTAGTGACCCATTGAATAAACTCCTGTTGTGAGCGATCCGCAATAGACAAAAAAGTTTTTTTGTTTTTTTTAATAAATAAATAATAAAAAGCCTTAACTGGCGCCCGAGCATAAGTAACAAGTACTGAAGAAGTCAAGTAAGGATACCACGAACAAAAATAAAAAGTCACCCTTAAGATTAAAATAAAAACAGATCCTTAAAAATAAAAAGTGATCCCTAAAATTAAAATAAAAACAGATCCTTAAAAATAAAAAGTTATCCCTAAAATTAAAATAAAAACAGATCCTTAAAAATAAACAGTGATTCCTAAAATTAAAATAGAAAAATATCCTTAAAAATAAAAAGTCATGCCTGGAATTAAAATAAAACTGATCTTTAAAAATAAAAACTGATCCTTAAAAATAAATCCCTAAAAATAAAAAAGTGATCCTCGAAAAAAAAAATAAAGGAAAAAAAACTAAACTTTTTTCAAACTCTAAAAATCTAGTGTTTGGCCTCTCAGTAGCTACGGCAAAATGAACGCTATAACGTACCCGCCTACATTAGTAAAAGACTAAACGAAAAGTTAATAGAAAAAAGTGAATACATGCTGCCTGAAGACCCACAACCTGAGGAAATTAAATTTAAAGGGGTATCATCGTTTGCAGCACTAAACATCGTTGAATAAGCTAAGACACCGGAAATAGTGCTAACAGCAAAGGTTGCAGAAGACTACAGGAAGGAGATTTATTATAGAGTAAGATACATTTTAAAAGCTAAGGCTTACAGTCAAAAGAATAAAACCTGTACATAATTATAAAACTTAGAAGCCTCTGTGCAGTAAGAAAATTTTTAATAAGTCCAAATTAAATAAAAAGAAAAAAATGGCAAATCAAAATAATTTAGTACTAGGGGGACGTTCCAAGTAATGATGCTCCCCAAGGAAATGCTCAGTTGAGCATAGACGACTTGAGATCCCTACTCTCAAGTATAGCGACTGACGTTCTGAGACGACAAGGACCACAGGTAGCACAGGACACTCTCATTCCTCGTGCTAATTTGGCAGACATAGGTGACCAACAAATTAACAGACATGCGGAAAATTTAAACGACATGGACAAGATACCAGATGTCGTAAAATGTTTGAAAGATTTCTCTGGACAGCCCGGAGAATTCAACTCGTGGAAAAATAGTGCAGAGAGAATACTTACTATTTATGAATTAATCAGCGGTACGCCTAAATATTATGGAACACTTAGCAAGGAAAAGAATCCAAAATAAAATATGTCAAATCGGTAGTGGGAGATATTAAAATTACAGAGTTCATTTTGTATTCATACGGAAAGTGCCCATATTATGTTGTTCCACAAAGTAAACCTTGAAATTGACTTTGGATGGCATTGAAATTCCTTTTGGAGATAAAATTAAATATCTCGGTGTAACTTTTAATAAACTCCTTAAATTTAATGAGCACGCGAGTTACATATACGAACCCTGATAAGTTTGACAAATTTTTAGAAGCAATAAGCATGTTAATACATACATAAGTTCAGTATATTACTTTATTATTAGAAGATGTATGTATTTTTAAAGGAATACCTTCCTTTTTTTATAACAAATATAAAATTTTGTTTATGTTGTATTCTAAGTTCATTAACCAAGTTTTATTTACAAATTAATAAGTTTCATATTGCAATCAGTCATTTACCTTTAGATATTCTTATACTCATACAATTAATTCAGTCATTTACCTTTAAGAGTAGTATTACAATAATTGATAAAATGCAAGGTCAGGCTTTATGACAAGTGCTGAAAATGTACATTGCTAGTACTTTTAATATAGACGTATGAAATTAAAATTGTATAAAAGACTAGGAAAAATAAAGAAATATGGTAAACAAAAATTAACTTTCTTGATTGCTAGACTAGTCTTAGTGCTTCTACTAAGACTTAACTTCAATTCATATTAGCACATGGTGATTCTACCTGGGCTAAAAACAAATCAAACAAAACAAAAATCACACACTCTGAGCTCCAAAGGAAACCTTTGGTGCTCAACCTTTTACAAACAGTTGTAAACGCAACATTTGGTGACCCCGACGGTCCTGTAGCAAGGTACAGGATTCCATCAACAGAAGACATTCTTCAACTCAACGGTCCTGTAGCAAGGTACAGGATTCCATCAACAGAAGACATATTTCAACACGACAGTCCTGTCACAAGGTACAGGATACCAACTCAGACATTTCAACCCAAGGATCCTAAAGCTAGAGAATTTTAGTGACCCAAACAATCCTGAAATTAGAAACAGGATAACATCAAACACGAAGCAATCGTAGAAAATATCGTTCCTTGTACATAAGCAATGGAATCGTTTGAAGACCAGGTAGCAGCCCAACAGAAGACGGCGGAGCAAATAGAGGCAATAATCCGCAATTTCAAAAAAGACTCTTCTACAAGAAAAACTTCAGAGTACTTCTTGGAGCGTCTACAGCGGCTTGACAAGGCATGGCAAGAATTTGAGACCACTGACAACAAAATAAGGTGCCTCTCAAATCTACCATTATAACACAATTATTTTACAGACCAATACTTACGTATTTCGGACGATACACTCAAATACAAAGAACTATTTGAGTCCGAAAGTAAAAAAGTGATGAACCAACACCATCGATGAGACAAATAGAAGAAGGTGCAAGCAGAGGTATGCAGGAAAAGACACTACCTGATGATATCACAAGCAAGCTTCTTCGCAATCAGCGGGCATTGACGAGAGCATTAAGACGAACTATTGATGAAGTCAGAACAGAGGGAAACAGATAGCATATTATCAAGGCAAATTATCGCTCATTAATAAATATATGCACGAGTTCTCTACAAACAACGATACATTATGGCAATTGACTAATGAAGAACAAATAGACGGCTACACCTTGGATGACTTTTACGAACTGCAAGCTGAGGTGCACGACATTCAATGTGAGCTAGAGCAGCATGTGAATAATATCAGCGAAAATAATCGACGCAGCTGAGCATTGTCAACCCCATCTTCCAAAAATTCAGATTCCAAAATTTAGCGGCAGTTACCTACAATGGGTAGCCTTTAAAGATCTTTATACCCAGTTAATCCACAACGCATCAATGAGCGAAGTTGAGAAAATGTTTTACTTAACTATACATCTAGCAGACAATTACAACAGCAAATTACGAAATTGCATGGAACATTTAGGTCGATAGGTACGATAACAAAAGGCTCATTGTGACAACACTACTAAACAACTTGCTTTCTCATCCGCAAATAAAAAGCGAAACGGCACAAGCGCTAAAAAATATACATGATGTCACTAAAGAATGCATCCATGGTTTAAGCGCACGAGGACTGCCAGTGAACAGTTGGGACGCCATAATTGTTTACATTTTATTGAAAAAACTCAATCAATCAACTCGAACTTTATTTGAGCAATCGCTAGAAAACAACAAAAACCTCGTAAGTCTAAAAGTTCTTCTTAGATTTATAGAGCACCGTTTCCAAGCATTGGAAACACGCGGAAGGTCTCACGAATCTGGTGGGGGGAAGGATAGAGCCAAACTTATAGCTGCAGCTACATCAACCCCAAACTGTAAAGTATGTGGAATGCCTGGGCATCCCATATATTACTGTGAAAAATTCCTAAAAATGTCCCCATCTGGAAGACTACAATGGACACAAAAAAAGAAACTTTGCGTCAACTGCTTTAAGTCAGATCATGCTGCCAAAGCATGCACGTCACGGTCTTGCTCAAAGTGCACAAAAAGACACAACACATTGTTGCACTTAGAATTAGCAAGAGGAATTTCGGCAGAAGGAACACAAAAACAACCGTCTGTATCGAATGAAAATAAGCCAATCGTCGCTACAACAAACAAACAGGTCATCGACAACACCTACGTATTACTAGCCACTGCAAGAGTAAAGGTAGTTGGAGCCAATGGTCACACATGCACATTCCGAGCTTTATTAGATTCTGGATCACAAGTCAATTTGGTTACAACCCGCGTAATGAACAAACTGTCCTTGAATTCCTCAAACTCTTCATTGCGCATTGAAGGAATTGGCCGTAAAGTTCAAAACGTATCCCAACGAATCAATATAGAACTACATGCATATTCAAGCAGCTATGCCACCAGAATCGAAGCATTTGTTCTTCCAACCATTGTACCACCTCAGCCTACAAATTCTTTCGACACGTCAGATTGGAATCTTCCTGACAATATTAAATTAGCTGATCCATGTTTCAATCAAATGTATAAAATTGACATATTGCTCGGAGCAGAATTTTACCATGAATTGATGCGCCCACAACAAATAAAGATCAATCAAAAACTACCAATTCTGCAAAACACAGCTTTGGGTTGGATCGTCACGGGTAAATTACAAGAAAGAAACGGCAACTTGGTAACTTGTGCAGTGTTTACCCCAGAAGAGCAAACAACAAACCAGCTAATTGAAAAATTCTGGAAGCTTGAAGACACGAATAATACAGAACGAGCACTATTTTTGGCTGAGAAACGATGTGAGGATCATTTTGCACAAAACGTAAGAAGAAACGAGAATGGGAGATTCATTGTGCGCCTACCATTCGCAGAAAATCCATCCGTTCTCGGAAGTTCCAAAACAATGGCATTCAATCGATTTTTAGCATTGGAAAAACGATTGAACCTTAATCCTGATCTTAGAACAGGATACAACAAATTCATGCAGGAGTACGAAGACTTGGGGCACATGGAAGAAATACAAAAAGACGACATTCCTAATTTACATTACGTTATGCCGCACCACTGCGTACTGAAACCTGACAGCTCAACCACAAAACTAAGAGTAGTTTTTGACGCATCAGCTAAAACATCCAGCGGTTCCTCTTTAAATGACATAATACATGCCGGACCAACCGTACAAAGTGAGCTGTTTTCGGTACTGTTGCGATTTAGGATGCACAGAATTGTCTTCACTGCAGACATAAAGAAAATGTACCGGCAAATTCAAATCAATGACACGGACCAGATGTTCCAGCTCATCATATGGAGATACAACAAGCATCAAGACATAAAATATTATCGTCTTAAAACTGTAACATATGGCACGTCCTCTGCACCATACCTAGCAACAAAATGCCTTCAACATTTAGCTATTCAAAACGCTACAAAATATCCACAAGGTGCTTCAATATTACGTGATGATTTTTATGTGGATGATTGCCTCACCGGAGCTGATTCTATTAACACAGCATTAGAGTCACAACGACAACTAAGCTTAATCCTAAGAGAAGCTGGGTTTAAGCTGCGGAAGTGGAGTTCAAATCATCCTCAGTTATTAAATGGAATTGCACCTGAAGAGCAGGAAATCAACTTGGACTTAGACGAGAATTCAGATTGTTCAATTAAAACACTCGGATTAATATGACTCCCAAAGTCTGATCAATTATGTGGACGGTCACACAAGCCAACGGCCACAAGGGTAACAAAAAGAATAGTCAGTTCAGAACTAGCCAAAATCTTTGATCCTCTAGGGATTTTTGGGCCAAGATATTTTTGCAAGAGCTGTGGCAATTACCGCTTTCATGGGATGACGAGTTACCCATGAATCTTCAGAATGAATGGAATAAATTTCGCACAAATATAGAAACCCTAAACAAAATAAAAATAGAGATTCGTATTAAAACACGGAAACCCAGTCTCTACAGAAATTCATACGTTTGTCGATGCATCTGAACGAGCCTATGGAACAGCAATCTACATTTGTTCAACATATAAAGACAAAACTGTTTTAACCAGACTGCTATGTGCCAAGTCCCGAGTAGCACCCATAAAAAGGCAAACGTTGCCTCGCTTGGAATTATGCGCCGCGGTATTAGGTGTTGAACTAACAAATAGGGTAAAAGAAGATCTTCGTCTGCAAAATATAGCAAACTTTTTTTGGTCGGACTCAAAAATTGTTCTTGCTTGGATAAACTCGTCAGCAGCATCCTTTCACACCTTTGTAGCAAACAGGATAATAAAAATTCAAGGTCTAAGCGACTCACATCAATGGCGACACGTTAGTTCTAAAGAAAATCCAGCCGACGCAATATCTCGAGGAATAGCACCCGACAACCTATCACAACATTCAATGTGGTTTTATGGCCCTCTATTTCTTTCGGGACAACGGAGTGAATGGACAACCTTAACTTCACAAGCAATTGAGACACCTTGCGACGAAGAACGTAAGGTGACGAAGCATGTTCTAACAATAACCGCCTTGCAGCAAAATTATGCAGACATTATAAATCAGATAAACCACCGGAACTCATTTAAAACTCTTCAACACACGATCGGTTATGTGTTGAGATTTATTAGAAATTCGAAAACTACAAATATTTATCGGTCAACCAAAAGGGAGCTTGATGCATTCGAATTAGAAGAAGCTCTAAACATTATCATCAAGATCATCCAAGCCGCAGAGTTTGGGGAAGAACTAGAAAGGCTATCACGTCAAACACCTGTACATAAATCAAGTCCCTTGGCCTCCTTAAACCCATTCATGGATGAGCATCAGATAATGCACGTGGGTGGTCGTTTGGAGCAGTCAACATTATCGTTCAAGGCAAAACATCCGGCGATTTTAACTCATAATCACCCTATGACAAAGTTATTGATGCACAAGCTACACGAAGAGAATCGTCATTGTGGCCCACAGTCATTGTTGGCAGCATCCAGGTCACAGTTCTGGATTACAAACGGGAAATCACTGGCACGAAGTACCGTCCACAAATGCATACGATGCACTAAAGCTAGACCGCACAGTGGCTGAAAATCGTTTTTCATTGGCCAAAAGTCAAATTTTTTTTGCCGCCGATTTTTAAAATTTTTACGCCTTTTTATAGCTAATATATCCAGATTAAGGTAGCCAAAAAATTGAGTTAAACTATTGATAATTGTGGGCGTGGCATGCTTTCAAACTCAACTGTTTTTTTTTAATTTCAGGAAAATGTGTTTTTCTTTTGTTTTTTATCAAAAATAAATGTTTACTACTCGGAAGCTATCATCGATAATGGCCTGCGGTCTTTTTCATAATGTTGGTAGGATTATAGCCTTTAGTTGTTGTAAGTGGTCACAGCTCTAGCGTTTAATATTAAGGGCGTTATGAAATATTTATGAAACTACTATATTTTTCTCAAATTAATTTAAACAGCCCTATAAGTTCTCGTATACAATGGTGTATTAAATTTTCACTTTTTTGCCTAAAAGTTTATGTTTTTTTTTTACTTTAGACTACGTAAAACTAAAAAAATTAAATATAATACCTGCGAAAGGGTTTAATGGCTTTGTTTTGATCAGCAAAAAATAAGTCATAAAATTATCACAATAGGTTCTACAGTAAACATATGATCTCTTTCTAAATTTACCTGTTATCAAATGTTAGGGTCAACCAAAGTCATAAACAATTTTATAACGAGATACTAATCAGTTTTACCTGATATTAAGGTCTGGATAACATGTGCAGTTTTGTTCAATTTAAGCACTACCTGCTATCAAATTAAAGATCAATGTGTGAATAACATGTAAGTTAATAATTAACATATTTATTTTTAATAAAAGTTCAATTGCTGACACATTTCCGTTAGTTGCAATTAATAATTATTTTACTTACTTTAATAAAGTTCAATCTCCTCTGTCGCAATTCAATTGCTGACACATTTCCATTTAAATTTTAATTCACGAATTTTTTTGTTACAACATTTATTTAAAGTGCTGACGACCTATTTGCACTGAATGCAATTGGAACAGCTCACGTTGCATTTCAAGGTGATGATTGCTGTTCGACAATTCTTAAGTTTTTATAAAGTTTAATATTAAGTTTAAAAAGATAACAATAGCAGTAGTCAATAATAAGAAGTCCGAATAAGAAGACATAGTCTTCCGGCAAATTAAATAATTAGAAATAATAAAAGGATAAAGAAGACATAGTCTTCTCCTCTAAATAAATATAAAATTTTTTTAAAAAATTTAAATAATAAAGAATTTTATTTACTGGCGCCCGAGCAACCGGTACAAAAATAGTGTACTAAAAGAACCCTAAAATAAAAAAAAATAATATTAATTAAGCCTGTAAGTGTCCGTCCGCAGGCGACCGTCCGTATAAAGTGTCATAAGTGAATCCTTAGTAGAAGTACGAAAAGGACAAATTCGCGTGATCGGGACGGTATAGTTTAATAAGTTTACAATTTAAAATAAGAAAATAGACACAACAAATAAAAAGAAAAGTGAACAAATAAAAAGAACAGTGAACAAATTAAAAATTATAATAACTAAAAAATATATATATATATATATTATAAAAGGAAAAACTATATTAATTAAAAGGTAATAAAGACATAATAAAGAACACTAACCAAAAGAATTGTTAACAACAAATGAAACATAAAGACTTTAGAAAAGACCTAAAAACATAATATTTAACAACAGCTTTGTCCTTGCCATTGAAAGCTGCACCGTAGAAGACAACCATTCAAATATCTGGCCGACATCGATAGCTGCAACAAGATCAACAGAATAACATCAGTCAGTCAACACAATGTGTCCAATTCATCTTATACTGTAAGTCATTATATTTCAGAATATTTTTAAGTTATTTCATAAGTGACAAAAACCACCCTTATATAAAAAAAGAAGAAGAGAAAATAAAACAAAATAATAAGAAAGGAAGAAATCTTTTATTTACTGTGAATATCAAAAGTACCCATTTTTATAAATCATAAAATAGAATTTTTTTTATCTCACAAAAATTGTTCCCAAAATTTGCGAAAAATCATGGCTAACCCCAATAACCTAGTAAGACCTCCCGTTCTTAACGCTCCAAATCCTATTCCTATTCCCATCCCAAATCCAGCAGCGCAACTCAACGAAGAAGTAGAAAACAGAATAGCCGCTATTTGCGCGCAACAATGCAGAAACATAGTTCAATCTCTGATAAATCCAAATAATGACCTTAACCACGGGATAGACCAAAACATTGAAGACAGATATAGAAATGACTTGAGTGAATTAGATAAAATACCCGACATAGTAAGAAGTCTTAGAGATTTCTCGGGTAACCCCATGGAATTTAACTCATGGAAAAAAAAGCGTGGACAGAGTGTTGCAAATTTACGATTCTAGCAAAGGCACACCTAAATATTATGGTATTTTAAGCGTCATCCGAAACAAAATAACAGGCAATGCTGACATTGCCTTAGAATCCTACAATACTCCATTAAATTGGAGTTGCACTGTAAAATGCCTATCTATGCATTACGCAGACAAACGAGATTTAGGGACGCTTGAGTATCAAATGACTTCTTTAATTCAAGGAAGAAATACCATCCAAACATTTTATCAAGAAGTTTACACGCATTTGTCCCTTATACTAAATAAAATTGGTTGCATGGAAATGGGCCATGAGTATTTGCGACTTTTAACGCAAACCTATAGGGACAAAGCCCTAGATACTTTTGTTAGAGGCCTAAATGGAGATCTACCAAGACTCCTTGGCATCCGTGAACCTGCGGATCTCCCGCAAGCATTACATCTCTGCTTAAAGCTAGAGAATCAAAACTACAGAACAGAATACGCGAATAAACATCAAAATCATAGACTACGTCAACCACCAGCCCTTCCAATACGGAATGCAAATACAATTCATAGACAACCCTTTTATCCAGAATTGACATTTCAAAATTTTAACCAATACAATAGACCAATGAATAATATGCAACAAAATGCATTCCAAAATCGTCAAACCATCCCCAACATTAACTTTCGACAAAATCCCCAACCGCGTTTTCAATCGCACCAACCTTTTTAACAAAATTTACAACCACAAAGACCAGTTGCACCGAAACCTCAAAGGCCTCAACCTATGGAAGTTGACGAATCAATTCAAACAAGAAACGTAAATTATCAAAACAGATCACGTCCTTTTAATCAACCCCAATTTAATAACAAAAGACCTCCATCCCTAAGCTACGTTCCACCACCGCATAAACAACAACGCAATTTTCATATAGAAAGTAGACAAGATCTTTCCACGGTACCGAATTACCAGGACGAACAAGCTGGAAATTATAATGAAACTGAATACGAGCAATTAATCCAAAACCAAGGAATTGACGAGTACGCCGAATCCTATGATCAAGATCAACAAGATGAAATACCCACTCAAAATTTCACAGATATCCATTTTTTAGGTTAACAAATTCTTCGCTCCCGTATTTTGAGTGCAAAGCGAAGAATGGTAAAATTCGAAAAATTCTTATAGACACTGGATCTAACAAAAACTACATTCAACCATGCCTCGTTAGCAATCCTATCAAAAACGAAAACAACTTTTTTGCGAACTCAGTGTCTGGAGACATTAAAATTACGCACCACACATTCGCAACTTTATTCAATTTACCCGACCACCATATAAAATTCTTCATCCTACCTTGTTTGAAATCGTTTCATGGTATCCTTGGTCATGATAGTTTAAAAGAACTAAATGCAACTATCCATATTAAAAAAGAATATTTGTTAATAAACAATACAACTAGAATAAAAATTCATCAACACACTTCCCAATCAGTTAATAAAATGGAATTCAGAACAAATCATATGAACGAAACTCAAAAATTTCAGTTAGATCAAACTATAAACGAGCATCCCAACCTATTCACGGATCCCAACAAGAAACTTACATTCACTTCTCGAGTTCAAGGAGAAATCCGAACACATTCAGATTCACCAATTTATTCTAAATCATACCCCTATCCCATGGCATTGAAAAGTGAAGTAGAAAAACAGATTAATGAACTCTTAAATGACGGAATTATCAGACCCTCCAGATCTCCGTATAATGCACCCGTTTGGATCGTTCCGAAAAAATGGATGCATCCGGAGAAAAAAAATATAGAATGGTCATCGATTACAGAAAACTGAATGCAGTAACTGTGGCCGATAGGTATCCCATTCCAGGAATTAATGAAGTTCTAGCAAATCTAGGTAAAACAAGTACTTTACAGTTATTGACTTAAAGAGTGGTTTCCACCAGATTCCTTTAAAGGAATGTGACGTAGAGAAAACCGCCTTTTCAGTTAACAACGGGAAATTTGAGTTTGTATGACTCCCATTCGGATTAAAAAATGCTCCCGCAATATTCCAACGTACTTTGGACGATGTCTTGAGAGACCACATAGGGAAAATCTGCTACGTCTACATAGACGATATTGTCATCTTTTCAAAAACTGAGAAAGAACACTTCGAAAACTTCGGAAAAATATTCAAAACACTAGAATCGGCAAATTTCAAAATTCAACTAGACAAGTGTGAATTTCTCAAAACAGAAGTTGAATTTCTGGGATTTATCGTAGGAGCCGCAGGAATTAAAGCCAACCAAAATAAAATAGAAGCAATAGCCAAAATACCACCACCGAAAACCCTAAAAGACCTGAGAAGTTTTCTAGGCATGTCAGGTTATTACCGTCGCTTCATCAAGGATTATGCGAAGCTTGCCAAGCCCCTGACATCCCTTTTAAGAGGGGAGGAAGGATGCATTTCGAAAAACGCGTCCAAAAATTTAAAAATTACTTTAGATCAAAATGCTTTGGACGCATTCCAGAAATTAAAAAATTCACTCATCTCCGGCGATGTCATGTTATCTCCCCCTGATTTTGAAAAAGGCTTCGATCTGACAACAGATGGCTCTGATTATGCGATAGGCGCAGTACTTTCGCAAAACAGGAAACCCATTACCTTTCTTTCAAGAACGCTCAGCAAAACTGAAGAAAATTACGCTACCAATGAAAAAGAAATGCTAGCGATAATATGGGCCCTCAATTCGTTGAGAAATTACCTGTACGGTTCTGGGAAAGTAAACATTTATACGGACCACCAACCTTTGACGTATGCCCTCAGTAGCAAGAACACAAACAGGAAGATGAAAAGATGGAAGTCCATCTTAGAGGAGTATAATTACGAACTCAAGTATCAGCCAGGCAGAACAAACGTAGTTGCAGATTCACTATCTAGACCACAACAGATAAATTCCCGCAATAGAATGACCAATTAACGTCTTTAAGAACCAACTCCATATCTTAGTTAGTAAGGAAGACAACTACAAATTCGAAATTCCATTCCCAACTTACCATAGGCACATTATTAAAAAGCCTTTTTACACTAAAGACACCTTAATATCAATTTTTAAAAAATATCTTAACCCCAGCGTAATCAACGGTTTATTTACTACCGAAGCAATTATGGGGGTAATTCAAGAATTCTATCCCGAACACTTTAAAAACTTCAAAGTAAGATTTACTCAGTCACAAGTCAAAGATATCGTAAGTGAAACACAGCAAGAAGAAATATTGATTAATGAACACCGAAGAGCTCATAGAAATGCCAACGAAAACAAAAATCAGGTAATACAAAAGTACTACTTCCCCAAAATGATGGAAAAATCCAAAAGGATAGTAAAAAATTGTCAAACCTGTAAAGAACAAAAATATGATCGTCGATCCAACAAACCGCAATTTCAGCCTACACCAATTCCAAAAAATCCTGGAGAGATTATTCACATTGACATCTAATCAACTGAAGGAAACCTAGTACTCACAGCAATAGATAAATTTTCCAAATACGCCTTAGGAAAAATTCTGAAATCAAAGGCAGTCGAAGACATTAAAGAACCATTGAAAGAAATAATTTTAGCATTTGGCATCCCCAAGTTTATAGTCTTAGATAATGAAAAATCACTAAATTCCGTAACGATAAACTTCCTTCTTAAAGACCAATTCGGCATACAAACCTACACTACACCCCCTTACGCTAGTACCGTGAACGGCCAAGTAAAGAGACTTCACTCTACTCTTTCCGAGATGATGAGATGTCTTAAGTCACACAAACTTCACAATTCATTCCATGACTTACTCACCAAAACATTATACGAATACAATAAATCAATCCATTCTACCACTGGTAAAAGACCGATTGACATATTTTTTAATAAAAACTTTAACAGTGACCCAGGAAAAATAATTTTGGAAAGAAGAAATAATAAATCGCTTGACAGAAAAACAAAAACAGGACCTGGACTACCATAACAAAAATAGACAAGCACCCAAAACTTATTTACCAGGAGAGAACATTTTCGTTAGGATCAACAAGTGATTGGGTTCAAAATTAACCCCAAAATATAAAAAAGAAATAGTCAAAGAAGACCGAAATACAACTGTATTAACAATGTCAGGCAGAACTGTTTATAAAAGTAACATTAAAAGACAATAACCAATTTTTTTCCAGATTATTCTTATCCTACGCACTGACGGAAATCCAAATCATGGATTACACGTCCTCCTACGTTGTCACCATAAATAAGGGTACAGCAAAAATTCAGCAGGGAACCTTCACTATCATTCATCCAATAGATCTGGAACAATACGCAACATCCATAGCCAACACCCACACCTTTATCCAACAAAACATCCCAAATAACCATAACCTATACCCTATCCTCAATCATGAACTCACCCAAATTAATAACATACTAGAGAATCTAACACCCCTAACAAGAAATAAAAGAGCCATAAACACTTTGGGAACAATTTGGACATACGTCGCAGGGTCTCCGGATCATGACGACTTTGAAATATTAACTAATAACGTTTACGAATTAAATAAAAATAACAATAAACAATTTTATGTTAATGAAGCTTTCAATAAAAGAATAAACAACTTAACCGAAATTATTAATAGAATGTCAAAGTTTGTAAGAAAGAATGTTTACTTAGAAAATGAAATAGTTATTAATTTACAAAATAGAATAATATTAGTCAAGGAAGAGTTAGTAGATATTGAAAATGGAATAGAATGGACAAAAATTGGAATTGTAAACCCATTAATACTAAATAAAAAAGAAATCGAAGTAGCTATGAAAAAAATCGAAGAAGAAAACATTCCTTTTGTAAACCCAGAGGAGGCACTTCAATTTGCCAAAGTGTCAGTTTTGTATAACAAAAATAATTATAATGAAATATTTTACATGGTTAAAGTACCATTGACAAAAAAGGAAAGTAAAAAAGAAAACATATGTAATCAAACTTGAATTCCTAGAAATTTTAAAAAATGAAAAAACAATTTATGCTATTAAAGAAAAATGTGAAGAATATAACGATATTATGATTTGTAAAGAAAATCAAATAATTGACATAACAAATAATACTTGTATCCCTAATATTATTAATAATAGAAACTCTTCATGTGTAACGAGCAATAATCATCACATTTCACCAATTGAAGAAATTGAGTCTGGCATGATCTTACTAAATGGTTACAATGGATCCATTTACATAGACGAAACATATCGATCTTTATCTGGAACCTTTCTCATTAAAATTTCACAACAGTACCATAAAAGCTAACAATAGAACTTTCAGTAATATGGAGGCTTCTCCTCTAAAAATGATACCCGCATTACTACAGCCAACTCCTTTCGAAATTGACTATATCAATCTCTTATCGCTCGAAGCTCTAAACGAACTTCAAATCAACAACACTGAGACAATCTCAACTATCCAAAAAAAACCTAGAAATCGGAGGTTGGTCAATATCAACGATACTTTGCCTAATAATCATATTAATTGCGTGTCTGGGTTTTTTCTTTAAACGCACCCGAAAAGTAGTAATTTGGGAACACCAAAACCCACTCA